>CM029375.1:1174747-1196231 GCA_017165825.1 Hepsetus odoe | reverse complement strand
TCACTCCACAAAGCCTACCTGAAATGGAAAGAAGAAACCATTTCAGAAAGGTTTTTTCTGGTATTTTCATTTCGTTTTAAAAAAGTTTTGTGGGTTTGCTGTCAGATGTGTCAGACTCCTACCGCGTGGTTGTGAAAGAACCAGTGACGCTGAGTGTCTCTTTGGGATGATGAAGAACTGAATCCTGATCCAAGCTCTCTAAAAACACCTCTCAGGCATCAGACAACGTCTTCAACGCCATGTCATGCCTCTGAGGGACGTTCAGACGTTCGGCTCCACTCAGCAGCACTGTGATCATCGCCTGATTTTAATGCTCCGCTTTATGGTTCAGTTTTGAACAAATCCGTACAAATTCATTTGATTTTATTTACTTTGAGGTGCTGAGGTGGAAATGGAAAGAAAGCACTGATAGATGTCTCAGGGAAATTAACAGGCACACACACACACACACACACACACACACACACACACACACACAAGGTCAAGGACATTGCCTGCTTTCAGTCCACAGCTTCAAGATAGGGGCAGCTGGAGATGAGAGCGACAGAACACAGCAATCGACAGTCATTTGCCTCTCTTCCTTGTCTCTCTCTCGCTCTCTCTCTCTCTCTCTCACACACACACACACACACACACACAGCACAGGTAATTAGCTGGGCTCATCCTGCAGCTGTGAGGTGTTAGCCTCCCTTTATGCTTTGAGTGTAACGGCCTTCTTGTCAGTAAAAAGAAGAAATCACTCTCTCCTCTAAAACCAGGAGGTGAGGAACATCATTAGAGCCTTTCCTCTCCTCAGCCACAGTGTCGATCAATACACACACACACACACAAACACACATGCACACACACACACACCAACAGCAGGACCCACTTAAAGCAGAAAGTCAGATTTGAGTTCCATTTCACTGCAGATGAACTTTTAAAACTATCATTTATTTCTTAAATATTAATTTTTCTTTCTGAAAGGTCGTCCAGATGAATTTCTCTTTCTTTCTGAACTGAAAATGTATTATTATTATTATTATTATTATTATTATTATTTTGTAGCCGATGTTCCAGCATCCTCTGTAAGCTGTCATTTGCATACGTTCAGTTGCCTAGCAACACCCCAGCATCCACCAGGAACACCCTTACTTAGCAACTGGTTAGTGACATTCTAGCAACCACCTGGGATACATGGCAACACCCTTGGATACCATGGCAGTTGCCTAGCAACACCTTAGCAACACCCTAGCAACCCAGGGAAACAGATACCTGAACGTCTGCATGAGAAAAATGAACTTCAGGGATTGTCTGCTGACCAGAAAAGCTTAATATGTTAAAATATGAACTATAAAGACGGGAAGTGACAAAGTTTAAATAGGGTTGTTAATGTGCGTTAGCAGAGTTTTTGAGTTTCTATTTTTCTGATGACTTTTACTCAAAAAATTTGAACCCCAAAATCTGTACTTTTTTCTCATTTACAAAGAAAACTTTAAATTTGAGGGGAACTCTCAGTTTTAAAAAAAATTCATTACTTTCCCAACATTGAGATTCGTCTGGGTTCATTAACTAATTATAATGGCATCAAATAACACAGTTACAGTATTCAGCACATGCTCTTATCTAGAGCGACTTCCAATTCCTGCTTACAGGGCAATCCGCCCTGGAGACACTCAGGGTTCAGGGTTTTACTCAGGAACCCACTGGTGATAATGCTGGAGGTTGGATTTGAACCTGCAAGCGCTTGGGCCATAGCCGAGTATCCTCCCCCCCCCCACGGTAGTTATCCACCCGGTCAATGGCTGTAAGGTGCACATAGTGAAAATCGTGCAGCTGTAAAGTGTTCAAGTCAAAAATCCACCGATGGGCAATCTGCACTCTTCTCTGCCTCACAATTAATGATGCTGCAAAATTAAGAAATACGCTTTGTTCCTCAGACGCCATAATTTGCGTTATCACATTACCGTCCCTGATTGGGTTATGGAAGATGAATGGCACATAATTGTGCATAAACAGCATCCTATAATCTCATTAATGCCTGGATCGCGGGACCCGCTGCGTAGGCCATCCATCGCTAATTTAGGGGCGAAATGTTTTCGGCGATAGATCAATTCGGTATGATTGCGAATGACCCATGGAGGGCAGGGAGGACAGCTCAAAGGTTTAGATTAGAGCCAGATTGATGCCGGCTTTAACCGGCTTCCTCCACGGAGCAAACCATTATCTTACATGTAGCCTTCAGCAATCGAGTTTACTGGAACTTAATCATACCCCCACCTGCCCATCCCCCCGCCCACTTTGGTCATAGCATTGGCTAATCTAATGGAGCCATAGCACTTTCTGAGGCGCTCGGGGCTTTGGGGGGGCGGGGAGTGTAGGGGGGTTGACACTGACCATCGTCTGGCCAGTTTGACTTTGGAGGACCGGTCAAGATTTGTGTGCGTCTTTAGTGCTTCTTAATGGAGACACTCAAAGGCATTCGTAGATATGAGAGAAGGGTACACAAGTGAAAGTGAAAGTGACTCTGCGTCATTGTGAAACAGCACAGCAAAAAGACACAACAAAATTTAACCCACACCGTGCAACAGGGGGCAGCCATATCCAGTGCCCATGGAGCAGTGATGGGCACAGTACCTTGTTTAAGGGTACCTCAGGGCAACTGCTGCTCTGGGATTTGAACCCACAACCCTCTGGGGTTCCAAATCATTTTAAACCAGTTCTACATCTGAGCTAACCTGGAGGTCTGCTGATTTCAGAAAGCAACTTTAGTAACATAGTACGATGCTCCTTTTATGGGGCAGCAGTGGCCTAATGTTTGGAGATGACATTATGATCAGAAGGTCTTGGGTTCAAGTCCCGGAGCAGTAGGGTGCCCAGAGGTAGCCTTGAGCAAGGTACCGTCCCCAACACTGCTCCCTGGGCACTGGATATAGCTGCCCCCTGCTGTGTGTGGGCAAAATGCAGAGAAGTGTTTCGTTGTGGTTCACTGTGTGCTGTGTGTTCATGATGACACGTAGTCACTTCCACTTTCACTTCATCTGGGTGTCACATGTGTTTGCCTGCACTAGTGCTTCTTTTCATGCAAATAATGCATCCATACCTGAAATTCAGAAGGACTTGGGGAA
Source organism: Hepsetus odoe (assembly GCA_017165825.1). Classification (NCBI taxonomy): domain Eukaryota; kingdom Metazoa; phylum Chordata; class Actinopteri; order Characiformes; family Hepsetidae; genus Hepsetus; species Hepsetus odoe. The sequence continues at coordinate 1,193,124 of CM029375.1, read as the reverse complement.
AGATCTATTAGTGTTCTATCAAAAATATATAATATAAATAAAATTACACAAACGTAAGTAAATAAAAATAAACATAAAAAAATACATAAACACATAAACCTTCTCTTTTTCCAGACCGAGGCAAGACTGTAGGGTTTTTGTAACGGGATGACGCTCAAACAGCATCACGTAACAACGAAATAAAAAATAAAATAAGCAAAATGTCCCAACAGATTAGAGACGTCCATCGTTTCTGCTGTCCAGATGATATCCCGAAGGCCTTTTGAATCGCCGAAAGTAAGCATGAGACTCCAAAAACGCATTTGAACACACTTTTATCACGTGCAATTTGCAAGACGCTCTTTTAAAAAGGTCGATAACCAGACGCGCAGGGACAAGACAGCAGGACTTAATGTTAAAAGCATCAAAAAGCAAAACAAAAGCATTGTGTTCGCACTCGGCGAACGTGCAATTTCCTCGGCTGAGCGTTTCAATTATACAAACAGGTTCTGTTCTCATAAAGTTTTGGAGCCGAGATCGATGAGACGAGCGTGAAACCTCCCTCGCACCCGTGCGGCAGCATCCCCTGACCTTTACTCCTCTGAATCCCATAATTTATAGGCGCGGGACAGTGCGAGGAGCCAGTGAGGGAAATATATCTGCACCTTCCATTGTGTTAATGCAGGCGTGCGGCCGGCAAGCTGACGCTGGCCAATTCCATTAGAGAGATTGTGATAGCGGAGATGAACAGGCTATTGACAGGCCAGAGGCTTAATGAATTGGTCTGTCTGAGCGTCGGGCTTTTTCACCGAGACGGCCTCATATTTTTTTTTCCTTAACTTTTTTTTTTTTTGCCCTGTCTCATTAAAATGGCTGCGGTGTTTTATTACAGCTGCATTGGCTAAACAATCTGTGAGTGATCACACGGAGCTGCCTCTTAGCAGTATTGCTTCATTTTTCGTCCCGGGAGGGATTTCTGTCTTGGTATCATAAGCTTGGACCAGCTTCTGGTGGGAGACGTCCACTGTCTTGCCCCAAAGAACCACTGTCCACAGTATAGACCTGCTGAAAAGATGCCTTTGATGGTTTCCTGCTTGGTCGCTCTCCGGTGCTGAAACGGGTGGTTATTGTGCAGCCGCCTTCATGCTGTATAGGATGAGATCTATATGCCCGCACCGTGGGGCACAATGCCTGCCCTCTAACCCGTCAGTGTCACGGAGACGCCCCGCCGGCCCCGGAGTCCGATAGAACCGCAGCAGGGGGAAGCGTGGAGCGGCGGGGAAGCGCCAAAAGGGCACCAAACGTCAATACAGCAAAGGCGAGGCTTAAGGGATCAACTCTCTGCCAGATATAGTTGTCTGGCAGGATCAGAAGAAATGCTAGCATGAAGAAACGCTGGTGTTTTAACGTTGCTGCTTTAAATAGAGATCAAGGATCAGTAAACGGCATCATTGACATGTATTCTACATTTCTTGCACTTTATTTCTCTCCTACGAGCTCCATTCATGAGCTTTGGGTTGTCTTTTAAACCAAACCAGTCATATTTCATCTTCATCTTTTAATCTTTGTTCATCAGTTTTGTAAAAGTGCCTCTCTGTTCTCAACGGCTGTCCCATACTGTTCAAAGTCTGAAATGCTTCCTATGAAGTGGACATGTGTGATTATATTTCCATATCTTAAAAATAAGAGCTAACCAGTCAGTTCAAAACGGCCCGTTTAGAACAAACACCATGGACGGCGCAGTGGTGCAGCACAGCGAGAAGGTCCTGGGTTCAATGCCAAGGCAGGACAGTACAGGTCCTTTCTGTGTGGGCAAAGTATCAGTGAAAATGGAGGCAAGTCCTGCTTTGAGTGTTGAAGGAACATTTGGAGAATCATGCCTTTATTTCAAGCAGGGTTATCTGTAGCAGTTCTCTTCCTCTCTAAATGGACCAGCATATTCAGAACCCGGCAGCTCGAACAGAAAAAAAAAAACAAGGAAAGAGGAATCCCTCCATCCCACATGTTCCTTACTATCAGACACTTCAAGATTTTGGCCCTAAATCACTGAAAAGATGAATATCGGCCAGGTGGATCTCTTAAATCTGCTCACCTAGAGGTGTCCAGAATCTAAACAGGGTGAAATGCCATTTATGCTGCCCCCTGCTGGACCCACGAGCACATTTAAACTGTTACCTGTTTGAAAGAAGAAATTAGTTCAGTGTGTTCTTCTACTTTTATCTGTGCACAAAAGTCAGACTTTTGAACTTTATTTGAACTTCAGTCTTACTTTTATCCTTTTTAATTGATTGTATTACTTTATATTCACTATTACCTCCGTAAAGCTCATTGTACGTCAGGTGTTAAGGTCAAGAAACAAAGCACATTCCTCTTTTAGACTCGAGGTCGGAGGGTTCTTAGCGTGGGGACGGGACACCGGAAAGCCATCATTGTGTCTTCCTGGGTTTGATCTCCCCGTTTGCTCTTTTTGTGCGTTAATTGATTGGACGGATGCGGACCTTTTTGAAACGGCACTGCTATTGACCCGAGTCTCTCTGGTGCAGTGGTGACCCGGGTGTGGATCCCTGCTGGGCCTTCGCAGGGGCTCTTTCATGTCTCTCGATGGCTGGCTGACCTTTGGTAGTGCCGCAGTGCCGAACCTGGACGCTCCCGCCCTGCAATCCATACATCCTCGCGCAGCAATGTTGAAAGTCCTGAAGGAGACAAAAGACGGGAGTAGCTCTGGAGTCTCTGAGCATCGATCACGGAAAGGCCAGGTGAATCTCCTGGAGCTTCGGCCGCAGGGCTAATGGCTAACTGTCCGCAGAAGAATGGGTCTCTGATGATTATTTTTGGAGGACATATTGGAACTGCCTGCACATTTCACCATCTGCAGTAACACCAGCAGCTCAGAATTCGAGCCTTGTTTTCACATTTTTTAGAAATGACAGGGTCTCATGTAGCATCAGAAACAGCTAAGCAGGTTTATAAACATCCTGAAGCAAATGTGTGATGATTCAGACTTTTGGGTCTTTTCCATTGACACCGAGGAACTGAGCCACATTGATGGTCCCACTACAACCTGCTTTCAGTGATATATTTTTTAGGGTCCATTTTCCTAAGAGCCTACAAAGTCTGGAAACCTGCAAAGATGGACAGGATGAAATGGAGACGGATGACCCACTGTGGAGATCCCCAGGACCAGCTAAAAGAAGATGTTAGCCTTCCTGCACAAGCACTAATGAAAGACTAATTTTGGGGTGAAGTGAGAAAGAACGATATCTTCTGAGTGATTGGGTTTCTTCATCATTTTTGGCTTGTGTGTCTCATTGTGTCTCATCTGTCTTTCTCACTAGGGTTGCTGTATCTTCTTGCTTTCCTTCTGTCTATCAAGGTTATCTGGTTTGGTGATTTCAGTTTTGCTTAATAAAGATTGTTCTGCTACATCCTGACAAGTGTGGCCCTGTGTTTCTGCATCCTGAGCACCACGTTGCTTATATTGGCCCTCACAAACCACATTAAGCAAATCAATACTTCCTGCCACACTCACCACCGTGGTCCGAGTGTTTGGGCCCAGCTGTGCAGCAGAGCTGGGCCTCATTATGGAGCCGGCAGTCTTACCGGATGTCCCCAGCCAGCAGCAGCCCTGGACGCTCATCGATGACCTCCGTGGTTCTCCGATGGCTTGGCATCACGTCTATCGATCGCCTGGTGCGGCTTATAATCTCCAGGACTCTGCAGCAGGAAGCCGGCTTCCTCTGGAGCTTCATACTGAGGCTTCGCTAATGAACAGCTTCATTCACACAGACCTGCTTTTCATGCACTTTCCAGAAGGTCCAGGGTTATTACTTCTCAATTAAAGGAACATGATCCATAAAGATCGAGAGCTGTTTAGGCGGGAATTCTTTGGGTATGTTAGGCTCCAGCACTCACGCTCCAGCGGGTCAGCTGGACGAAAATCTTTTTCTTTTTTCAAATTGTTGTTAAAAGCATGTATTCAACTTTTCAGACAAACCTTGGATTGGTTATTTACTCTCTGGGCGATGAAGGGACTGAAAAATGGATGTTCTTGGGAGAACCATGTTAGGTTCCTAAAGAACCTTTAAATTAATAGATTTTTCAAGACTAAACAACTGTAATGTGCCGTTTAATGAATCAAAAAACATGAATTAGTCTTTTTCAGAGCAGCCAGTATTGACATGTATTTTAAAAAGGAGCACATAAAAAACTGCCTGTCAACCAAGCTTTCTCCTAATCCATTATCTTCTTTTACTATCTCTTCTTTTTATCATTTCTTTTATTCATTTTTTTCTTGCATTTATTTCCTAAAATCCCATCATTTTACCACTTTTTACAAAATCTCCTTCTTTCACAAGCTGCTGTCTATACTTTTGTTGTTGTTGTTCCATTTCTTTTACTAAAAACGTGTAAAATTGGTGATTTAGATTTTTTAAATTTAGATTTTCACATTTTTAGAGAGGAATTGTGGGTAAATTGTTTACTGTTTACTGTCACTTCTGAATCAGAATCAGAAAAGGTATCGATACACAGTTAGGGCTGCTCGAGTTTTGCCTTCAAGAAAAGTGTCCAAAAGTAAATTGCTTTCTTTATAAAATGGCAATAAAAGAGAAAACAAGCTACTCTGTCCAGGCAGGAGAAATGAACCCATCGCTACTTATTTATTTAACCTAATTGGCAAAATTGCAGCATTTGTGTTTATGTAGCAAACAGGGGTCTGACCCAAGATAATGAATGGCTTAAGACTCCAATAGCCAATAAAGTACCAACAAAGGCGTTTTGCCAGTGTTTTGCATCAACAAGAAGGCATTTTGCCAATGTTTACTGCCAGTGAAGAGGCATGTTGCCAGTGCTGTATCGACCCGTCCATGTTTGACGAGCCCAGGAAGATAGAAAGTTGACTTTTGGGATGTTTATCTTGGACAATCATGCTATATTGGGGGAAGCGTGTTGAAGATGGAGCTGCCAGGAAAGAGGACAAGAGGAAGACCGAAGAGGAGGTTTATGGATGTGGTAAGAGAGGACATGCAGGGGGTCGGTTTGAAGGAGGAAGATGCAGAGGACCGGAAGAAATGGAAACAGCCCGCTATGGCAACCCCTAAACGTGAGCAGCCGAAGGAATAAGAAGAAGATGATCTTGGACAATCGCACCAACTTCAACCCTTTTCATATTGAAGGTCTGCTTGTTTTGTTTTGTTTGTGTCCTACTGCATCCGGTTCATTTCAGAGAAGCTGCTTAAGGGCTTCGAGTCGAGGCTCTAATGTAAATATTGAAGATCCTGAAGTGGAGAGGTCATCTGGAGGGAGCTAGAGCGACAGGGACAATAACCTTAATGCTCGTTTCACTAACTGAGGCCACCTGCTGACTAAACAACAAATCTGAAGGAGAGGGGGATGAAATGTCACTCCTGTAAGTGTATGACGTGAGGCTGGCGATGAACGACAAGGGGAGTTGAATTGAAAATGTCAAAAATAAATCCTAAATTTGCAAGTAATGTGAGTTTTATAGGCGTCCCGTACGTCCAGAACACCCAACGTTGTTATTTAGTGTTAGATTTGACATTTCCTTTCTGTTAGATTCACAAAAAATAATCACATTTCTGTAAAATTATATTTTTCATTGAGTTTATGTAAAAATAATGTTTAATTTCATTGATTTGTATGGCTTACTGTTTACTGCTCAAAAGTAATGCATTTTGTCAACATAAAAAAATACTTTGGAAGGGAAATTTACATTTATGGCATTTAGCAGGGCTCCTCTTCACAGATTAGGTTCTTTCATATTTATGACTGATTCTAGATCAGGGTTCCTGCTCCTGAAGCAGACCCTGTTTAGAAATTTGGCCACCAAGCTGGTCACCTGGAGTCTTCAAAAAGTCCCCAGTATGTCCAGACACCAGAACAGCTCTGGACCTTGCTGATGTGACCTAGTGTTCAGGAACTCCCAGGATCAGAAGGGTGTGGGTTCGAATCCCAGACTAGTAGTTTGTCCCGAGGTTCCCTTGAACAAGGTACCGTCACTGCTCCCCAGTGCTGGATCTGCCGTCCCCCTGCTGGATGGTGTTGTTTTTGTGTGTTAAATACAGAAGATGTGCTTGGTTGTGGTTCACTGTGTTCACAATGACACATAGTCACTTTTGCTTCACTTTCACTTCACTACTGGAAACATTCTTTCCAGGAATCGTTTAGGAACTTGTGAGAGTTACATGATCGTTCCTGCTGAAACGTTTCGTGTAAACAGTGTTTAAAATGTGTGCTGAGTTCTTGCTCCATTTTTAAATATTTACAGGTTATGAAAACGATGGATTTAATCTCTAAATCGATCGAATACATAACAGGAAGCTTCCCCAGGACGCACTGGACCAGCCGTACTAAAATATGCATCACCCCGGCCTGTTAATATGCTGGACGTCCATCTGGGACGGTGAGGGCGAATATTCAAATGAACACTGGACACGGGATGTTTGTTCAGCGCCGTCCGAGCATCAGCTGCTGAGATGCGATAATTATTATTGATTTGCTCACTGCCTGTCAATCTGAAGCCTGAAAGAGGGAAGGAAAGAGAGAGAGGGAGAGAGAGAGAGTGTGTGATGGACAGAGAAAGGATTGGATGGTCCTTTCTCCAAGGAGGAAAAGCCTCATCTCCGAAATGAGCTGAGATGAGATGGTGGCGGAGGATAAGAGTAATTGATGATTGTTTCAGTGCTGAGAGGATGGAAAAAGGAAAGAGCAGAGGAAGAGGAATGTGAGAAAAGAAGGGGGGATGGGAGGAGGAAAGGAAGGCGAGGAGGAGGAGGAGGAGGAGGAGAAGGAGGGGGGGGGGTCCTTTGTGGCTTCTTTCCTCCAGGTCCAGTGATATACTTTAGACGGTGGATCATCTTCAAAGTCCAGAAAAACAAATATGCAGGACCTTTAGATTAAAATGTCAACGTTCTACAGGCATTGATCTCCTCCCGAGCGGGCGCCCGTGGTCATATAGAGCACGGTGTCGCTGGCATTCACGCAGCCAGCGGGCACTGCCGCGCAAAAATATAAGCCGTCTGCCACCCCGATGAGGCAGAGTCCCAAACTGCGCCCTGTTCACTACACACAAGCGAAGTGAATAGTGAAAGTGACTATTAGTCATTGTGAACAGAGTGAACCACAACCAAATACATCCTCTGTATTTAATGCACACACAAACTGTCCTGCAGGGGGCAGACAAATCCAGCATCTGGGGAGCAGTGATGGGGACAGTACCCTTGCTTACCTACATGTCTGGGATTCGAACCCACAAGCTCCCAATCCTGGGGCCCTAAACACTTGCTATATATATCATAGTCAGCTATTTTGGGAGTCTGACACCAAACCCCATCCCAATCTGTTCCTGAGACCAACGAAATGTACAGCCCTGGAGTGGTGCATCATACAACGCTGTGCAAAAGTCTCAATCCCCTTATTCCCCTCATCATATTTTCTTTCCAAACATCCAGATGTTCTTGTATCTTTAATGTTGAGGGACAGTTCTCCAGATCTTCCTGAAGGACAGTGTTGTTGTCTCTCATGTTCAGTCCAGTCTCTGTACCTGAGCAGTTCTCCAGATCTTCCTGAAGGACAGTGTTGTTGTCTCTCATTTTCAGAACAGTCTGCAACTGCACAGATAGACAGTCAGATCCACCAGAACGATGTGAATCAAATGAGAAAAGAATAAAATATAAAGATTAAAATACTCTTAATGTCCAACAGACTACGATGTTATCCCTGGAGAACCTTATAAGGAAAAACTCCTTTACACACTATGTTCTATTAAAAAAACTATCACGATAAACAGTGTAAACATGGTTCTTTGTAGGTCAGTGAAGAACTTCATTTGGATAAACACTGCACACTGCGTTGTTCAGTGATGTGTATGAAGCGCCACCTCATCTTCTCAAACTGCCACTAACACATCGATGGACACCTCAGCACGCTTTGAGGAGAACACTAGCTCCCAGTTACTGTCAATAATGATCCATTCTGAATGTAATGAAAAACTAATTTTTTTGTGGCGTTGATCTCCGGCTGCGTCGTCCGGCCTTGGTCTGAAGTGGGTGTTGCTGCAGAAACCCTGCAGAGCGTTAGATTGCTCTCCCAGCTCTCCATCGCCAGCTAATGGAGCGTCTCTCTTTCTGCTCACAAACCCAATTAAAGCAGGAGATCTCTCGCTGATAAATGCCATCCATCCACACTGCACTGGACAGATCCTTCATTTCTAAATATATATTACTGCTCGTCCCACCGGCTGGAACAGGAGGCTCTCCGAGGGCCTGGTTTGAGTGGCCGCTGATAGAGGGCTGGCGATGGGCGAGGGATGTGCACTTCTTTCTCAATGAGTTTCATGAAGAGCGTTTGAGTTCTTACAAAAAAATCCATTCCTAATTCATGATTTTTAAACTGCAGATGATCATCTGTTTATTCATGTTTAGAATGAATACTGTCCCAAAAACAGTCTTTATTCTTTTAGTAAAGGGTTTTTGAGGAGAGTTAGGGGTATCCGAGGAAAATTAAGGGTACTGGAGTAAAAGTAAAGGGTATTTGAGTAAAAGTAGAGAGTATTTGAGTGAAGTTAAGGGTATTTGAGTAAAAGTAAAGGGTTTTTGAGTGAAGTTAAGGGTATTTGAGTAAAAGTAAAGGGTATTTGAGTGGAGTTAAGGGTATTTGAGTAAAAGTAAAGGGTTTTTGAGTGAAGTTAAGGGTATTTGAGTAAAAGTAGAGGGTATCTGAGTGAAGTTAAGGGTATTTGAGTAAAAGTAAAGGGTATCTGAGTGAAGTTAAGGGTATTTGAGTAAAAGTAAAGGGTATTTGAGTGGAGTTAAGGGTATTTGAGTAAAAGTAAAGGGTTTTTGAGTGAAGTTAAGGGTATTTGAGTAAAAGTAGAGGGTATCTGAGTGAAGTTAAGGGTATTTGAGTAAAAGTAGAGGGTATCTGAGTGAAGTTAAGGGTATTTGAGTAAAAGTAAAGGGTATCCCTGAAGCTTTAATCCAACACCGTTAGGATCTTGCACTTGACATTTTCTAAAAGTTTCACAAACCACCCTGGGCCGTAGAGTAGAAAGACAATACAATTTAATTGATGAATGCATGTCAGCACAGAGCTTTCTCAATTGTTTATTAAGTTTGTTTTCCTGGAAAATATTTAATGATTTTTTTTATATTTAGGTCATGAAATTTAATTCCTCAAAAGACTACTGTCTCTGGCTTTTGTAGAGAGAACTTAAAAGGTGTCCCAGTAAATGACATGGATGATTTCTGGTTTCTCTCTCTCCTACTCCCTCTCCCTCTCCTGCCCCCTCTCCCTCTCGCTCCCTCTCTCTCTCTCTCTCTCTCTCTCTCTCTCTCTCTCTCTCTCTCTCTCTCAGCCCTCTCCCTCTCCTCTCTCTCTCTCTCTCTCTCTCTCCTACTCCTCTCCCTCTCGCTCCCTCTCCTCTCGCCCTCTCCCTCTCTCTCTCTCTCTCTCTCTCTCTCTCTCTCGCTCCTCTCCCTCTCTCTCCTCTCCCGACTCCCTCTCCTCTCTCTCTCCTCTCTCTCTCCTCTCTCTCTCTCTCTCTCTCCTCCCTCTCTCTCTCTCTCCTGGCCCTCTCCTCTCGCCCCTCCCCACTCTCTCTCTCTCTCCCTCTCTCTCTCTCTCTCTCTCTCTTCCCTCTCTCTCCCTCTCCCTCTCGCCTCCCTCCTCCGCTCCTCCCCTTCTCCTCTCTCTCTCTCTCTCTCTCTCTCTCTCTGTCCCCTCTCCTCTCTCTCTCCCTCTCTCTCTCTGTCCTCCCTCTCTCCTCTCAAGCCCTCCTCTCCTCTCTCTCTCTTTCACTTCCTCTCTCCCTCTCTCTCTCTCTCTCTCTGTCTCTCTCTCCCTCTCCTCCTCGCCTCTCCCTCTCTCTCTACCTTCTCTCTCTCTCTCTCTCTCTGTCTCTCTCTCCTCTCTCTCTCTGTCTTGCCCTCTTCTCTCTCTCCCCTCTTTCCCTCTCTCTCCCTCTCCCTCTCTCTCTCTCTCTGTCCTCCTCTCTCCTCTCCCTCTCTCCTCTCTCTCTCTCTGTCCTCCTCTCCTCTCCTCTCTCTCTCTCTTCTTTCTGTCCTCCTCTCCTCTCCCTCTCTCTCTGCCTCTCTCTCCCTCTCCTTTCTTCTCTCTGCCCCACCCTTTCTCTGTCTCTCTCCCTCCTTTTCTCTCTCTGCTTCCTCTTCACCTCTTTTCTCTAATTTTCACTCTCCTTTCTCTCTCTATCTCTCTCTCTCTCTGTCTCTCTTCCTCTGTCTCTGTCTTCTCTCTCTCTCTCTCCATCTCCCTTCTCAGTCCTCTCTCCTTTCTTCTCTCTCTCTATCTCTCTCTCTCTCTCTTTCAGTCTAAATTACAATGTCTTTTATTCTCTCTTTCTCTCTTTATTTCTTCTATCTCTCTCATGCCTGGTGCACAGGAGGTTCACCCAATCTGCATTTTCCGGGAATGATGAAAGGCTTTGTCCTAAACCTATTAATGTTCTTTGTTTTGGCGCTTAGAACAGCACGCCTCTGGGGCCTTCTCAGGTATCACATCAATCCTGCTCGAATTTACAATAACCGCAGGCCTCAGCGCTTTATTAGTGACAGAAGCTCTGACGGCATCCACAGGAAATGGATGGTTCAGCGAAGCAGGAGAGAGATAGGCGATTTCTGATGTTCGCCGTGGTTAGAGCGCCTGAAGGAACGAGAGGAGCTCGTATAAACCCGGCTGTTTGGCCTGGCTTTGACTCCTTTCGTCTCCATGCTGTTATTTACTGCCAGCAAACGGCGGATGGCCACACGCCCCAATAATCACAAGGTGAAACCTACCAAACTTCACTGAACATGGAGGTCCATCAGGGCTTACGAATCAACTTTTCCTTTTGAGGTGGGTAAATATTTGTATTTTATAAATATATTTTCCTGCTACGATGGATCAAGTGCCTGTCCAGGTGTGTCCCCTGTCCTTGGTCTGGTGTGAGCTGGGGATGGACTCCAGCACTCTTTCGCGACTCCCGCTTGGGACAAGCAGAAAATGAACAATGATCAACATTTTCCTAAAAAAATCAAATTTTACACTTGGAATCACAACAAAATTCACGAAATTGTCCTCCAATGACATAAGGTGGTTCCTTTTCCCTCCTTCATTCAGGAGCGTAAACTTTAAGAGTTGAACTTGGGGAGGCAGCACCACTCATGACAAAGCAGAGGTCACGCTAATCCTCCTGACATTTGTCAGAATGTTCTAGTTGCTAGGACACAGCCGATGGCTCAGGTTGGTCGCTGCCATGCCAACGACGAGGCCAAAGAGTGATTGATTGATTGAGTTCATGTCATCTGGGTTTAGATATTTGAGCACAGCACTAGCATTTGGTGCATATCAGATGAAAATATGATACACCAAAGATGTTCAGAGTCAAAATCAGGAGGGACGAGGATGGACAGGCTTGGAAATTAGTATTTTAGAGGGGCGGCTCAGGGTGGACGGCCTGCAGACAAAGTGAGAGAGGAAGTGACGAAGCGGTTTGACGTGTCCAGCTGAGAAACAAGGAGTAGCATTTGTGAGGGAAGATGTTGAGGAATGGAGCCACAAAGAGGAGAAGAGTGATGCAAGGTTTTGACGTGATGAGGAGTGTAGGGGTCAGTGGGAAGAGGAAGATGCAGAGGAGCAGAAAACATGGGAGATGGGATGATGCTAGAAACAAAGTGAGGGAATGTAATTTAATCCTGGTGTTGAAACACGTTGTTATGACAATGATAGGACGTGAAAGGACAGGCTGTCATCGGTGACACTGGCTCAGAGGCAGTGGAGGTGAGTCGATGCTTCCTAGGGTCATTAATCACCGATCATTAGCAGAGGGTCCATTTTCATTTGGTAGGTTTACTGGTCCTTCAGCCGCTGTTCGCTTGAACACCTCACAGGGATTTCAGCCTTCAATTTGCAGGATCTTTTCTCCGCTGGTTTTCACCTCTCTTTCGCTGGGTCGCTAGTTTTTAGTGTCTTTAAGGAGTCAGCTTTATCATATGCTCTGGCATCACAGCAACTGCTCCGTCGTGAATGGCGGTCCCGAGATGAAGGGGATCATTTCAAAATGTGGAAACTACCTGTGGAAAACTTATTTCCACTTTCCTGATTTGTGTCGAGACCTGCAGGCCGCTAAATATTAAATCACCATCAATTCAATTAGAGGCTGCAGTCCTGAGAGAGGGATCTGGAGAGTCGCTTTCACATGGAAAACCGCAGTCGCCCTTTAATTAGCCCAAAAACTGAACCATCGCCCATCTGCGAATAGTTCGCCTTTCAAATCATTTCACTAAATCTCACTTCCAATGCTAATTTCCATCATCTCCTTCAATATTCTCCTTTCATGATGCCCTCTTCTCTCCTTCACTTCTTTCTGATGCTCTACCTCCTTCTCACAAGCTTTCTCATATTTCTTTCCTCCTCTCTTTCACTCTCTGTCTTTTCTCTCTCTCTTTCCTCTCTCTCTCATCTGTGTGTAAATTACATCATTGCCTTCATAGTGTTGTATCTGCCCCACAGCGCTGAGATTTCTCTGAGCATGACTCTCATCGATGACATCTAAAAATGGGAGGAAATATAACTGGTCTGTTGCTCTTCTTTTTGTTTTGCTCTTGAGAACACGGATGGATAAAAAAAACAATAAATATAAAAGGCAAATTATACAAAACAGTAATAGCTATGGGGCAGAAGGCTCCTTTAATTCTTATGAACAATAAAATCAAGTGTTATGCACCAGGATTAGTGGACTAGGACTAGTGGACTAGGTCACAGGATCGTAAGGTCGTTGGTTCAAATGCTAGACCATTAGGTTGACCTGAAATCTCATAAGGTAACGCCCACACTCACTGCCCGGAAGTTAGCAAGGTCCGCTCCTCCGCTGACGTGTTAAACATGAGATGTTTAGTGTGTCTTACTGTGTGTTCACAATGCGATCAGTAGCTACTTCTCACTTCTTTAAGTCAAAGGTTAGGGGTCTGAATCCCTGCAGCCCAGGCCCTTTCTGGATTGCTTTGCATGTCCTCCTGTGTCCAAGACCCAGTCTCTGCAAATAGTCCAAACTTAAGTGACACATGACTGGGAGAGGGCTAGCAAAAATGTGTCCCTTTTTTATCGTATGTCTTACAGGATGACCCAGTCTCCTTCTAATTCAGATACAGCTCAGATGAGTTGTTGATGATGAAATGTGGGATGATGATGTCCTACAAGCCTTAAATACATTTTAGAGATGACTGAGTGTTAGAGTGTGACTAAAATGATTTGAACACAAACTATTACCTCTCTGTTTTATTATTGAGGTCTGTAGCTCGAGGTGAAGAAAACCAAAGAAGCTACTTCTTCATTTAGGCTTCAAATCTAAAAACAATGAAACTAGCAGAATCAAGCCCCCACTCAGCACAGTCTTCGTGTACAGAAATCACCCACCTTTTCATCCAGACTCTTCCATTTGTCTTCCTTCCATCTGAATATTCTGACTTGTGAGTCATCTGAGAGCCATTTAGGAGGACAATTCAGCATTTTGCTTGTTTTTCGGTATTATTTTTCCGTATTATTTTTCAAAGTGTTGATAGTTTCCTATGGACTCCCATTTCTCTGCTATCAATTTTATTGATTATTGATTTGATTATGTCTGCACTAGTCTATACGGAGTGTTCTGCGTAATATACTTGATCGGGTCTGTACGCGCCCTCATATCATGAGAGCTCCGATCGCCAGCTCTGCTCGTCGCTCGCAGATTGCAAAGCAGGCGCACAGCGGTGATTTATCGTCCCGGTCTCTGGCACGAGGACAGCAGAGGCTAGCTGCACAGCATGATGCCATGGAGCGAAGTTGCAGATAACATCCAACAAAACCAACTCGCCAAACTGAAGATGAGCAGAGTAGATAGATAGATAGATAGATAGATAGATAGATGAGTTAGATAGATAGATAGATAGATAGATAGATAGATAGATATAGATAGATGCACAAGGGAGGAACGCATGATAGGATAGAGAGAGAGAGAGATAAATAGATAGATAGAGATAGATAGATAGATAGATAGACAGCAGAGATGATACAGACAGATACAGAAGTAGATGATGATAGATAGATAGATATGTGGGCATGCAGTCCAGTGTAGAGTTACTTATTCATGGACCTCTGGATCAAGATAACCCAGGTCTGAATCCTCCAGCACTACCACCACTGGTCCTTCTGAGCAGACCCTGAACCCCATGCTCCAGGGGACTGTCCCCAGATTAGGATCCAAATGCTGGATAAGAGCCCATAAATGAAATGTAAATGTAAATGTAAATGTAGATAGATAGACAGATAGATAGATGCATGGGTGGATGAACGCATGATAGATAGGTAGATAGAGAGATAGATAGACAGATAGAGTTAGATGCAAGGGTGGAGGAAAGGCTGAGGATAGATAGATAGGAGGATAGATGGATGCATGGTGATGAAACGCATGATAGATAGATAGATAGATAGATAGATGGATGATGACATATATAGGTATGACACATGATAGATAGATAGATAGATAGATAGACAGATAGATGGATAGATAGATAGATGATAGATGACAGAGAGCCGTTGTGACAGTCTTTTCTCTCTTCTTTCTCTCTTTCCCCTTTGCCTTTTCTTTCCTTCCCTCTCCTTTCTTCTAATCCTCTGTCTTCTCATTTTCTTTTCTCCACCCATATTAATAGAATGAAGACTATTAAAATTGAACCTAACCTGTAAAACAATCACTGAAATAACTACATGAACTCCACCATTTCAATTTCTTCATCAATTGCCTCATTTAGTTCTCCGATCACTGACACACACTCACACACTGAACTCCACCGCCCACTCTCCTGTCCTCTCTCACTCTCCTCACTTGTCCTGCAGACCTATTGATTACACACGCCCTCTAAAGTTAGGTCCATTTAGTCTGGCATTTGGTCTGATGTTGGAAGGTGATGATGAGGATAACAATAATGGAGGATTCAAAAGTGCAAAAGTGTTCAAAATGAGTCTGTCCTGGAGATGGACGGAGGAGAAAGGACAGATATTTGGAATGTTGTTTCTACAACACCAATCAGCAGCACACAAGGCTGATTTTTTGAAGTCCACTTATGGCATGTTATTCCGTAGACGTCCTACATTTTGCTGAGACCAGCTGCAGCGGGGCTGTAATTGAGTTTTCAGAGCAGGGTGAACAGACCAGGCCACTCTGCAGAGATTACACTCTGAGTGGTGAAGAGAGATTTGGCTTTTCTTGCATTTTATCGCCGCCGTATGCCGGCGCTGAAAATCTGAGTGGACTCCTACGTTGTGCGGGGACGGCGAGACGAGAGGAAGGGGATTAGACCACTGAGTGGTCCGGGTCTCTGGGGGGATTCAGTCTGAACGCTACTACAGGCCCTTTAGTGGGTTGAGTCGGGGTCACACACTTCCAGCCAAGACCACACTGTTTTGAGGTTAGCCTCTCACTCAGTGGACCACCGACAGATGGGAGATGGTTTACCAAAGGTGGCTTTACCTGCTACTGTGTAATGTTTGAGACTGCTTCTGTAGGAGTCCTGGATTAGTATGACTTGGGTGATTTTCCTCAGAGTGTGAAGGGAATGAGGTGAGAGACAGAGATTAACAGATATGCAACTAAGTGTGTTATACACGAGTACTATGTTAAAGGGCTAAGATTGTAGCAGACTAGCTATGCAGATGGTGAGATGGTAAAGAGTGATATAGGAGGCTTGATTGAAACCAATAGTTGAGAAAAAGATGGAAGTAGAGAGTGACTATTCTTGCTACAAACACTACAACGAAATTACACTCTGCATTTTATACACACAAACAGATGTAGAGGCAGCTGTTGAGCAATCAGAATCAGTGTTTGGGGCATGTACCTGTCACAAGGGTACCTTTTCAGGGTTAACTATAACAAGGGGGCCCAACCCCGATCTCCATCACGTGTCACGCCCAAACTACTATAGCCACCGCTGCCCCTCTCTTCTTTTTTCCTCATTTTCTTCCAGTGTCTCCTTTCCTCCTGACGCTGTTCTTCCTTTTCCTCCGTTCTCTCTTCCTAGCCTCTGTAACTTCTCTACTGTCCCTTTCCTCATTGCCTCCTCTTCTCTCTGATGCCTTCTCTCTAAACTTTCATATTCTTTCACTTCTTTCCGTTATTTTGGCCATTGCTCTTCTCTGCCCTTCCAAAGCATGCCCTCTCTCTCTCTCTCTCTCAGAGCCCTCTCTCTCTCTCTCTCTCTCTCCTTCTTCTACTTCTCCTCTCTCTCTCTCGATCTTAACTACACATCCTGTACTTTACTTCTCATCTCTTTACTTTTCTACAGTGAATTTCTGCCACCTTCAAGTTAGCTAATTGGCTAGTTGGTAATGAACATATTGAACATATCGAACAGACACACACATTACACTTCTCCTCTCTCTCTCTCTCTCTCTCTCTCTCTCTCTCTGTGGGGCTAGCATTACAGCCTGAGGCTAAAGCCTGCACATGAGTCCTCTCTCACTGGGACTTTCATTGTGTTTCTCCCCACACACACACACACACACACACACACACACACACTAACACTTCTAACCCACACTCTGATCTAAGCCAAGTCCTTCAGCAAATATGGAGGACTGGTTAACTGTGAGAGCCCTACATGTCTGTAAATCCAGTCCTGAGATTCTTCTTTGCAACAGCACATCCCTCCATCCTCTCGGCTCAGTACGGTTCTCACCACAGTTCTGTGAAACTCACCAAATTGTCCTGCAGTTCGTGTCATATCTAGTCAGAGCTTTGAACTGATTGCAGATTTATATAGAGTGAAAGTGATAATTTGAGTTGAGTCCGTGTTCAGCTCAAAGTACTTAGTGATCAGGTAATGTTAACATGTGTGTGTGCTGCAGTGTGTGTGTGTGTGTGTGCATGTGTGTGTGTGTGTGTGTGTGTGTGTGTCTGTGTGTGTGTGTGTGTTTATGCATGTGTCTGTACTTGTGGGCGTCCTGTTGCGATTGTGGGTGTAAAAGAGTGACAGGAGGTGGTGGTAATAGCGTTTCTAAAAGTATTGATTTGTGTGTGTGTGTGTGTGTGTGTGTGTGTGTGTGTGATATTGATGCAGTGTTGATGGAGAAGTCCCCGCAAAAAGGTGCTGGCTAGAGGGAGCTCTGCTTCTTCTATAACACACACATCACACACACACACACACACACATGCACACACACAGATGTTTGACTCAGCTCCAGAATGACCCGGAACCCACCCAGCTGCCCATCCCGTGAGAGAACCAAACATAAAGTCTGGTTCTTTATTTTTTAAGTGTATCTGTTTTATTAGAATTGGTGTGTTTACAGACTGGCTGTAACAAGTGTGTGACTTTTATTCATCATGAATCTGCAGGAAAGGAGAAGGGAGAGAAATTAGATGCAGAATGATGGAGAAGAGAGATGGAAGATGAGAAAACGAGGGTCTGAAGGGGTACAGAAAGAGAGAGCGGGTTTCAGAGGCCATGGCCTCTTCCAGCCCAAGGCGGTCCCCAAGAGATCAGGAAGATCAGAAGATGGAGGGATGAGAGGAAGAGGGGAGGAGGGGTGGCCAACAGAGGCAGCTGGAACAATGGGATGGACGGAGGCCTGTCCATCACCTCGGTGGCGACATTTGCTTGTGTGCAGTGTGTGTGTGTGTGGAAGGCAAAGGCAGTGTGTGTGTGCGTGTGTGCGTGTGTATGTGTGTGTGTGTGTGTAAAGTGTAAAGGGTAAAGCAAAGTGTGTGTGTGTGTGTGTGTGTGTGTCTACATGTGGGATAGAGGAATTGTGGGGACCAGTATATAAGGAATATGAATCAAAATACATAAAGTATTAATGTAATTATATGAAGGACACTTGTATTTAGTCTCTGTGGGGATCTTGAGGATGTCTCGAGCCTTTAGAAGAAATAAATAAGACATTTTGTAAAGGGGACTGGTAAAGTAGTCACACATAAAATCTGATCATTTCTGAGGATCCATTGTCTTTAATGTAAGATGAAATACACGAAACTCAAAGACCCAAAGTCCATTGTTTCTCGTGGGTGAAGTTTAAACGCAGGTGATTCTACAAACAAAACAGACCAATCACTCGGGGAAACCAAACGTTTTTCCGCTGAACCGAGCGGTGGGAGGGCTGAGGATGGTGAGCATCGTATGGCTTTGCCCGAGGAGAATGTTCATGTGCCTTTAATTCATATTTCTCCCACACGACATCACAATCCTGTTTGAAATCAGGGTGAAATTTTCAGAAATGTCCTCCTACTTCCTGAGGTGTGTGTGTGTGAGAGAGAGAGAGAGGAGAGAGAGAGAGAGGAGAGCCAAAGCTGTTGAGTCATAGGTTAAGGTCTGGGGAAGAAACGTCAGATAGACTGCAGGGGCCTGACA
>CM029375.1:1149747-1169747 GCA_017165825.1 Hepsetus odoe | reverse complement strand
AACCTCATAACGCAGCTATTGTGTACACTGTGTTTGCCTCTCTTAACAGCATTGCAGGAAACCAGCATGTGTGTGTGTGTGTGCCAGCATGCCCTTTTATCTTGCAGGAGCATGTGTCCATATTTAGCTCCGTCTGATTGTTTCCAGTGGGGAGATTTGGTGCTTTCTGATGAAAGTTTGATCAAAGCCCGGCTCGGTTGGGCTCAGCAGCGGGTGTCGGGCCGCACCGCTCGCTTTTCCATTTCACTAAAGACAAGCAGCTTCAGCCTGATCACATAGTCTGAGTTTAAAAGAATAGTTTGGTGAAAAACATACACAGAGGACTTTATTAACCCCCACTGCGCACACACACACACACACACACACACACACACACACACACACACATGCTACAAATGTAACAGTCGACATGTCTGAATGTTGCATGTTTCTAATCTCAGACCAAACGTTCACATTTTCTTTATACATAAACTACTTTACAATTGAAGGTGTCGGTGTCCTTTGAATTGCATACTAATCTTCAGAAGCTGAGCGTTTGGACGATGTATCCTATCTAGATCCATATGTCATCTGTCCCTTTGTAATTGCAGGACCACATGGAGAAAACTGGAATGGCACAGCAGAGTGTAGAACCATGCAAAGAGTTCTAGAACCACACTGAGAGCACAGCCTGTGATTCTGAACCCCACTAGGAGCTCTAGAACTACACTGAGAGCTCTGGAACCATGCTGAGAACCACAGTAAGTGAACCTGACCTGAAATAGGGGGCTCTAGAGAGTTGTAGGGCCACACTGAGAATTCTAGAACCCCTCTTTCAAATTGTGACCCAGAAAAACACTTCTAGAATCACACAGAGGATTCCACCACCACACTGGGGACTCTGGAAAAGCACGGCATATTCTGGATTGTTCAAAAGGTTCCAAATGATCCAAATAGGGAGCTCTAGAGCCACACAAAGTTGTGAAGACTGCACTGCTTATTCTGGATGGTTCTGGAGTTCTAGAACCACACCATAGTTTACTTTAACATACTTTATTTACATACAAAGCTATAGAAGTTAGGCTTTCTCCAGCGATGGTTCTTTATGTCATGTGTCCCTTTGCAGTCCAAGGTTCTACACAAACTATAGAGCGGGACAAATGTGTTCAGCACCGGTTCAAACTTACTTCAACAAAGGTCAAAGGTGTTTAGTGACAAGGCTGCAGGATCAGAAGGTCGTGGGTTCGAATCCCAGCCCAGTAGGTTACCCTGAGGTACCTTTGATCAAGGAACCATCCCCATCACTGCTCCCAGGGTGCTAGATATGGCTGCTCCCTGCTGGATGGTGTATGTGTGTGGGGGGGTTAAAAACAGAGGATGTGTTTCATTGTGGTTCACTGTGCATTCACAGTGGCAATTAGTCACTTTCACTTTAACCACCGGTACTAATAGTAGGTATAAATCATGGCCTCGGCCGTTTGAGAGAAATGCAGATCTGAAATTTCGCCAAACTTTTTTTTTTATTTTGATGCAGGCAATTACTGCAGCTGATCAGCTGGTGGTGACGGATGTAATGGGGGTGTGTGATATATGGCTCTGTTGGCTCAACAAGAAGTGAGCGATGTTTCCGTTTCAATCAGCGAATGAGTGTGTGTGTAGCCTACACGACCGAGCGGGGTGTTTTATGTCATCCATAAAATACAGCAGGAGTGTGTGTGGTGCCAAAGAAGTACACACACATACACACACACACATGCATACCCGCCCACACGCACAGCTGGGTCTTTATAGAACAGTCTATAATGGGATAATCTCTCATTAGCGTTAAGCTGATTATTTCATTTATCTCAGTCGCCTTGACAACAAAGACTCCTTTTTAATGAAGCGCTCTGGCAATTAGTTGTTATTTTATTGGCTGACTTAACGAACAGTGGAGCGGTAGAGTGATCCAACAAAGGAGAGAGAAGAGAGAGAGAGAGAGAGAGAGAGAGAGAGAGAGAGAGAAAGTGAGCAATAGAAAGAGAGTGAGAGAGAGAGTGTGTGTGTGTGTGTGTGTGTGTGTGTTCTTGTGTTCATGTGCTCATTACACCAACTAGCCAATTAGCCAACCCAGAGGTGGCAAAAGTTCACTCATTCATTCCTCCAGTAGAAATAGATACTTGAGTACCAATTCAATAACTGTACTCAAATTAGAAAAGTAAAAAGAGGGTAAAAGTGAAAAGTACAGTAAAGTACTGAGGATATAAAGTGAAAAGTACAGGAATGTACTGAGAGTTTAAAGTAAAAAGTACAGGAATGTACTGAGAGTTTAAATTAAAAAGTACAGGAATGTACTGAGAGTGTAAAGTAAAAATTACAGGAATGTACTGAGAGTGTAAAGTAAAAAGTACAGGAATGTACCGAGAGTGTAAAGTAAAAAGTACAGGAATGTACAGAGAGTGTAAAGTAAAAAGTATATGATACGTGATCTGTCGGTCCAGCATTGGATGATGGTGCTGCACACTTGTTTGGTCACCCTTCATCACTGTCTGGATGGAGGACACGGTCAGCTGGATATCCTAGTCCTGTCAGTGATTAGGATTAAAATCTTCTCCTTTAAAGCCAAGAACGATTTGATGACACTAATCAAACAATGCATCTCCTTTCACCAGAAGATCAAGCACTGCTCACCTTCCTAACAGGAAGACCTGCATCAAGACTCTCCTCAGTTGCTCAGTGGTGGAATGAGCTTCCTCTTGTGGTCAGAACTGAGTCCCTTCTGTCTTCTAGGTCTTCCATAGCTTCTGATTTTAACCCAGGTTACAGGAGCGAAGAACTGATGAGGATATGAAGCGCTGATGTACATCGCTCCGGATAAGATCTTCTGCTAAATGCTGTAAATTTGATAAAATCAGATTTTATCACAATGCATCTAGTATACCTTGGTGATAACTGGTCATTGGAAGAACAGGGATGCTGATTGGATAAGCTCTAACTTCATTCCTGCAGGACGCTGGGCTGTGAAGGAAAGCAGAAGCAGGGGACGCGGACTCTTTTACTTTCTATTCTTTATTTCACATGAAATCAATCGAACTTCTGCCGCTTTTCTAGTCAAAGCGATGTGATTTCTATCGGCATCCAAGCCTGCTAGGCCTGCATATGGCCTGTTTGTGTGTGTGTGTGTGAGTGTGTGTCCTGATTGGATTAAGTTCAGCATCACTTTTGAACTGAGTCTGAACTCCGAAAGGCTGGAGCCGTCATTCTTCCCCCTCTGACGGAGAACGGGCTGGAAATTGAACTCAAGCGGGTTCTGATTAAAACATATAGTCAATGAACACGTGCTTTATTGAGACGGATGGGGACACGGGAGCCTGTTTACACTCATTTTCCATCAAACATGCGAAACGTAATGCAATACCGAGAGAAGAGAGAACTTACAGCCAACCAGAGCCCGTATGGACTCGTCCGACAGAGACGCTCGTCTTATTTTTCATCTGATTTATAGACAGTGCAAGAGAAACGCACCTTTCTTCCAACGAAACTACCGTCTCCTGGACTTCAGGACAGAGAGAGAGAGAAACAAGGACAGATGTGAAGGGGGTGAGAGAGAAAGACATTTGCAATTTGTTAATTCACAAGCGATACACTGTTCCCTCTCTTTCTCTCTTTAGTTCCTTGTCTTTCATTTCTCATTTTCAATCTTTTACATCAAAGCTTGCAGTAATTCTTCGTTGTCCTTTCTTCTCCTGGATAACAGTTCTTATCCCTGCACTCCTCCTTTAGAGAGAAAGGCAGAGATTGAGAGACAGAAGAGTGAAATAGATAGAAAAAAGAAACAGGGAGCAAAGAAAGAGAGAGGGAGGGGATGAATGGATAATTGAATTTCAGAGGTTATGCCTTTGTGTGTCAGTAAAGGTTTGAGGAACACTGATGCTCCTGCTGAAACATGCGCACACACACACACATACACACACACACACACACACACACACACACACACACACACACACACACACAGATTTTCTCAGCGCTGTCACATCGCTTTCCACACCTTTTGTATGTCAGAAATGAATCCATGTCACCGCACACACACAAACATACAAACACACAGAGATACACATTCTTTCCTGTCCTATCTTGTCCTGTCCTGCCCTGTCCTGTCCTGTCCTGTCCTGCCCTGTCCTGTCCTGTCCTGCCTCTCCTTTCCTTCATATCTGAAGATGTAGGAAGGCCGCTGGCAGAAGGGCCACTAGCAGGGGTCTGACCTTTTAGACGAGGTCACAGATCTTTAATTTACATTCATTTAGTCCATCCTGGAGCCGTCACTCTGGTGGAGAAGGTGGAGAAACACCCCGGATTGGATGCCAGACCATCGTAGCGCACACACTCAAGAAGTTCCGCATCTTCAGTCCGAGCGACGTGCCTCTGTTTGGACTGTCGAGAGAAACCGCTGTGCCGTCATGCCTTTTTCTTCATCCAATTTTTCAAACTGTGCCTGCAACCAGGTCGGATGAGACGGAAATGGAGCTTTTTGAGGCTGATTGCACAGAAAAGTCCCAATATGCACTCAGAGGATGGAGCTGGAGCACCAAACCACTTTCTGACACATCCAGTAAAAAAAGATTCTGAAGATTTGATCATTAATAAGATTATTTTTAACACAGCATTCAAGCACTGAGCCTTTTATACACACTCTCTCTCTGTCTCTGCTCTGTCTCTGCCCTGTCTCCATGTCACTCACACACAGAGACACTCCTGCCCTCATGCAGACGCTTCCAGCCTGGACAAACACACCTTCAGGAATAGTCCCATTGATCGGGCGGCTTTTAAAGAAGTGACCTTTAAAAAGAGGGGCTTTGCTTTTCAGTGATAAATCTGAAATATGGGGCCATCTGTAGCAGGGCAAAGAGATTGGCAGACTGTGTGTGTGTGTGTGTGTGTGTGTGTGTGTGGGGTCGACTCATCACCCTCTGACCCCATGGCAGGAGTGGGGTTGCAGTAACCAGAGAGATGGCATGGGGCAGGGTCGTCTGTCCGTCGCCTTGGCGACAGGAGGCCCGTCGTCACGGCGATGGCAGCGCGGGCCGGTCGATGGACAGGGGTCTGGCAGGCCCGGGGCTGAAAGGGGAGACGAGGAAGAAGCTTAAAGGGTCCGGCTCCTGTCGGGCTGACCAGAGAACCCCCTCGTCTCACACACTGTCCTGACATCAGATTCATTAACACTTTAAAGAGCCCGTCTCATGGAAGAGACACAACGTTAAAGAGTAAATATTGTCAAAGCTTGAAAAACATTTACGCTCCACTTCCTGCGTCCAAGTAACGGAAGCCGAGCTCGTGGTTTCTGTGCCGTCACAAACACCAGCTCATTTACACACACACCTATTCAGCCCCGCCCATTTACTCAGAAGTTATAAGGAATGTTTGAGCCTCTACAGCTTTGTAAATAACAGGAGAACCAATGAGAACTGACCAAATTTACATATCAGTCTTAAAGGCACAATAACAAAAAAGCAGCCGTGTTTCATTCTAAGGGATTAGGACAGAAAAACAGTCATCTAGAATTGAATGTTTTTTATGTGAAACCATAGAAACATCATTAAAGGTCATCAAAGACAAAAAAATATCATGGCCCAATTTATGTTGTTGTACCCATATTGCATTTTCATTTTAATTTCCAGTTAAATTGTGGTTGTTTTCCCTGAGTATTTGGGTTTTTATATAATTTTTTAACAATTTCTTTTTTTAATTTGTAATCCACTTTAAATCTGTTACCTGGCAACCGGAGAAATCATTTATTTTTAAATATTCATTGTTAAATATTTACGCATCAGGGTAATGCACATTACTTAAAGTGACTCATGTAATATAAATAAATTGTTATTTTTATATATATACATATATTATATATTAAATGTAACTTTAGTTCCTAATGCCTGATGTTTTAAATTAAAGCAAAAATCTTATTGCACATCGGAAAAAAACATTTTCATACATTTATTCGAATATGAAAAACTATGATGTGAATATGGATTTTGCTTTCATTTCCTTGCTTTTCTCATTTTTTTCTATTGAATCTCTCGCTCTCTTCTTTGTGTGCCCACAAAAAGCGGTGCTGTGTCTCAGCCGAAATTTATAGACGCCCTTTAGAAGGGTAATTTAATAGAGTATCAATACAGGCACTTAATTGCACAATGACTATTGACAATGCCTTTAAACAGCTTTGTGAAGTCAAGAATTACCTAATGGAGATTGGATTGGCCAACTTGCCACTATTCAAGGCATAAATTGAGTGTGCCATCGGCAGCCGGCCCATTGGAACACACTTTAAAACACTCGCGACTCTCTTTGATTAAAGACATGTTTATCTCCTGACCGAGCAGACAGAAACGTAATTACATCGACTTCAAACAACAATGACTCCATTCACTCTGCAAATATTCAAAACCCTTCTGCGTAGAGAAGGTTTTTTTGTTTCTCGTGGTTCCTTTTTTTGGGGTTGTTTTCTTCATGGTGCTTTAAATGCACTCCCCGACTACTTTGTTGGAACAATCTGCTTTATGCTTCCACACCCTGGCCACTTTATTGGAAATGCCTCGTTGAGCACCCACTTGCAGGCCATTTTATTGGAAACACCTGCCATATATTTCTGCTGGATGACCACTTTATCGGAAACACCTCTTTGTGCTTCCACTTAGAGGCCACTTTATCGGAAACACCTCTTTGTGCTTCCACTCAAAGGCCACTTTATCGGAAACACCTGCCATATATTTCTGCTCACTGGCCGCTTTATCAGAAACACCGCCCTTGTGCTTCTGTAGACCGTTTTATTAGAAACATCTAATATATGCTTCCATTCTCTGGCCACTTTGCTGGAAACACCTCATTTTTGTGTCCAAATACTGGCCACTTTATTAGAAACACCTTCCGTATATTTCTGCTCACTGGCCAATTTAGTGGAAACGGCAATCTCATTTTCTTTTCACCGGCCTCTTTATCAGAAACACCGCCCTTGTGCTTCCACTTACGGGCCATTTTATTAGAAACATCTAATGTATATTTCCACTCACTGGCCACTTTGTTGGAAACATACCTTCTGTGGCCACTTTGTTGGAAACACCGGTTTTATCGCTTCTCCTCAAACGTGTGCAGTTTCTCAGCCCCCCTGTACCCTGCTCATCGTTCACAGGTGGCTTTCTGACGGCAGGAGATGAAATTTGGGGTCTGGACTGAGGAAGCTGAGATCTCAGAAACGTCCAGCCTGTGAAGCTCTGTGATCAGAACCTGAAGGTTTAGAAGATCATTAGTTTATAGCAGTTACTGAATGATCCACAGCAGCTGCTGAAACGTTTGTATTAAAAAGGTAAGTGTCGCTAAACATCTGACAGCCTGGAACTAATCTGACGTCCGGTCTCACAATAGTCCCTTATTGACCCTCCTGCGATCGGCCCGAGCGTTAGAAAGCGGTAATTGTTATATGGACCTCGGCCGACCACAAAGGGCAGGATGTGAGAGGAGTCAATAGTGCATTGATCTCGCACTGTGTCCTTCCAGCTCCGTCAGATATATGGAAAGTGAGCGGACATGTGCCGTATGGATCTCCGCGTGTGTTTGCTGGTGAGGACATAGCGAGACGTGTCTCAGGTGGGGTCCTACCAGGCTGTGTATCGACAACGTGGCTCAGGACAACACGGCTTTGGTCAAAATCGGCCCCGGGGGGCCACGACGGAGAGATTTCCAGTTGTTGCAGTTTGAAGGACAAGCCAAGTCTCCAGTCGGGGTAGTTTGCCCAAAAAATGAAAAAGCTTTCTTATTTGTAGTCAGTGTAGTGTGTGTGTGTGTGTGTGTGTGTGTGTGTGTGTGTGTGTGTGTGTGTGTATGAGGCCCTATAGAGCGCTATATATTCCTGCAGGCTAATGCTGCTGTAACCTGAGCTGCAGAACCTCAGGGGAACTGATACTAAAACCATCTCTCTCACACACACACACACACACTCACACATTCACACACTCACACACTCACACACACTGAACAGCTCGTATGATCCACACATCTGCTCTCTCTCTCACATGCAAACACGCCTGCAGTACACAGATTACACACACACACAGTCACAGTAGCTCGTGTACATACAGAACCCAAAAGGCTTATACAGCAAACACACACACACACACACACACACACACACACACTATAATTCCCTCCTACTGTATTGATGAGGCTCCAGCTGTAAACAGGCTTGTGTGTAAAGTGTGAGATCTGGAGTGTTGACTCGTCATGAGCTCGATCCCCAGGAGGGGCGGTCCGGGTCCTTTATACGCGGACATGTTCTCCCCCGGTCTGTGTGTGTTCCCTCCAGGAGCTCTAGTTGCTCCCTCAATAGTTGGTGGACTAGTGACCCAAATCAGGGCAAGCAGCTCAGAAAATGAGTGAAGGAAATTTGATGAATTTATTACAATGTGTGTAACTCCAGTCTGAACACAAAGAGAGCTTCATTCTAACCAGCTTTAAAGTCCATATTCACCACCACCACCACCGTTATTCTTCAGCACAGCCTCAACTCTCTTAGACCAGCTCCTTTCTTTAAATCAGGAACTCTCCTCCAGGCTTCTTGCAGGAGCTCTTCTTTGGACGTCGGCTGATCTCTGCTCTCTGTGGAGATGATCCCACACCGCTTCTGAAACTGCTCAGGTACAGAGACTGGACTGAACATGAGAGACAACAACACTGTCCTTCAGGAAGATCTGGAGAACTGCTCAGGTACAGAGACTGGACTGAAAATAGAGACAACAACACTGTCCTTCAGGAAGATCTGGAGAACTGCTCCTCAACGATACATTAAAATACAAGGGCTTTAAATAAATATGGTGTAATGTGACAGCAAATAAAAATACTACCATTAAAAGGGAAGTGGTCACATATCATTGCTATTTTATGTCATTTAAACGTTGCAACGTTTCTTTGCGCTCTATCCTGGGATTTTAATCAGAAATATAAAAGTAAAGTAAGATAAATGGTAAAGAAGTGAGGGCAGTTAGCCTTGCATGCATGGCATCCCCACACGGACAGCCCTGGACCCTCCTAATGGAAGATATTTTAAAGTATGTGTGTATAATTGATGCTTTTAAGAGCAAACCTGGGTTTTTTGATGCAGAAAGTAGGAGTCGTAAGGTCCCCAGATCTGGAAAAAAAAAGTGTCTGACCTTGAACCATCATAAGCTGATGAGTTCTGATTGACAGCGGGCAGTATCAGGCACCCACCTCTGCCCAAACACAAAGACCGAACACCATCGCCTTTCCACACAGTTTCACAATTTTCACAGTCTGAGAGGCGCTCTGTCTGTCTGTCTCTGTGTGTGTGCGTGTGTGTGTGTGTGTGTGTGTGTGTGTGTGGTGGGGGGGCTGTCTCCTCGTTCCTGTCGCCATCGCCCATTTGCCTGAATCAGGCCCGTCTGTGGGGGGGCTCGTGTTGCTACACATGGGGGTCTTCAGACCTCGTCTCGTTCAATAAAACCATTCTGTGTCCTCTCACAGCCGAGACCCCGCTTCCAACCCGTCCTCACGTCCACTTCAGTCTCCAACCACAATACAGGCCGACGAACACTTATCCAGCATTTACTGCAGCCAAAACTGCAGAAAGCTCTACGTGTCACTCATGTTGATAAGAACCGAACCTGAACTGATTTCTGAGTCAGACAGAGATCTTAAGGCCACCTTTTCAAACTGTTAATTGTTAATAAAGAATCTGCCTAAAGAGTGCCTTCCATTAGTCCGTATGCTTTTGAGATAAATCCTCCATTATTGTTATCCTCCATCACCTTCCCAACATCCAGACCGTCTCAGACTAAATGGACACAAACACAGAAGAGACGTCCCTCTGTGTGTCCATTGGTGCAGGACAGAGTGAAGGAGAGTGAGAGAGAGGACAGGGAGAGTGGACGGTGGAGTTCAGGGTGTGTGGAGTGTGTGTCCGTGATGGAGAACTAGTAGAGACGGTGATGAAAGTGAAGCGGTGAAGTTCATGTGGATTATTTTCAGATTCAGTTCACTTTCAGCACAGACAGACGCTCCAGACGTCCTTCAGAGGAGACACATCTCACTTTACACTCTCAGTACACTCCTGTACTTTTACTTTACACTCTCAGTACATTCCTGTACTTTTACTTCACACTCTCAGTACATTCCTGTACTTTACCACGTGTACTGTATAAAGTAAGAAGTATTTGTATTTCTACTGATGAATCTATAAGCTCTGCAGAACCACATGCTGGAATCTGGATGCACCTCAGTGACGTGAGCCGTGTAAGGTCACTCTTAGGCTTTAATGTATCGAGTTAATTTGGTTAGCATTGAAAACCATTTCCTGGCGACAGTGGTGCTGTTACCTTCACCACGTTACGCGATAACTTCATCAAATGGATTATTAATGTAGTAATCAGGTATTGATCTCCGTATCTGGGCCTGAGGGATGAACGTGCTGATATTGGCTGGGAGGGGAGGTGTGTTTATCGCTTGAGCTCAAACAAAGAACATCCGCCAAGATGGAGTGACAGGAAGCAGCGGACAAAGGAAGAGTGTCCTGCATGGAAGTGGCGAAAGGGCAAAATATTTCAATGTGTCTAATACATTGCAACACAGAAGCATGAAATTTAGACATTTCTAAGTTCTGAATGGCCAAAATGTAGAGGGTCGTTTGGACACCAAAAAGGGAGCAGAGTGAGCACATGCCCTTTGACCTTTGACCTTACCCCCCCCCCCCCCCCCCGCCGGCAGAACCAATGTACAGATTGTGAAAAATCAATCCGCCCAATCGATAGGGAGGAGGAAAAGAAATGTAGTCGCTAACAGGGCTAAATCGTTTCTGAGTGGACCAGCGCGTCCCTCAGAGTAAAAGAGCAATCAGAGAAAATATCTGTCGGGGGAGGGGCGAAAAAATTGGGTTTGGTTTCGTGGCTCTTTGGGTGTAAATGTTAATCATCAATAACTTTCTCCAGTTTCAGAATGAAGGAGCGCTCTGTGCTCCAGGGGAGCCATTTTGTGAGTGTTTTTTTTTTTTTTTTTGGTGCAGCTTCACAAAATGGATTCTGACCCTCAGTGGGAAGGGCTCGAGTGGGAAAAGGGTTTGGTTTGGGTGAAGGAGAAAAAAAAACACAATCATGAGCCTGTGAACGGATCAGTGGAGGACAATAAAGGTGCAGATGCTTTTCACACATTCACCATACGTTTAAGCAAACGCCCTATAAATGCATCCTAAATATCATCTTTGGCCCCTAACTCTAAGCCACACCTCCAAAAGGGGTGGAGCACAAGGTTTGTTTGGCTGTAAAGCAGGTAAAGTTTAAATAAAAGTAGATCAATAAATAAAACCTCACCGATTCACTGACAAGCATAAGATTGAGCCACTTGTCCTGATTAGCAGAGCCGGAGTCTATCCCAGCTCTCACAGGACGAAAGATAGGGACACATCCTGGACAGGTCACCAGTCCATTGTAGGACAGACAAACACACAAACACACAAACACACTCTCGCACCTAGGGGGACAATTCAGCATCTTCAGTCCACCTGACGAGCAGGTCATTTGATGATAGAAGAAACTGGAGCTCCTGGAGGAAACACACACAGACACGGGGACAACATGTCCACTCCACATAGACAGCTAGACTGTCCCACCTGAGAATCGAACCCAGGGCCTTCTTTTGCCAGCAGCGAAGCTACACATGTCTTTTGAGAGCTTCTAATGGATGGTGATGATGATAGAATAGTCGACCTCAGGCATGCATCTTGCCTACAAAATATTCTCCCAACTCTGATCAAATAAAAGTCTCAGGCAGGCTCCATTTCTTGTCTGTGAGGGACATTCAGGTTCCATTCACCACCCCTGCAAACATTTCTAACCTTTAGGAGCCTTTCACACCAAACCCACTTTAAAGGAACAGCTTAAATCTGCTGAGGTGCTCGAGACGTTCAGGTTCTTTGGAGACTCGAGCTTCAGCATGAGCTTTTAACATCTGTTTGGAAAGGAAAATTCTCCATCATTGCTGCCACGCTGTTCTTCAGATCGAGGAGGACTTTCTAATGAGTGGGGTATCGTGACACAGCCTGGAAGGTCAGATGTAAAACCCAGCCTGGAAGCTCTCGGCTGCAGAAAGCGAATGAGTGTTTAAAAATCACCCGGATCTGCAGCTGTGCTGATGTCATGCATCTTAATTACGGCGAGGCTGGGGTCGACCCCCGGGCCATGCTATCTCCTCTGCCTCATCTAATCAACACACTCTCGGGTCTCTTTCACCTGCAGATAAGCATCAGTACGCCCCCCACCGCCGCCCCCGCCACCACCACACCACTCAAAATCTCCAGTTTCAGGTTTCCGCCGCTTTTACTGCACGGCCTTGCATTAATTTGTCCAGAAATGAAATAAGCAATAATCAGATTCCACAACACACATTCCCCTGCTTTTAAACACCAGAACAGCAGGTGCATGGCTTTGCCCTGCGCATGGTCGGCTGAAAATACATTACAGCTGCTGTGGAGGAGAAGAAAAGATGGAGTTTGTCTCATTTTTATGCCCAGTGCGTCACTAACATGTTTAACTTTATATCTATTCACTTCAATGGGTGGAGAGTCAGGTCTGGACACCTTCCGGAGTTGCCCTTTTGAACAGCAGGAGATTTTCTCATGTAGGACATGTTCTCGCCAGCTGGATATACTCCACGTGGTTTAAGGGAGGGGTGGCATCTGGGTAGACCGGGCGGGAGGTGACAAGCTTCCAGATTTCCTCAGAAAAAGCCACCGTTCATTGAATCTGCCTGAAGATCTGTGCTCAAAGTTCTCAAATCTCCTCGTCTCTCCAGTTAGACCTGGTGTCTTTGTGTTAACGGCGTTTAAGTGAAAGTGAAAGTGACCATTTATCATCGTGAACACAGCACAGCACTCAATGAACCACAAGCAAATGCATACTCTTTATTTACCCACACATCCTGCAGCTGTGGGTAGCCAGATCTGACATCCTGGGAGCACTGATAGGGACAGTACCTTGCTCTATTCACACACTGGCTCTGAAGGGGGGCTGGAAGGTCCCTTTTGTGTTCAGTTCCACTGATCCGGACCTTTGTATTCACACAACTAGCTCGGAATAAAAAACTCCATAATTTATTCACTATCCTACACCTTCCACTCCAGGAACTCAGACTGTAAGAACATCCCACATCCCATCAAGGTAACTGGGCACAGCCAAAGATGATGCAGGCTGAATGGGAGGGGCTAAGCCAGATATAGGCTGGAAGGGCAGGGATACAGACATGTGAAAAAATAGGACACCCCATTAAATATTCAGTTCTTCATTAAGAAATGTTCACATATCGATCATTTTCTCCAGTCACTCCAGGACTCTCCATTTCTGAGTCTTCAGTCAGTCCTTGGTGGAGTTACTGGTATGTTTTGGGTCATTGTCATGTTGCAGGGTCCAGTTCCACTTCAGCTTGAATGTTCTTACAGTTCTCACATGTTCCTCAAGCACCCTCTGAAACACGGTATAATTCATGGTGGATTCAATGATGGTGAGCTGGCCAGGTCCTGCTGCAGCAAAGCATCTCCAAACCATGACACTTCCACCTCCATGCTTCACAGTTGGTATGAGGTTCTTTTCCTGGAATGCTGTACTTGGTTTACACCAGACGAGTCTGCTGTTCTGGTGTTGTTTAGATTCATCTGTCCACAGAACATTATTCCAGAAGTCCTGGTCTTTGTCTGTGTTCTCTCTGGCAAACTGCAGTCTGGCCTTGATGTTTCTCTTAGAGAGTAAAGGTTTCCTCCTCGCACTCCTCCCATGAAGTTAAAGTTCAGTCTCTTTCTGACTGTAGAGACACTTTCACACCAACAGCAGCAAGGGCCTGCTGGAGGTCCTGTGATGACATTTTAGGGTTTTTGGAGACTTCTTTTAGCATCTTGCGGTCTGCTCTCGGGGTGAACTTGCTTGGACGTCCAGACCTGGGCATGTTGGCAGTTGTTTTGGAAGTCCTCCACTTAGTCCTCCACAGTAGACTATTCTCTGGACGGTGGAACGGCTGACTGAGAGCTTTTTAAATCCCTTACCAGACTTATAAGCTGCTACAATCTTCTTTCTGAAGGCCTCAGAAGCTTATTTGATCTCATCATGGTGTTCACTCTCACCTCAACAGTCAGGAGCACCAAACTAAATGTCTGAGGTTAAAAAGGGCAAACCTCCTTCAAAATGCTGAGTAAGGATGTTCTAATCATGTGACCTGATGAGCTACACCTGTGTGTGATTTGAGCCATTTTAATTGGTAATAAAGGTGGGGTGTCCTAATGTATTCCTCACCAGGAATCACATTTTTGTAGAATTACATTTTACAGAAGACTTTTCTTCAGTTTGAAACGTTTAGTCCTATTACTTGAATCTCCAAGTGTTGTTTAAATTGAGATAAAATATCGAATAATGTCCAAGAATGTTATAAAAACACACAGCAAGACTGTCCTGTCTTTAGCTCCTGGGCGGAGCTAAACCACTGATGACTGAATAGGCAGAGCTGAAGGAGAGATAAATTTTATGTAGGCTGAATGGGCGATCCTTTGTGTTGTGACATCACAGCCATGATGAAGCAATAGGAGATGCAGGCAAAAGGGTGGGAGAAGGAAGGAGGATGCAGAAGAGGAGCAAAAGGAGGAGGAGGACAATGAAGAGAAAGAGAAAGGGGTGAGAGGAAAAAGACAAAAAAGGAGAAAATAGAAGGAGGAAGAGGCTGTGTAAAAAAAGGAGAACAGGAAGAGGAGGAGAGTGGTGGATCAATGGGGCAATGGAGCAGGAGCTCTATACCCAGCAACAGACCACAGGCAGTGAGAGAACGAGTGAAAGAGAGAGGGAGAGAAGATGGGAAGAAAAAGAGAGAAGAGAAAGAAAGAGGAAAGAATAGCATGAAATGGATGGTGAAGAAGAGAGAAATAGTGATGGAGAGATGTGGAGAACATTAAGAACCTCTCTCTCTTAGGTCCCTTAGAATTCCTCTCTCTCTCTCTCTCTCTCTCTCTCTCTCTCTTGCTCTCTCTTTCTCCAGTGCTTCCTTTCAACTTTCTCACCATCTCAGTGTGCTCCTTCCACTCTCATCATCTCTTGCTCTGTTGCTTTATGCTTTTCTGACACTCTAGCTCTCTCTTTTTCAAGAAAAAAGCTCCTTCTCATCTCTCTCTCTCTCTCTCTCTCTCTCTCTCTCTCTCTCTCTCTCTCTCTCGTTGATTCTTTCAAGTCTCACTCACTCTTCCTCAGTCTTTCAACACTCTCGCTCTCTTTCTCCCTCTCCAAATGCTTCTTTGGGCTTTTAAGCTCCACCATCTTCGGAGGTACTCTGGAGTCAATGCCCGAAAAGTGGAAGAAAAAGCGAGCGGCCGGGATCTCATTCATCCTCAACCCCATTTAGCCGTTGCGTCCGAGCGTCTAAAGGGCTCTCCAGTTCAAGACATGGGCTTTGGGCACGAGGCTCCGGCATTATGATTCTCCCCCCATCTCCATCTGTTATTAAAGGAGGACGAGTTGGATGGAGAGATGAGAGGGAAATGGACTTTTATGTGTCCGGGCCTCTCTTTTGTTCCTGATGAGAAAGTTGCGGCACTAATGGCTAAAGGGTTTTGAAGATGTTGTGGGTAAATAGGGCAGATCGAGGGTTCTCCAGAGTACACAAGGGACGTGGAGAAACTTACACATGTCTGATGTGAGTAAAGTAGAAGTCTGAAGCACTCCGTGCTTTACACACACACACTCACACACTCACATTCTCTCATACACACACACACACGCTCCACCATCACCTCACACTCATTCATTTTCTGAGCCACTTGTCCTGATCAGGGTCGGTGCTGGAGTCTATCCCAGCTCCGGCCCAGACAGGTTGCCAGTCCATCACAGGGCAGACACACACTCACTCACACCTAAGAGGACAAATTAGCATCTCCGGTCCATCTGACGTGCAGGTCTTTGGATGGTGTGAGGAAACCGGAGCTTCTGGAGGAAACACACACTGACACGGGGAGAACATGTCCACTCCACACAGAAAAGACTTGGACAGTCCTGCTTGGGAATCAAACCCAGGACCTTCCCCAGGGTCGAATTAGGCAAGAAGTGTTTGGTATGACAGGCTTCTATAGTTTTAGCGCTGGAAGCATGTGGCTAATGTAGCTCACATGTGATGGAAGCTAAGACCCCTATACTGTTTCTACCCCACCCTCAAAGGTCCACCCACCTGGAGGGCAAAACCAAACTTCCTACCCCTGCCCACTATAGTTTTTACCAAGGTTGGATGTCGAATAATTGTCTAATTGGAGGAACAACATGATGCTACACTTCTACAGAACTCCAAAGAGAAATAAACCCCGGTGGAGGAGATGGTGGTTTTACGCTGTTGGACATGTCTTTGTCTCTGGAGAGGGAATGAAAGAATGGACACCAGTAGTTCACATGTCTTTGCAGCGAACATTTCTTCAAAGATGAGCTGCAGTATTGTAAGGGTTCATTTTTTTAAAAAAACGATGCAGCAAAACAGATGGGCTGCATCCCAAATCACACACTTCTACACTTTACACGCTACATTACTGTCCCGGGGTTGGAGACGGTGGCACTGACGAAAAGAAAGGAAGCGGAGCTGGAGGTGTCGGAGTTAAAGATGCTGAGATTTTCGTCGTTTCATGAGGATGGACAGGATTAGATATGAGTATATTAGAGGGAGAGCTCAGGTTAGACATTTTGGAGACAAAGTTGGAGAAGCAAGGTTGCGTTGGTTTGGACATGTCCAGAGAAGAGACGAGGAGTATATCGGGAGGAGGATGTTGAAGATGGAGCTGCCAGGAAAGAGGAGAAGAGGAAGACCAGAGAGGAGGTTTATGAATGTGGTGAGAGAGGACATGCAGGTGGTCAGTTTGAAGGAGAAAGATGCAGAGGACCGGAAGAAAAGGAGATGGATGATCTGCTGTGGTGACCCCCAAATGGGTGCAGCCAAAAGAAGAAGAAGAAGAAGAAGAAGAAGAAGAAGAAGAAGAAGAAGAAGAAGAAGAAGAAGAAGAAGAAGATTACTGTCTGCATGTCCAATGATTGTGCAATATTTTTGCACACTTAGTGTGGTATTGTGCAGTTTGGGACACAGCTACAGTTATGCTGACAGCAAACAAGAATTAAAAAATAAATAATCAGGTTCAAAGGAGCCTGAAAACTGAACAGCTGGAAAGAAGCTAAATAAGAACATTAGCTAAATACACCTCTAGTTTTTGTCCTGAAATACTGCAGCGGTTGCTGGACAGGGATCGGACACCCAGTTTTTTCTCATATCTTTGGAAAGTGTACTGTCTGTGCTGCAATGACAAACCCCTCCACTGGAGCGCCCCCTGCTGGTGCACAGTTAGGGTGGTGGTGGTGGTCTAGTGATAGGATACTTGTCTACAGATCAAGAGGTCGCAGGTTTGAATCCC
The DNA here is from genome assembly GCA_017165825.1 of Hepsetus odoe. Lineage (NCBI taxonomy): Eukaryota > Metazoa > Chordata > Actinopteri > Characiformes > Hepsetidae > Hepsetus > Hepsetus odoe. The sequence continues at coordinate 1,152,322 of CM029375.1, read as the reverse complement.
ACCTCCAGCACTTCCACCACTGGGTTCCTGAGCAAAACCTTGAACCTGTGTCTCCGGGGGGGGGTGGACTGTAGTTAAGTATGTAAGTCGCTCTGGATAAAGAGCGTCTGCTAAATGCCGTAAATGTAAAAAGTTAAAGACAGAAGTTGATTGACAGTTTCTGCACCTTCAGACCTTCATTCAAGACCAGTTCTGCACCTCCAGACCTTCATTCAAGACAGGATGCCCTTTGCCATCTTGGCCAGTTTGGTCCTGTGGTCAGAAACTGAGGTGGAAGTGAACACAGACACTAGTTTGCGCTTGTTCAGGTGTAAAATGGAGCTACTAGGAAAATGTTTCTAATAAAGTGGCCAATGAGTGAAAGCACCAAGTTGGTGTTTCCAATAAAATGGCCTTTTAATGAAATCCCAAGTGGCCCGTTAGTGGAAGCACAAGGTGTTTCCAGTAAAGTGGCCACTCAGTGCAGATGCCTGGTTCAGCCAGTGAGAAAGGAAAGATAACAGGTGGTAAATGTGGAGAATGAATGTGGAGAATGAATAGAAGCAAAAAAAAGAAAAAAAAGAAAAAAAAAAGAGTTATACATCAAGGTCTTGCCTTGAATTAATTCTTTATTCTTCAACTCAAAGACCTTCACTCCTAAAAGTGATTTAAAAGGAAAGAAGAAAAAAAAACCCATAACTCTCTGGAACGGTTTTGGCAGTCAGGGAGAAAAAGATAGTTTGAGAAATTCAAGCCATATTTTTTTAGTGTAACATCATGACCATGTTGCTGACTGCAGTGTGGTCCAATCCCTCCATCCCTCCATCCCTCCATCTGTCCATCTGTCCATCCATCCATCCAAATCAGGTCTTCCAGGTCATCACGTTATCGTAAAGCAATTGAGTATAAAAATCCATTTGCTTGATTTTTTATTTTTTGCTGAATGTGGTAATATTGAAGTGTCCAAATGAAGCCCAGTTTTAATATCATTTTACATAACTCGTTATATAAATGTAATACATATATAAATGTTACATAAACGTAATTACGAGGATGGAAAAGGTGAATTTATCAGAGGGAGCTGAACGTTTCTATGCAGACATGTTGTTTAGTTTATATAAAAACACACAAACTGCATAGAGCTGCTTTAAACTGAGTAAAAACCTCATTCTGAGGACAGAATGATCTATGTATTTGGATGATGCTCTCTCTCTCTCTCTCTCTCTCTCTCTCTCTCTCTCTCCCTTATTGCATCAGAGATATATATTGGGGCTTTGCTTATTGATCAGAAATGGCCTCGGCAAATAAAATTTCAAACTTAAAAGCTAATGCACAAAAAGCTTAAAAATCAATTTTTATCCCACTAAAGCCATCCCGCATTGCGCGAAAACAGACAAAATCAAAGGTAATATATACGTTTTCCCGCGGAATCTTTACTTTTTTCCTTCCCTGTAACTGAGTTCAGAAGAGCATCAAACACCCGCCTTTTGGCAGCAGCGCAATCAGACTTGGTCTGAAGTTTTAGGAAGATTAGATTTATTCTGATGGAGCCATTAGGCGGAGGTCTAGAGGGGGATGCGGGACGTCATATCCAAAAGCAATTAGAGCCGAATGAACACGTCCCTGGGTGACGTCATCTGAAAAAAAAAGAAGAGTCTGCTGGAAAAAAGGGTTTTCAGAGCATAAAGAAATTTTGGAGAAGTTTAGTTTCGAGAGTGCTTCACACCTACTGGAGGAGGTGAAAACCCTCAAAGGGCCCTCACACACAACACACACACACACACACACACACACACTTCTCTCAGCACGCGCCACTGAGAGTAGGTCGGGGAGTCTTTGGGCGCGGATCTGGCGCCCACGCCTCGATGAACAGGGAAAGGTGCCCCAGCGGGCAGCAGTGGCCGACACTAAATACCCACAATGCCCCGCACTGTCACTCCCAGACACGTCCTCCTCAGGTGTGAAGATTAAAAACACTTCAAATAAAGAACACTTTGGATCAATACTGTAGAACCACACCTGGTTCCCTAAAGAACCCACCAGAGGTTTTAAAAATAAAGGAACATTCAAGCAAGTCCCATCTATCTATCTATCTATCTATCTATCTATCTATCTATCTATCTATCTATCTATCTATCTATCTATCTATCTATCTGTCTATCTGTCTATCTGTCTATCTGTCTAGCTGTCTGTCTGTCTGTCTGTCTGTCTGTCTATCTGTCTATCTATCTATCTATCTATCTATCTATCTATCTATCTATCTATCTATCTATCTATGTCTGTCTTTGTGTCTGACCGTCTGTCTGTCCGTCTGTCCGTCTGTCCGTCCGTCTGTCCGCCCATCCAAACTCAAAGTGCTGGATTATAAAGTGCTGGATTATAAAGTGCTGGATTATAAAGTGATGGATTATAAAGTGATGGATTATAAAGTGCTGGATTATAAAGTGATGGATTATAAAGTGATGGATTATAAAGTGATGGATTATAAAGTACTGGATTATGAAGCACTGGATTATAAAGTGCTGGATTATAAAGTGCTGGATTATGAAGCACTTGATTATAAAGTGCTGGATTATAAAGTGCTGGATTATAAAGC
>CM029375.1:1084608-1135218 GCA_017165825.1 Hepsetus odoe | reverse complement strand
GTGTGTGTGTGTGTGTGTGTGTGTTAGTGAGTGTTTCTATGTGCGAGTGAGAGAGAGAGAGTGTGTGTGTATATGTATGTGTGTGTGTGTGTGTGTGTGTGTGTGTGTGTGTGTGTGTGTGTGTGTGTGTGTGATGTAATGAGACAGTATTAGAAGTGTGTCTCTTCTGGATCGTCTGTAAAGTGGAGGACTGTCCTCGCACTCGGTGTGAAGTCAGAACCGATGTTTTCATCTGTTACTGCTAATCATTTCTGATCACCCAGCGTGTCCACACACGACTGGGCCGGCATTCTCTCATTTCTGACTCATTCCGTGTGTGTGTGTGTGTGTGTGTGTGCGTGTGTGTGTGTGTGTGTGTGTGTGTGTGTTAAGCCTACTGAAAATGACCAGTGGGTAAAGCTCTCTAAGCTAGCTTGTATATGAAAGCTTCGTGCCACCCTTGTTGTTGGATGCGTTCAATCTTTTGACTAGTTGCCGTTTCCAGCATTTGGTTCTAGACTCTGTGATGTGTCAAGAACCTGCAGAAGACTTTGTGATGTTAGTTCACACCCACTCTCTATTCTCATTGTAGATCTCAGCAGAACCTACTCCTGGAAAGTGAAAGTGAAAGTGACTGGGTTTTTGTTTTTTGTTTTTGAAAGAACGTAAACACTGAGCTGCAACCAAATGTATCCACTGTATTTAACCCATACACCCCCCAGCAGGGGGCAGCGCCTAGGAAGCAGTGATGGGGACTGTACCGTGATCAAGGATACTTCAGGACAACATACTGGTCCAGGATTCGAACCCAAGACCTTCTGGTGTTATCAGTAAGTAAGTTGAAAGGTTTAATGTGACTGTTTCAGCCTTACCAAAGAAAATGCGGTTATCCATTTCTATTGGCCAGTTAAGAATTTAACCCTTTTATTGCCAAAAATCTAATTTAAAGGAATAATAACAAAGGAAAGTAAGGAAGTTTATGCCGTGGCATCAGTTCGGAAAGGTTCACAGCTATGCAGAAGACCCTTCTGAGGTGCTGAGGTCCCTCTGAGTTCATGCCCTTGGTCACATGACTGAGCAGCGCTGATAAGGGCTTATCACTCGTGGAGCAATATTGGGTGGTCTCGCTGCTCTGGTTTATAGGTGCACTTTGAAGTGAATTGTGTTTCAGTGTAAGTGATACAGGCAAGAGGAACATGATTAACAATGTTTCTGATATGTTTATTGATTAATGTATTAACAGTTTGATGACTAAACTGATCTTAAAATCAGCTTGACGTGGGTGTAGTACATTTAATTCAGAGTTTTAATTCAAGGTTTTTAGAGAAACCTTTTTTTGGATCATACTTTGTTTTAATGAGCCCTTAAAGATGATCTAGAGATACTATCATTGTTAACAAACCCAGAAACCTTTCATCAGCGTTAGGGTAAGGTTTAGAGTTAGGATTAAAGATAAAGTAAAGGTTTGATTTTAATCTTTTATTGGTTAAAAGAGCGGAGACCCTGACTTCTTCGTATTTTGCTTCCAAACAACCAGATCTGCTTTTTTAAATGTTTTGTTGAGGAGCAGTTCTCCAGATCTTCTTGTTGTCTCTCATTTTCAGTCCAGTCTCTGTACCTGAGCAGTTCTCCAGATCTTCCTGAAGGACAGTGTTGTTGTCTCTCATTTTCAGTCCAGTCTCTGTTCCTGAGCAGTTCGATAGTTTTGTGTTGGTTAATCCACACAGTGATCTACGTCTGAACCTTCAAGCAGAACAAAGCATCTAACTTAAAATGCGAAGCAGTGAAGAAACAGGAGCAGATGATTCAAGATGATCAGGGGATTCATTTACTGCTGATGCTGAAGACTGAGTGGAACCTTTTTCTCTAGAACCTTATATCTTTTAGGCACTTTGCAGTCTGGAGCACTAAAACATTTATATTAACAATCAAACAATCAGTTAAAGTGTTGGGTTGGAGTACCATCTAGAATCCTGGAAGTCACTGAAGTTCTAGAATGGGAAATAAAATTCTAGACAGTCTTACATGACTCTGGATCTCAGCCTGGCTGTCCTGGGGCAGTTTAGTGGAAAATGGAGCACCACAGGGAGGACCATCTCTGGACCTCTGGGACCATAAATGGATGGACCACTTTCTCCTGCTCCTCACTGACGGCCATGTTGCTTTTTTTTCGGCTCCATGACGATGACAGATAATTAACAGTGTTTTTTTTGTTTGTTTTTTTTACAGGAGATGTATGTGTTGGAGCTATTTGCAGCAGCAAACACCAAACTAAGGTAGACCCATTGTATTAAATATGAACAATGTGCAAAAGTCTTGAACCCCTCATTTCCTCATACTTTTCTTCCAGAGAATTTTTAATGTTGAGGGACACAACCAGCTTCTCCAAAGAACTGTGGCACCGGTGGTCTAGTGCTTAAGGACCAGGCCCCAGGATCAGAGGGTCATGGGTTTGGATCCCAGACCAGTAGCTTGAGTGGTACCATCCCCATCACTGCTTCCCAGGCGGTGGATATGGCTGCACACAGCTGGACAGTGTGAGTGGGTCAGATTCAGTGGATGCACTACGCTATGGTTCATTCTTTCTATTCACACCAGCACTCAAATGGTGGAATGAAGTTACTGCAGTGATTTTCCAGCCCTTGGTGGTTTGGTCAGAATGGAAGAAAGGCAGATGATGAGCTTTAATTCATTTTCATTTCAAATAGTTTTGGAGGCAAATCGTAAAATATTCAGCTTTTAACAAAGATTTTGTTGCCACATCTCAATACTAAGAGCTTGGGTTGCACACACACACACACACACACACACACACACACACACACACACACACACACACACACACACTGCTTCTGCATGGCTGCAACGCTGCACTAGGTTATTGATTAGTGTTGTGACTCCTACAGAAGAAAATACCCCCTCTGTGTGAGCACAAAGACAGAAAAGCACAAAACACACTCTCACACTGCAGCGTTCGGCTTTTACACAGACGTCCCGCTGCATTTTAAAATTCGGCATTGTGCTCAACCGAAGGAAAGACGAGAGAAAACAAAGAATTTAGAAGAAAGGGGGATTATTCTGATATAAAAATTGGAGTATCTGATGCGGAGGCGATCTGACTCTGGCCAATCTGATTTATTTTATCGTCTGTAGTCTCTTCTGAATTCTGTCAATGAAAATAAATGTTTTTATCTTGTGCAGAGACTGTGGTCCCCAGGTTTTGTACGTAGTGTAGGAAATAATAATGATTGAGACTTTAGAGCTTCTTTATTCAGTCCATTCAGAATACAGACATCTTTTCTATTTTGGGGAATAAATATGAATATTTAGAGAAGAACGGCCGCATGTACTGATTAACTAACCTCAACAGTAAAGGTGAGGAAGAAGGGATCAATAATGCAGCGTCACTGAAGGCTAAAACCACAAAGCCTAACATTCCTTTGGCCATCCCCGCCACACATACAGTACCGTGCAAAAGTCTTGAGTGGAATAAATGAAAGAATTGTGAACAAATGTTTCAGAGCTTTCAAAGTTTCAAAGTGTCTAAAGGTACAAGGTTCTAGATAAAGGGGTTCTAACCACTCAGCGTTCAGCATCAGCAGTGAACTAATCACCTGACCATCTGGAATCATCTGCACCTGTTTCTTCACCGCTCTTTCCCTTAAGATGGTGAAGCTCAGCTTAGAGACAATGGTTGAACCAAGTGAGCGGGTGGTTGTGGGCTTGAATAAACTGGACAGCAAATAGTCAACAACCAGAAATATCCAGTTTTCCTGAAAGCGCGCCTAAACGTGTTGTTTATTCTGGTTTTGTATTGATTTTTTAGGCAAAACAAGAGTAAAGGGCTGAGATCCATCACTCTGAGGAAGAGGCAGAGTGTGGAGAGTTTGCCTTAAATCTAAATCTACTCTAATCTAAAAACCTCTTTTATGTTTTATCAGTCGGGACAGTATTTTCGGCGCTGCTGTTTATGTCCAGCTCTGTGGCCTGACTGTGGAAGAATGTAAACCCACCCTTGCTGATGGAAGAATTTGGTAAAAGTGAAGTGTTTACACACCACAGCACTAATGATTCAACCAGCAGCGAGACTGGGTCAACAGAGCTACACAATAGCTCCTCTGATAGGTAGCATAAGCCGTATTTACAATCTCACACACACACACACACACACACACAGCTCCAGGAGCCCCAGCAGCCCACTCATGGTTTAACATGCTGGTTTTGTTTGTCTGAGAATCTCCACCATCGTCGTGACCCTTTAACCTTAACTGATTTACATATTTACATGCCCTTTAAAAGCCTGGGGAGCAACATGTAGGACATGGACGTCACCTAAAGGCCATCTGCAGGCTCTGTGGTGGGTTAGATTGATAAAACTCCACTATTTGTGGAGACACCTGGTTCCATTCACCTCCATTGTAAGAGATCCTCCATAATAAAGCTTTTAAAAGCCACTCTGGAAGACTTTGTTGACGCTGAATTATCAAAATCAGGCATCTTTTTTGGATCCGGAGGGAAATTGCTGAACAGATTGACTTGGAGCACAATATTAAATACAAAAAAAGGATATCAAATAGCATAGAAATGTTTAATAAACTACTATATTGTCCATGTAAGATGAGAATCGACTATATAAGCATACTATAAATCATGTATACACTATATAAGACATAAATCAGCACTGTACACTATAGAATCTACTGTATAAACACAATGCAGTTTATAAACTCCTATAAACACAACATGTAATACAAACCTCTACTGTATGCCTCATAATCTCCTGTATAAACGCTGGACAGATAAGTTATGTTTTGCTATTTACATTATTTACTCACTGAGCAAGCATTACACGTGATCATTTTGCTACAAGTTACATGTTAGGTGATAATTCTGCAGGTAATATCGAAAATATTCTCCTTTAAATCTCTGTATTTATCCCCGTTTAATCTACTCCCCGCGCCCCGGCGTCCGCTGCACTGGTGGTGTGAGAGTTTGGCTCAATCTCTCCCATCAGGCCGCTGATGAGCCTCCTTAACCCGGCTGTTGACACACACACACACACACACACACACACACAAACACACCCTCCTCATTTATTATTCATGCTGAACCATCAGCCTGTAAAGGTCCATCAGGCCTGCGTGTCCTCCATGTTCTGCGGTTTCCAGAACAGGACCGGCTACATTTCACCACAGGAGCTGTTTCCCCTCCTGCAGCCATATTCCTTCACTTTTACTCACATATTCATCTCCTCATTGCTCTTATTAATGTAGAACTAATGCAAGCCCTGCTCCTCCTCCTCTTCCTCATCCTCCTCCTCCTCCTCCTCCTCTGGGCCTTCTCTCTGAATTTTAACCACCTCCCAGAAAATCAATACAATATTTGGCCTCTTTTGCTTTTCACCAGCCTTTGTCTTCTTCTAATATTTAACCCATTAAACTCTCCCCTCATAAAACAGCAGGGCCGGCTTTACATTTCCACACAAATCAACACAATCCCAGCTTTCCCACCAAACAATTTGGGATTATTTCAATTCGATTTTTAAATAGGTCAGAATTTGCCCCGTAATACAAATAACCTGACAGTAGCATCACAGTCTTTGCCCATGTATCTTTATTTCCTTTTTTGTACACAGTTTCAAAATGACTGTGGTTCCCATGGTTTCCAGTTCATTCAATGAAAATAAAACAAATATCTGATTATCAATCAACTAATCCGAACCTGATCACTACAGTGGAATTATTTATGGGAACAAAATTATGTTTTCAAGTAATGTTTTCAAATGTGACAAAAATGCTTTCATTTGTATTTGTTCAAATTTAATATGTGTTTATTTTCTTAAGTAAAAGACTTTTATTAAAGCTTTTTTTTATTTTATTTTATTTTATTTTATTTATTTATTTATTTTTGCACGTGCTTTTCAACGCACTCCTATGCGGCCTTTTAGGACCGAGATGAAGCCTAGTCCCGGACTAAACAGGATCCTGGGCTTTTCAGCGAAAGGCCGGTGCTAATCATCCTGGAAACACGAATAACAAATAAACAAGAAAACAAACAAGTAAACAAACATTAAAGGCCGCTTTTTAAAAAGTCTCGTTCCTTTAATCACGCGCGCGCGTGAAGCGGGGACTGTTTCCCTTTTTTTAATTGCATGCATTCTGCAGACTAAATGCACGTGCGTGCGCCCGTGCGTGCGTGCGCGCGCGCGCGTGTGTGTGTGTGTGTGTGTGTTTGTGTGTTTGTGTGTTCAACTCTGTATCCCGCCGCGCGCGGCGCTCAGCCTCGGCTCGCGCGGATCGAAGGTTTCGATTGAAAGCGCAGCCCAATTTGCATGCTGATCCAGTCGGGCGCGCGCGGGGCTGCCGAGCGCACACGGCCGTCGAACGGCGCGCGAGACGCGTCCGGGAGGGGAAAGAGGAGCGCGAGGACAGAGCTGGAGGAGGCGCGAGGACAGAGGGCCACCGAGAGATGCGGCGCGTGGCCCGAGACAGAGGGGGGGAAAGAAGAGAGGAGGGACGCGTGGACCCCCGCGCGCGCCTGTGCACGTTCCCTTCTGCCGCGCGCGACGCGTCCCGAGGACGGGGACGCGCGCGCCGCACCCCGAGCCGACAGGAACCTCACTTTCACTGGAGGGACGCGGTGACATGTGGCGTCCTGCAGAGACCTGGAGACGTGCGGACAGGTTCAAACTCAGGGAGGGGTGCGTGCGTGTGTGTGTGTGTGTGTGTGTGTGTGTGTGTGTGTGTGTGTGTGTGTGTGTGTGTGTGTGTGTGTGACTGCAGAGACAGGAGAGCGAGGGCAGGACAGAGGGACCACCATGTCCTCTTTTAAATTTATAATCCACATCCCTTCATTCCTTTATACCTTCATTATTATTCACCTTAATTACTGTACACCTGATCCAACTATTCTATAATTCTATTGGAATAAATCTCATTAATTATATCCGTTTATATCTGATTACAATCTTACATTAATATATCAGAATCAACATTATTACTATTATATTCGCATATTAGTATATAGCTTATTACAATGTAATAAACAGATCAGTCCATGCCTTTATTACAATGTTACGTTAACATGAGCGTAAACCTGATTACTGTTTTATTAATATCTCAGAATAAACCTCATTACAATGTTTTATTAACATAAAGCTCTAGTTTATTACAATGTTATAAATAGATCAATATATTACATTAGATTATTTCAACCTTACATTAAAATATAACTGTAAACCTGTTACCAAGCAGTATAAACCTCTCTTATAATTCTATTAATATTTCATTATATTGTTGTATTCACATATTAGTTTATATCTTTAATGTCATTTTGATTAAAAATAGGTTTACACTGTTATTTTACTATCAGTTTAAAACTACATTACATTAATATATCACTGTACTTACCTACTGTTATATCACTTTATTAGTAGTAATAAAGAATATGTAATGCATGCTTTATTAATATCTTAGTATGTATCTTTATTATTATTATTGTTGTTGTTGTTGTTGTTATCGTCATATAAATCTGTCATGATGTCCCTCCACATTAATATACTACTGCATTAGCAGCATGTGGATGCAATGTTACAATTATATACATGTTTATATTTATAAATAATATTTTAAAATCCTTTATATGGGATAAAAATCTTATATTTTCATTATTTCAGCATCCCTTTTTAGTACCACGACAGTAAATACCTTTTTATGCCTTTTCTGATGACATATTCCAGACTTTATTCACCCTATGCACATACAAACATATAGAAATATATATAAATATCTCAATAAATAAATATATAGTGTTCACTTTATGCTAAATTACCATAAAAGGAAATCTTTAATTGTGTGCTGTGTTATGATATGAGCGCATATCCTGCTGTTTACTGCCCGAAACATCATCTGTGGCACATAATGTTCATTCTTCTTTTCTCTTGAACCACTTTGTCCTCAAACATCAGCTCTTAAACTCTCAAACTGGGCTTAAAATGTTTCAGAGTGCGTCTGTTTTGGAGGGTGTTGACTGGATATTTCCTCTCAGTTTGCTTTTTTTAAAGGCTTCTTGTGCTGATGAATCCAGTCCTGCGGTGCTGAATTAATGCACTGCTCATGGGCACCCAGCTGGATTTCTATTAACACCAAGGGCTGGTCTCCATAGCCAGATTAAGCTTAAACCTTTATCCAATGACTTGTCTTAATCTCCTAAAACTGTGGGCCCAGATTAAATCTGGAGACCAGAAAGAGTTTCTCCCCAGACGGGGCAATTTAGTCCCAGATTAGGCTCAAAGCACATCCGGCAATCATTGATCCAACACTGTATGTGATAATCCGACACAGTTAATCCATTCAGCGGAGGGTACTTTTTTACAATATTTTGTCCAACTCTTAGACAAAAGCATGAGTTCTGCATCCAGTTTGCTGGGACGGGACCAAAAAATACCCCTGAAGAGAGTAAAGCCGAACTCTGAGGCCTAGACATGCTCTGTGTGTGTTCGCTTTGACCAAAGGTTGCTAAATTTGAATGATCTGACTTTGGGAAAAGCAAACAGGGCCTTATCCCGCTGGGCCGTGTCTCTCTGACATACAGGCCAAGCACGGAGAGCGTGAAGTGAAATGATCTGACCAGTTTACCTGTCCTTTTTTAAAGATTTTGGGGGGTTTTGGTCAACAAATGCTGTGGAGTTGTTGTGGAAACTCTGAACTCTCTTCAGAATGTTGGTCAGTGTTGAGGACATCATGCTGGATGTTGAAGCCAGTTGACTTTATTAAAAGCTTTTGCAGGTTTGAGCTGTTTTTTATTGCAGCAAATGTATTTCGTCTGCTCTAGTACACTAGTATTTGTGCTTGGTGGGAAAGAATGTGCACGTAAATATTTCAAATGCACATGAAAATGTGTCACAGCAACATAAACCCTCCGAAAAAGCCACGTGATATCAGATGTTTAGAGATTTTTGGATCATTTGGCAGTTGAGTGTGTGTCGGGCTGACCTGGTACTACAATTCTGAATGACATTAAGCTGTATTTGAATTGTAAGTGTAATCTTTTAAAATGTAGGGATCTTCTGAAAGTTTGGCCTGAGATCTAGTAAAACATTGGAGGACCCTGAACCTGGAAGGATGTCTTGAATTTGAGAGATATTTCATTGCATGGTGTTCTGAATTTGGTCTACATTTAGAAGTGATATTTGGAAAACCGGCTGATTGGTGGGATTTGGAAGGATGTCTTGAATCTGTTGACACTTTGATCATATTTTCAGCTTTCAGTCACCTTTTCGTGTCTGTGTCCTTTATAGCAGGTCTGTCATCAAACCTCCAGAAACCATCAATTATCCATCAATGGATCTGTTGAGCAGTTAGTCTACTCGTCCGGTCTGAAGTGGGTCTGGAATTGTGTCTTTAAACTCGCCTTTCAGCTTAAAGTCATTGATCAGGATAATGTAGTCCACTATTGACTGGTGCATATATCACTCTCCTCCAGCTTCATACACACACACACACATGCACGCACGAACGCACACACACAAACACACACGAGATTTTTAATTTTCATTTAATTTAGTCCCAATTCCAGAAAGTCACTCTCTGTATTATTATTATTATTATTATTATTATTATTATTATTATTTCGATTATTCATATTTCTCCAGTCTCGATGTTAAACACTAAAAAATATATCAAGTGTAATTTTTGATCGAACTAACAGACAGATTTCGGTGTTTCGGGTGGAGTTTGCGCGCTTTTCCCGCCAATAATTACCAACAATAACATTTCTGGAAATATTCAAACTGCTTTTCAGTCATTTTCATATTTTCCATTTTTATTCCATCTTTTTATTCTGTGACGAGGAAGAGGAGCAAGAACAACTTCCCCGAGCAAGGAAAAAAAGCCGCAAATGTTTTTAAAAAATCCCTTTATTAGACTTCCGGTAATTTCCTTCATTAAATAAAAATAAGCAGCTCTGTGTTTATTACCTTTCTGTCAGAAATACAGAAATAGCATTAACAACTTATCTGTCTATCTATTTATCTAGCTAGCTAGCTAATCAAATGATTATTTATAATTATAATATCTATCTATCTATATATAATGATAATTTCTAATTATAATAGATATATACAATTATAGTGTTAAAACACATGCAATAATAATAATAATAATAATAATAATTGTACGTTTATAATAAATAATAACCTTATATTTATTTCTCACAAATACAGTGTTGTCCAAGAAAAAAGACAGAATAAAGTGATAAAGCAGAGAATAGCAGGCGCGAGTGTTTAAGAGGTGTGTGATGGGCGGATGGGAGGATGGACGCTGAACGCGGGATGAGGAGGAGTGTTTGGCTGGTGGTTCATTAGCAGCTCTAATAAAGCTGCTCGGGTGGGGGGGGGGGGGTGCACTATCAGTCTAGCAAGGCTAGATAATCGATACGGTTGATAATTTGCTGTTTCAGCTTCGGGAAGCCCGATCATGTGGGTCTGATCTGCAGTGAAAGAAAGGTTCTGTCTGGTACCGAACGCGCGGGTTCTTTAAATGTCAGATCCGTGAATCCCCCTTTATTTATTTTTGTTTCCAGTTCAAGGCCGCGCGAAAGGCCCCCTTTGAATTCACTGCCTTTGTGACGTCACACACGCCAGGGGTTCACGTTATGAGTTAAGCCCCGCCCCACCTACTGAAGTTGCAGGGAGTGTTCCGTGCAGCCCGCTGCTGTTACATTTACTGATCCTCCTTTTAGAAAATGCAGGAGATATCTGAATATTTGTTTAATCGTTTATACTGAAGCCACGCCCCCAAGTCTGTTTCAGACAGTGACGCCTAAGCTCATTTGCATAAATCAATCTTAAAGGCGCAGCAACAAAAGCAGCAGTGTTGATTCTTAGTAATAGGAGATAATTAGGTCGAAATGAGAAAATAAGAAATATATTCTTTTTAAATTCATATATAAATACAAAAAGCAATATCGAAGGGAATTCATTTCGTAGAAGTGTGTGTGTGTGTGTGTGTGTGTGTGTGTGTGTGTGAAAACAGTCATATACAAAGCCTTCGGAGGGTACACAACCAAATGTTCTCTTTTTTTTGATGGTGTAGAAGGTAATTCATTGTTATTGCTTTGCTAGTTTGTTTACCTTTACATCATCCACGTAAACAAAACGAAAACAACAATCATAAAATCAACTGAGGCAGGGCAGCATTATTAGATAAAAAGCTCCTAAAAAATAACGCAAAAAACATCATAAATTGCGTCGTTTGGATCTGTTTCTTTTATTTCTTTTTGGAGAACATGTCAGCGATATTAAACAGATTTGAGGCTGTGCGTGTCCATCAGAACTGGGATTTTAATGCTTCCTCGGGGTGAGTTTTAAAGCATATATATATATAAAAACATATATTTGCATTTTTAAGCCATACTGCTCTGCCCCTCCTTTTCAGGCCTTCAGGTTAAAACACCTCGGAGAGAAGCTTCGATCAGAGACGCCTGAGCTGGCCCCAACACACACACACACACACACACACACACACACACACACACATCCTTGAGGCTGGAGTGTGAATGAGAAATATCGACCAGTATGAGAATGTGCACAGATGCGGCTGCTCGCTGAAATTTCCTGCCTGAAGATCACATTTACCTCACACCCATCCCAGTCCCATCTCGCTCCCTCCACCGGGACCCTTCCCTGTTTTTGGTGATCACTCTGTGATGAAAATGAATGATGTTTCCAATAAAGCTGTGTCCGGATCTGCTCGGCGTCCTTGCCTTCTTTCTTTCTGCCGCCCAGCCTTCACCAGGCCACTGATCAAAAAGTGACTTATAATTAGGTACACTTTAACTTTGTTTAACTCGTTCGAGGCCCGGCCGCTGTGGCTGACCCTAACAGATGTGAGCGGGTCCTTAAGAAGGAAAAAAAAACTCTCCAAAAGTTAATCTGCCCCCCCATCTCGCGAGCAGCTGTTGGCTTCACGAGTCTTGAAGCTTCACCTTTGACATGAGGCAGAGTTGGGGGGTCCCGGAGTGAGGAGGGGTTGGGGGGCAAAGTGATGGAGGCCCCCAAACACTCGCCTCGCCAAGCTGTCACCCAGCCAGCTCACCACGCATGCGCCAACTGTCCAGTAAGTTCCTAATTAACGCTAATCATCAGCAAGTTAACGGCAAGCCAGTCAGCCTTTTGGTGCACGTTCTTTAAACCTGTGTGTGTGTGTGTGTGTGTGTGTGTGTGTGTGTGTGTGGGTGGGTGTGCGTGTGGGTAGGTGTGTGTGTGTGTGTGTGTGTGTGGGTGAGTGTGTGTGTGGGTCGAGCATTTTTATTAAGGGAAGATTTTTATTATTGGGGAAGATAGAGCCATGGCAACCCAAAGAACAACCCACTTTTATTAAAGGGGTTTGGTGAGGGTAGAACCTACACAAATACCAAACACAATAAATGGGTATTAATATGGTTCTTTTTGTTACCCCTTTTTAAAACTCCCTAAACTTGGTTTTTAAAAGCCGCTAGGCAGTAGTTCCAGAACAACCCATTCAAATAATGCCTGGTTCCCTGCTGGAAATGGTACTTTTACCTTAAGAAATTGATCTAGCTTGACGGTTTGGTCCATGCTTAAATGGTTCCAGCACCAGGGTGATGGTTCTTTGGATGGTTGGATTCACTAAGGATTCACCTAAATTGAGATGAGGATTTAATTGATCATTCATTGGGAGTATGGGTTATAAGGACAGGTGACTGAGTTAAGGTAGGTGCACACCTGGTCTCCAGGTAAATGTGCAAATGTCTAAACGTTAACCCGAAATGTACATTCTGAACCTAATTCTTGATGGCAGGGTTGCACAAGATGAAGAGAAAGCGTTGTTTCTGCATGAAGAAGTGAGATCTACTGTGGAGGTCCTGCGTGGAGCAGACAGGCCCTGTGATGTTGATAAACAGGTGTTTCCTGCTCTGCTCTTTCAGGACTGAATGAAGTTCACTCGAGCAGCTTTAATGTGCTGCGCTGGTGGTGGGGGCCAAGCTTGGTTCGTTACTTTTAGCTAATAACCCAACAATGGGCACATCTGCCCCACTTACCCGCGCGCGAAAACGATCTGCCCCCTCAGCCTGGAGCTCCAGCCGCCCTCCATTAATCCATATCTCATTTAGCGACCAAATGGGAATGTTTGAGGGTAAAACGTTGGCAGAAGAATGCTTGGGAGGACTGATCCCCCAAAACACGCGTGCACTTGAGAGCACATATTCATGTTTCATACATTTTCAACCATTTCCCAAATTAGACACGAACAAAGTGCAGTAATTATGTTGTCTCTTGAGTTTTTTCAGTCATTGCTTGGATGTAAATATATTTAAATATATTTTTTTATCACTATTATCACTTAAATGTCTCCGATAAGAAATGTCAAACAGTCCATATCATGCAAATGTCCTAAAATGTTTTTGTTTTTGTTCTGTTTTTTATATTTCCTTGTCACAGTGCGGCATATAAAATTTCCGCCCTTTAATACTAGTTCTGAATCTTCTTTGTTGTGACGTCACAAAAACGCGATCCATTCCACACTTCTTCAGTCGATGAGGAACGAAAGGTCCCGCCCATTCGCCTGGGCTTTAAAAAGTGTCAAACTCGTAAGAGGCATCCAATCAGAGAAGAGGACATCTAAATATCCATATCCGTGCATATCCGGGGTGGAGCTTTGTTTTTCCATCACAAATAAGAGGAAAACAGATGGTATGGGCTCTTTAAGATTGAAGTGCTTTATTCAGGGGGCCATTGTAGTCCCCCAACCAACAGCAGCCCGAGAACCGGACCCAGCGCGGGGTACCTTCCACTAATGAGTGACGTCAGTGACCGGGGAGGCGGTCTCCGGCGCGCATGCGCGGTGCGGGAGAGCCGCAGAGCGGGGCAGTTGGGGCAGAAGAAACGGAGAGAGCAGGAGCAGGACCATGGCTATAGACGGAGAGGAGTGGACCGGGACGGACAGCACGGACGATCACGCGCTGCTCGGACGGGACGGACGGGGGCCTTACATTTGATTTGATTTCTGTTCATTTTCCTCTTTTTTTTTTTAATACCAACGAGAGCGGAGAATAATTCCACCGGAGGAGGGGGGACCCTTTCTTTTTCTTTTTTTTTCCAACAGCAATGAATACGAAATTAATAAAACCCATAAACAGCGAGCAAGACTGAACCGCGAGGACTTCTCCTACTCTGGTTTGTTTGTATGTTTGTTTGTTTGTTTGTTTGTTTTGCGCCATTGAGATAGATGGTTTGCCCGCAAGCCCCAGCGCGCCATGAACGCTCAGCTGTTGATGGAGAACATGGGCGACCTGGGCCATGATCCGGACCTGCTGGCGGGCGAGCGGAGCCACCGCGGGGGGGGCGACTTCCACCACCAACATCAGCACCAACACCACAGCCAGCAGCCCCAGGCTCAGCCGGGGTTGGCCGGCCACCTGCACGCAGCCATGACCATGGCTTGCGAGGCTCCTCCTGGGATGAGCATGAGCAGCACCTACACCACCCTCACCCCCCTGCAACCTTTGCCCCCCATCTCCACCGTCTCGGACAAGTTCCCGCACCACCATCACCACCACCACCACCATCATCATCACCCTCCTCCTCCTCCGCCTCCTCCGCCTCCTCACCCGCACCAGCGCATCCCGGGCAACGTCAGCGGGAGCTTCACCCTCATGCGCGACGACCGGGCTCTGGCCTCCATGAACAACCTTTACGCGCCGTACCACAAGGAGGTTGGTGCCATGGGCGGTTCGGGCCTGGGCGGTCTCCACGGTGCGCAGCAGGGCCTCCCGCCGCCGCCGTACGGCGCGGACAAGATGCTCAACGGATTCGAGGCGGCCCACCACCCGGCGGTGCTGGCCCGGCACGGTGAGCAGCAGTCTGCGGCCGGTATGGTCCAGCTCAACGGCATCCACCACCACCCGCACCACCCGCACCACCACCCGCACCATCACCCCCACCACCCTCACGCCCACCTGGGCGCCCCGGGGCACGCCTCGGCCCTCGGCCCTAGCCGGGAACCCGTTGTCGGGGCGCAGCTGGGCTCCTCGGGCGCCCCGGGCACCCCGGGCCCGGTGGAGGAGGTGAACACCAAGGAGGTGGCGCAGAGGATCACCACGGAGCTGAAGCGCTACAGCATCCCGCAGGCCATCTTTGCGCAGAGGGTGTTGTGCCGGTCCCAGGGCACCCTGTCTGACCTGCTACGCAACCCCAAACCCTGGAGCAAGCTCAAGTCGGGGCGCGAGACCTTCCGCAGGATGTGGAAGTGGCTCCAGGAGCCCGAGTTCCAGAGGATGTCCGCGCTGCGCCTCGCAGGTGAGCCAGCAATAGGTAAAGGAGACTTGATATCTTTTTTACCCTTTCTCCACATCCCATCCCTCCATCCATCCACCCATCCACCCAAGGTTCTAGGCTGTGTTATAGACTACTCTGTGCTGTTGAACTTGGGGCTTTGTGTGGGTTCTGAGGGTCTTCCTTATTACCCCCCTCTCTTTGCCTCCTCTGCTGCAGTGGGGAATTGAACCCAGAGCTTTGTTGCCCTCAGACTCCTGCCCTCCTGGTGTTTTCGGGGCAGGAGAGGAGTGCTGTGGCTGTTCTTTGCCCCTCAGGGTTGTGAGGGTGCTCTTTCTGGGCTCTGAGTGAGCAGATGCTGCTGGTGTGTTTGTTGAGCTTTAGATTGTTGACTGTAGAGACGAACTCAACAGACTGAGTTTAAAAACCGGGATTAGGATGAATCTGAGTCTGAGTCCCTGGGTGTGCGTCGAAAGTGTGTTTTATTTACACAAAAGGGGGCAGCGCGTGACGGGTCTCTGTTGTGTGCAGGTGTGTGTGTGTGTGTGTGTGTGTGTGTGTATGTGTGTACTGCAGCTGCGTCTTTCTTTTTAGTTTCTGTCTAAGAGCCTTGACAAATCTAGACAACGAGCTTTAATGGGTTAATTAAGCAATCAATTAATTAATTAATAGGGACTTTTAACATAGGTCTCGCGAGGCTTTGGAAAAGCACAGCAAACAAACTCGTAGTAACAATAATAATAATAATAATAATAATAATAATAATAATAATAACAATAATAATAATAATAATAATAATAAAGGTATTTAACATAGTTTCTTATGCCTAAATAATCACAACGACTACTCTCTCTCTCTGTGGTGTGTGTGTGTGTGTGTGTGTGTGTGTGTGTGTGTGTGTTTGGCTGCAGTAATGTGCTGTATTGTAACGATCTGTATGCACGCTTGCTTATTTATTTATTTGTTTATTTATTTACTTGCTTACTTACTTATTTATTCACTCATTCATTCATTCGTTCATTCGCACTCTTCCTCGTGCGGAAGTGTGTGTCTGATCACTCGGCGCGTGTGACTCACAGGGTGATTTTTCATTTCGTTTCTTTTTTCCCTTTAGCTTTAATTTTCGTCTCATGTGTGGCACGCGCTACAAACGCACATTAGATTTACAGCGCGCGCTTCAACTGGAGAGTGAATTAATGCTCCCTTCCTGAAACTGTAGCAGAAATGCTGTTTTTTTTTCACTTAAAAGGTAAATATCGATTAAAAACACTAAAAACAACACAACAACAACAACAACAACAACAACAACATGAACCGTTTCTACTAATAACAACACAAATCAATACATTTTATATGTTCACAATACATAAACAGCAATATATCACACAGGCGATGTTAAAGGTATATAATATAATGCACTTTCAATTATAATGAAGAATGTAGTTGTCAAAATTACATACAATAATAATAATAATTATTATTATTATTATTATTGTTATTGTTATTGTTACGTATTGTTGTTTAACGAATATTCTATTCTATTCTATTCTATTCTATTTTTTTCTATTCTATTCTATTCTATTCTATTATGTGTGTGAGAGAGAGAGCAGGAGTGCAGACTTTATTGATCCGCTGTAAAATGACTGATTATTTAAATTCCCGCTTTTCCTTTTTAATGAGAGTTTGGGCGCGCGCTCATCAGGCTGGTTTTAATTGAACAGCGCGAGAAGCTCAAACTATAAAAGCCGGGGGGGGATACTGCATCATCATTTAAACCCAACAAACAGAATCAACAGCATTTCTTTACTGATAAACGACGTAAACACCAGCCAGGTACGCAACACAGATACACACACACACACACACACACACACACACACACACACATATATATATATATATATATATACATACATGCAACCGCGCATAACCCCGTCCAGGGCCCGCGTGTAAGTGTGTGTGTGTGTGTGTGTGTGTGTGTGTGTATGTGTGTATAGCACATTGTCGACACACACACACACACACAAACGCGCGCGCAGAACGTGCTCAACCAAACCAAACAAAGAATCAATGCAAAGAAAAAGATAAACAAAGTGTGTACGAAGATCACTGCAATAAACGTGTGTGTGTGTGTGTGTGTGTGTGTGTGTGTGTGTGTGTGTAAATGACTAGCAGAGGTATTACATTCAGGACAGCTTCAGCTCTCCTTCCTTCATCCCTCCATCACCGCTGCTTCACGCGCCCTCAGACAAACACACCTTCATTTTGTAAAGGCAGTGTTTACAGAGTCAGTCTGAGTTTTAGTCTGAGTTTTAGCCTAAGCCTGAGTTTTGGGCTGAGTCTGAGTTTTTACTCACAGTATGAATCTGACTCTGAATTCAACTCTAAACATTGGTTTGAGTGTGTGTTTTAGTCTGAGGCTTAATCTGATTTAAATCTGAGGGTTTAGTCTTAATCTGAGTCTGTATTTGAACCATTTTAGTTTTGATGTCTGAGTTTGCCCCTGAGCTTTAGTCTAAGTTTGTCTGTGTTCTAGTCTGAGTTTGACATCTGATTTTAACTTTTAACTAATGTCCAGTCTGAATTTGTACATCTTAGTCTTTGTTTTATTCTAAATCAGACTTTTTGGGTCTGAGTCCGGTTTTTGTCTGAATTTCGGTCTAATATTTGGTCTCAAGCCCAGTTTTAGTAGCATGGAGGGTTACCTCTACTACATTCTTACAGTCCCACAATGCATTGCAGCAGGTAGTGTGTAAACAGTGACCCCGCCCCCTTCCCTTTGAAGACACCCAGGGAGCATAAACGCGAGACACCACCTGATTTTCTCCAGAGCTCTCTGTATTCTCTCGGCCTCGGTCTCTGACTGCCCCCCTGTGGCCGTGTCCGGTACTGCACCCAGTCAGTATTAAACATTAAATCCCTCCGCCACGTTTTAGCTTCATCACAGTTTTCTGTAGAGGGAAACCCCACACTGTTCACACTGAAGCCTTTTCTGAAAGGTAAAATACTTCAGTCAACACGTCCAGTCATTTAAGGTCATAAGATAAACTTTAAAGCCCCGTTTCTTCTTTCTGTGGACTGAACTGGGGTCGGCCTTCAGGAAGAAGGTGCTACCTGTGTTCCTTTTCTGCTGCCTTGTCATTTTCTCAGGCTGTTTAAAGTCCCTTCCCCCAGCAAGGAGAATATTCAGCCATATTGGACAATGCTGAAAATATATAGTGTCTCTGTAGTCTACTCAGAATGCGGCTTGATATTGGATCTCCTGGGGTGATTCCAGGATTGAAGGCTTCAGAAATTAAATTGTTACCTTTTTCAACACTGAATCTACTTGAAACAAACATGCAATCATTTACAAAAATGCATAATATTAGCATTAATGTCTGACCTGCTTTCTTTGGCTTAAATAAATTGTGTAGAACATGCATTATAAGCTTATTTGCATCCATGCTGATGCCATCGTTAGAGCTCTTATTAGATTAACAACAGAAGGGTAAGAACAGAGTCTTGAGCCCTTAATATTTCATAAATTGCAAGGGAATCACCTTGTTGTTGCAAAAATACAATTGTATGCCCATTAATCAAAAATATTTAGTGGATTCAATGAAAGAAAACAAGTCCTTCAGGAAGATCTGGAGACTGGACTGAAAATGAGAGACAACAACACTGTCCTTCAGGAAGATCTGGAGAACTGCTCAGGTACAGAGACTGGACTGAACATGAGAGACAACAACACTGTCCTTCAGGAAGATCTGGAGAACTGCTCAGTTACAGAGACTGGACTGAAAATGAGAGACAACAACACTGTCCTTCAGGAAGATGGGGAGGGTGGGGAGATCCGAGTCCTTTCAGTGAGGAGCGTTCTCACTGTGTCTGTGTGTGTGTTTCCTCTCATTGTCCAAAAATGTGCATGTCCGGTGGACTGGAGACGTTAAATTATCCCTCAAGGTGTGAGTGTGTTCGTCTGTGTCTCTGTCCTGTGATGGACATGTGTCCTGTCCAAGGTGTTTTGCTTTTGGCCCTGTGAGAGTTGGGATAGAATCCAGCACCACCCGGTACCCTAATCAGGACATGCAACTATGAAAGTGAGTGAGAAAGGTGTCATTTGCAATCTTCTTCATCAATTTATGGTTTTTATGTGATGTGGAGATGCTTCACACTCTCAGATAGGAAATTTGATCTCAACAGAACCGTCCAATGAAAGTTTCTTTAGAGACCCGAAACGATTCTCCAAACCCTTCAAAGAAAGGATTTATGGAAATTGCAGGCACACGGGCGAACGGTGAGGAACCAGTCAGATGTAAAACCAGGTGCCTTGCCTAAGGACACTTCAGCTGTGGATGGAAAGTGGGGTTAAATAACTCCCCCGCTGTCCTGCTGGTCCAGGGGATTGAACCCCCAGCTCTCCAGTTGCATTTCCCTTACCAGTTGTTCCTGGTATGTTTGTAATTTTAAGTCTAACATAAAGTTTGAGCACCGATTTAAGGGTTCATCTTAGAACCTATGCAGCACTGGAGGCTTATTTTAAGGGTCTGTTTAGATTAAACCTAAAGCAGTGGTGGTTTACCATTAGACATTATTCTCAGCCTTAACCTTAGGCTTAACCTAGGTCTAACCCTTAAAATGGTTCTACTGATGGACTGAAAGTTTGTTTCGATGGTTCTCTTTTAGGTAAAGTGTGCAGCCATGTATCATGTAGGTACCTAGATCTAAGAGACCATAACGTCATTCATCATGGCATCATTTCCAACATTGTAAACATGTTTACGCTGGGTTTGGCCCATTTCTGATGTTAGTTTCTCCCTCTGTTTGGCTTTTTTTCCCAGCATGCAAGCGGAAGGAGCAGGAGCAGGGAAAAGGCGAGCGGGGGAGCGTGTCCAAGAAGCCCCGGCTGGTCTTCACCGACGTCCAGCGACGGACATTACATGCAATATTCAAAGAGAACAAGCGCCCGTCCAAAGAGTTACAAATCACTATCTCTCAGCAGCTGGGTCTGGAGCTGACCACCGTCAGCAACTTCTTCATGAACGCCCGCCGACGGAGCCTCGATAAGTGGTTGGATGATGGCAGCTCCAACTCCGCCAATTCCTCCTCCAGCACTTGTACCAAAGCGTGATGGAGTTACCCGGCTGCAGACTTACTGTAAAACCTTCGGTGGAAAAGCTTTAAAAGTAAAGAAAACTGAACCAGAGGCCCTTTCTGGACAGCGTTTTTTGCCCTTAAAACCTGTACAGTACTGATATTTATAATATCCAAAGAAAAAAAACAAACCAAAGACTTCTTTGACGCGTATTTAAAAAAACTTCCTTTGTTTATGTCTGACATACTGCAAAAAATCCCAAAAAACACCAAAAAAAAGTGTGTTACTCTCAAATCATTGGTCGTACGACTTCTACACGTGCCCCTTATTCGCGCTCATTCTCCTTTGATGTGATTGGTTGCTTTCATGGACCTATCCCTCATCACTGATTGGACGTTGAGTCCACCTCTGACTGATTGTTCTCTTGTTTTGTTTTGGTTTTTTTTCTGGTTTTTATTGGTTTTTGTTTTTCCACGATTTCTCGATGTGTGATTTGTGGCGTGTGACGTCACGTGAATCTATAAGCACTGCTGTCCAAGAGTCTGGCCCGTGGAGACGTCACACCCACCTGAGCCCCAACGCAACCCTGCCCCCCCTCATCCGAATGAAAGAAAATCTCTGTGAGGCTCGTGGATGTGTTCATGAAGCTGTAGCATCTGTAGCAAAGGTTTCCTTGAATGCCAAGCTCCTTGTAGTGCTTTCTTCCGAACTGTCAGGAAAGTAGGAACCTGTTTGCATTCGTTCATTTCTAACCATTTTACACGTAGCAATCATGCGATATCAAACCAAAGAAACCCTTAGGGGTCGAATTTCATCTTTTCTCCAAGCCTTCTGCTCATGACGCCAATGGAATCATGACGCCTAGCGGTATCCTGAAACTGTCCGATCGGTATCAGTAGCAGATTGTAACCATCATACCGTTGAAAACTGCTAGTCCGAAAGCATCTCACGCTTCGTCCACTCAATCCAAGCCTAGCACACTCTTCATGGTGTGATATGTTCAGGGAGAACTTTGCTAGCTTTCACATGCTTTGTATCATGTTAATATATATTATATATCTATTTAAATGACGCCAGCAGCTAAACACCAAAGATTTAAACCTTACAGGGCAGTACCGATGTCTGTATGCAGAATATAATCAATCAATCATAATGACCGTAGCCCTGGGGGGACGTTACTCCTCTGGACTGCAAAGGATTAATCAAAATGCAGGGATAGACAGCTGATTGTATGCTGACGGTAATGCCGTAGACTGACACTAGAAGTCTCAAAGTGATGAAAGCTGTGAATGAAACTGCCTTCCTTCATTCTGTCTGGTCTGCAATCTCAAGATTGACAGTCGGGGTACACTGGGGCGGGACGTAGACTTATTATCACGAGAGAACAAACCGAACGAGACAAAAGCTCCTTTTAGGAAGCTTAGCAGGCAACGAGGCCACTTGGTGTAGATTCGCATGGCTCTAAATTGAAAAACTCCAGTAAATCGTTTGTTTTTTTGCGGTGTGGGGGAGGGGGAGTACCCTTCAAAGCAGTCTGAATCCCAAAAGAACTGGCACTTCAGGCAAAATCAAGGAAAGCAGATTTGAAAGCCGGATGTACGTGACACCAGGGCCCACTGCACATGTGTGTTTATGGTGATTGGCCTCCTAAATGTTGTTACTGGACCCTTTATATCACAGTTTATGACTTATTGGTAGCTATGACAACCAATTGCCTACTTTGAAATCAGCTGAGCCAAAGGAACAGTGAGTAAAGATGGTCCTTTTTGCTCATTTCTCTTTGGGTGCTCCGTTTTTTGTTTTTTTGTTTTTTGTTCTTGTTTTTATAAACTGGAACTAGGATGAGTCTCTTTCAACCAGAGGTTTCAGATTTACTCATTTATTCTGTACTTTGCACCAAATTCATTTTCTGTGTTACAGTGGTGTCTGGGGCACCTTCTGTCATCCAGAATGCAGCATTTTATTTGAGAGTGAGAAGCAGAAGGATTCCCGCAGTTTACATGAGGCTCTAGACTGGACCGGTCTAGCGATGAAGGCAACTAAAACTGAAACTAAAACTAGATTCTATGCATAACACAGTTTGGAAGAAAGCACTACGACCTACGACTGGCCCGGAAGAGTCCGGATGAGTCTATGGATGCCACTCCAACTGTCACAAGATTTCTGGCCTTGTTGTGTCTTGTGGTGTGGTTAGCTTTACAATGACGAAAAAAAAAAAAAAAGTATATTCGGTAACCATGGTGACGCAAAGAGAAGAGAATGTTTCTTCTTCATCATGTAGAAAAAAAAAAGACAAAAAAAGTGTGTTTAGACCTTCTGATATTTATAGTGCGAACCAAAGATGCTACCTCACTCAGTTTCCACTGGTGATTTCTATCACGTTAATGATACCAAAGAATACCAAAGATTTCTTTTTCCTCTTTTGCACGGCCTATATGAATGAAGTGGTGGATAAATAGATGGTGTGATGACCCCCCGACCTTGCCCCCTTCCCATCCTCCATCCCTCCTCCTCCATCCTTCCCTCCCGCTCAGCGTGGTCCCATTCTCATCCGTGCTCGTGTGACAGCGCCCTCTGCAGACACGCCGCAGACTTTGTCGAACTCACAGGACGAGTGCCTTGCTTGAACCAAAGTGTTAAACCGCCGTTGACCTCTCTACCTTCACCTTGTACTTTTTGGAATACCTCAGCCTCTAGAAGGGCCACTGACGACGATTAAGAAAACAAAAAAAAGAACAAAAAAATGGAGTAATTCTCTCTCACCGTGGTGCTTTTGCCAGTGCAGCCATGCAATGAAAACATACCAAAGGAATTTTTGTTTTTTTTCCACTTCTTTTTGCTGATAAACCAAAGCTCCTCCCTTCTCTCCATCCCCTCTACATCTAGCCCCTCACACAATCTACCATGAGCTCCATCCCCCACATCACCTGGTAGGCGTGTCCACCGTTTTTGGGCCGTGTATGTCTTTTACCAATGTCTCTGAATACCTCATAGTAATAAATTCTTACGGTTCTGTTGTATAGAGAGTCTATGTGATCGAGGCAGAACTTAGTTTGGTAATTTTGTCGACGTTCAACAAAAAAAATCTTTACGAGTATTTATTTTGAAGTTTTTTTGGCTCAAGTGCTCTGGTTTCGGTCACTGAAGGCAAGTTTCTTCAAGATTGTGGGTTTGAAACTTGCAGGGAGGGATAAAAAAAAAAGAGAAGCGTATTTTTTATTACGATATTGTGTTACGCTATGAGGATGGTAGCCTATTCTTTTTTTACAGGGTAAAACCAACTGCTGTGATGCTGTGTTTCTATTTCCCTCCTTTCTCTGTTTCTGTGTTTGTGATTTAATTTAATTGAGTTTTTGTATCGCTTAATTTATGTATTTGTAGAAAATATAGATTTGTATATAGTAGGTTTTTTGGGAAAAAAAAAAGAAAAAGAAAAACAAGACCCAAAAAGGGGAAAAAAATCAGTTTGTTTTTTACGTTACGGCCTTCCGTTGGAAGCGCAGACGCGCTGGAGGTGTGTGTGGTCGGGGTTCGTGTCTCGGCTGGTTCTGAAGCGGAAAACACTGCCAGACACGGCGGCCCTTGCGCTGCCCCGGAAAGACACAAACACACACTTCCGGGAAAACGTTCTCCGTCACTCCACAGACCAACCAGTGTGCGGTGTTTTCCGTTTTCTTGTCCGTTTTCTGTTTCTCTTAAATCGGTGGCTCTCGGCCTTCGTCCTGGAGTAGCACTGCTGGGCACAGTTCGGTATTTTCCTGCTCGGATGCTGGAAAGTTGAATCAGGTGTTGTTGGAGCAGGAAAAACACAAAGGCCTGAAATATCCTCAACACAAGTACGCAAACGAGCAGCCAAACACACAGTCCTCCTGTACAAATCACATTCCGCCCTCTAGGGGGCGCCAGAGGACGAATCCAAAGTGTCCCGTGCAAAAGTTGACCTTTTTTATTTTGTTGCTTTGAAGTGAAAACAAGTTCACATCCCAGAGAAGACCCTTAACATTTCTGATCATTTCAGGGACAATTTCAATCTATTGGTTAACACACTGGGAAAAGCAGCATGAAATGTGCCAGGTTTTATGTTTATTCCCCTCAATGTGATAAATTCGCTGTACGGCGTGTCAGATGTGCAGAGTGTTGTCGACTTTTTGCACAGATCAACAAAAACAGACTCAAATTTGTCCTCTCAGCGGTATATGTGTTTATACGAGAGAAAATTGTTATGCAAAAACTCTTTGGTAGTCGAGCGACAGGAGATGCTGTGCTGCAAAACAGCTTGATGGCTCTCTGGCGCCCCCTTCATGCAAAGCAAGCGTGTCATGATGCAACAACATGCAGGGCTGTCTCCAAATCCCAAAGCGTTTGCGTACTTGTGCACTTTCGGGCCTAAATTGTGCAGGACAGCAGTAGTCTTAGGCCTGGGTGGTTGTTCCATGGACATTAATGCACATCCAAAGATATAGGTACCAAAAAAAGTTGGGAAATATGTGTAATGTGAAGGACATAAAGCATCTGCAAGGCAGGCTGGAACGGAGTCCATTTGCCATTCGCACGGGTATAGGAAGTTAGAAGGTGCTTTATTGGAAAGTTTTTTCGGGGAGATCTACTGGTGAACGTGTACAATCCGAGGCTTGTGTGAAGCCTTACTTTGCTGCGTCTCGCATGCTTGGAATTGCGCCGAGACGGGGCAGCGGGTCTGCCGGGACAGGAGCCTCATCAATGGGAGCATTTTATGGACTTGGCGATGCAGTCCGGGGTGCACACTTGTGTCACAATACATGGACAAAGTCACAAACCTGCCAAAGGAAGTTCTACCAACGAATCAGAGTGTGTGGAAAGATGGGAACAGGGATTTCTTGTTGCTGAATCCCAGTTAGCTCCCTGTTCTGTCTAGGGAATAAGGA
The DNA here is from genome assembly GCA_017165825.1 of Hepsetus odoe. Taxonomy (NCBI): domain Eukaryota; kingdom Metazoa; phylum Chordata; class Actinopteri; order Characiformes; family Hepsetidae; genus Hepsetus; species Hepsetus odoe. The sequence goes on along the minus strand of CM029375.1, from coordinate 1,109,963 downwards.
GCCATCTGGGGATTCAGCCTGTTGTTTCTATGAACTTTTCCCAAACAAACGTTAGGACAGAAAACTCAGGAGTCTAACGCAGCACATCTGCCGCAGTGCAGCTTGGCCTCGTTTGCGAAGTGGCTTTGGTTTAGATGAGGCTTGTTGATCATTTTAGTCTTCACACCGACTGAAGCAGATGCCTCCGTTCGTTCCATCATTGCGCAAGGAAAGGCTTGAGAAAGTGGACCTGAAGGAGATCTTTCCACCCTCAGACCAAAGTACAGAGCACCTCACCCAGAGCTAGCATCTGAGCTAACATCCATGAAACGAAAGTGGAACATTTGAAGGAATAGTTCAGCGAAAATACTTTTTTTCGGATCCCAGATCAGCAGAAACATGTTCGGAGTCCAAATTTAGACTTCTAACACTAGAAGTTAATAGTCAGATCCATAAATACCCCAGACTTCTTGCCGCACATCCAGCTGTGGATGTGGTTTAGCACATGGGATGACTTACAATAAAGCAAAAGGGTCTGCTCTATGAAAGGTGATTGTTTGACATGATTTTATAACTGGCAGTAAGTCATACTGTGTCCTAAACCACGTCCACAAGTTCGCTCCAGAGCTGGAAGCAATTGGAGAGGGATGTCAGTGATTTCCAGAAACATTTTGAGTCATCATTAACTTCCAGTGTTATAAAGTCAAGGCTAAATGTCTGATTTTGCCAAACAGGGTCAAAACACCCTAGTCAGGACGTCCCACCAGCTGCAGAAGGCAACGCACGGTTCCTTGGGTTCCACTTCCTTTCCCTTCCCTCCCCCCGCCCCCCATGAAGAATCCTCCTGTCCCCTGTCCCGTCCTGGCAGACTGTAGTGCATCTCTTAGATAGCTCGTTGTATGTGAATGTTGGGATTTTTGCTCTAATCATTTCTACCCGTCCCAGTTGGTTGTCGTGGAAAAGGAGTTTCCGTTTGATACGAAAGGCCTGGCTCTGTGTGCCCTACAATATTTAGAGCGCCTATGACAATCATCTGGAAAACAAACAGAAAAAATCATGCTTTCATTTCCTTCCTTTCTTCCTTTTTCTCAAGCGATGATCATATTTAGAGGCTGGAAGGTCTTTTTGACTGAAATCCATTCGCCGTTTTTGTTTTTCCCCTGAAGCAGTAGCTCAGACTGTGTTGCCATTACTACGCCAAGCACTTCTAGTGTCTGTTTTTCTTTTTTCTCATCACTCGTTGTCGTTTTTTAAACCAGAATCGTCTTATTTCCTGTACTGTATGCTTGGTTATAGGAGGCGTTAGGCCTTCCTCTCCCGTGTTTCTGTAACTCATGCTTTCAGTTACGAGTTTTTTACTTTCTTTTGCTACTGTTCTCTCTTTCTCTCTCACTCTCTCTCTCTATCTGTCTCTCTCTCTCTCTCTCTCTCCTTCTCTCTCCCTCTGCCGTGCAATATCATCTACTGTGTTTGCTAAGCAAGAAAAAAGAGAAGCAAGTGATGATGTCATCATGCTTTTTTCAGTGTCGAAATGTTTCAGCATTTCTGTAGTCACAAAAAGTGTAGAAAATAAAAAAAGTTGGGTTTTCCAGCACAGCAAAACCAGAGTCCTGTTTCCTCTTTCTATCGTCTTTCAGGTAAAACGGGTGCTGATTCTCATCCTCCTTTCACAAAAGAGTTTCTCTTCTCCTGCACACCAAGAATGAACGTGACTATCTGTCATTGTGAACGCAGTGAACCACAGCCAGACACATCCTCTGTGTTTAACACACACACACACACACACCGTCCAGCAGGGGGCAGACCTAACCAGCACCCGGGGAGCAGTGATGGGTACAGCACCTTGATCAAGGGTACCTCAGGGCAGCCTACTGGTTTGAAACCCACGACCGTCCGATCCTCGGGCCTGGTCCCCAAGCACTAGACTAGCGCTGCCCCATTTCACCATGATCACCACACATTTCAGAACCTTTCCTTTTAAGGCTTACGACCAAACAAATAACAAGGAGAAACTTAGTAAAGTAGTTAACCCTCTGTGAACATTCAGACCCAACTCATACACACACACACACACACACTATATATATATAATGGACAAGTTGGAACAGTCTCTCAGAAACTATGAGCAGATAAACCTAGTAATGAAACATCATATATATCGATATTACTGAACTCCGTATAAAAAAAAACAAAAACATATACATACCTACATGCCTAAACTAAACTAAAGCTGCAAGAACAGCTCTCGAGCCTCTTCTTTCTTTCTAACAGTGTTTAATGTCACTGTTTTTTAAGGGTGCAACTGTAATTCTTGACTAGGAGGACCATAACTCCACCACATTCAGGTGTGTTTTTAAGGTGGAATGACTCCGTACACCAAATCTTTCTACTTTACTGTTCTACTTTTAAACAGTGAGCTAAGAAAAAGGTACAAATCATTTTTATACAAACATAATTAATGGAGAAAACTAGACCTGGACCATGTCGTACCTTTAAAGGCAAATTTAAACGCCTTGATTAACAAAAAATACACTTTAACTCTGGTAGTTCAATCACGTTACCACTGCACTACTTATTACTTAGCATTTAATTTTTGCACCAGCACTTTAATCACATTGCTGCTCCATCACACTGCAACAACATGTGCTGCTTTGTTCTGTAACACTGCGGCTCTCCGTCGGATGAATGTACTGAATTTTCTGTCTGCACTTGTCTGTTTGTCTTGTCTTGCATCTTATGTCGTCTTATGTGCAGCACCAGGGTCCTGGAGGAACGTTATTTCGTTTCACTGTTCTGTGTAGATGGTTGAAATGACAATAAAAACCTACTTGACTGCTTGGGTTCCACCAATGGCTGTTCAAAATAGATTTAAATGGACGGCCTGTTTCTAATCTGCATAAGTGATGTTCATTGTTCATCCAGCAGTAAACCACACAGTAAACCACAACGAAACACCATGCAGCAGGGTGCAGACGTATCCAGCACCTGAGTAGCAATGTTGGGTACGGTACCTTGCTCAAGGAAACCTCAGGGTCACCTGTTGGTCCTGGACCTCTACGGCCAAGTCTCTAAACCCTTGGCCAACACTGCACCATAGATCCTTTTAGATGCTAGATGATTAAAAGTGACTACCCTTGTCATTGTGAAACACAGCACAGCACAACGAAGTTCAACCTCTGCGTTTCACCCACACACACGCGTGCAGCAGGGAGCAGCTATTGAAAGCGCCCGGGGAGCAGTGACAAGGACGGTACCTTGCTCAAGGGTACCTCAGGGCAACCTACTGGTGAGGGAATCGAACCCACAATCCGGGGCGACTCCCTCACCACTAGACCACCGCTGCTCGTATGTAATTATAATATTATTTGAAACAAATTGAGATTATAGTTCAGTGCTTAACAAGTAACCCAACATTTTGCAATAGAGACACAAATCCCTCATGTTCTCTCAGCACAAATCAACTTCATCCCTGGTTCCTGCACTCATGATGATCACAGAAGGGAAGATTTTAAACTTATGTTGCAGTACTGCAGACCCACCGCCAGGTGGCAGCAGAGTAAAGACAAAGACTAACAAACCGAGAGCTTCTGAAACTCAAGCTCGGATTAATCATTAATCATTGTTGATTCATTGACTGATGGATTAATTAAGAGTATTTTGACTACATGCTGCCTGCTAGTTGTATAAACAACGCACCGATTTTTCTTGATCTTACGCGCCTAACAAATTATCACCAATTTCGAAACTCATGGATATCAATTAATAAAATAAACAACTGCATGTTTTGGCAGAAGAAAATAAGTATCAGACAGGACAAAAGTTTTAATTAGATAAGAAAAAAAAAAGTTTCTGAGAAAACTTTATTAGGACTCCAGTCGTCGCCGTGGCAACAGGGTCACGTGAGGCGCGGCGCCCCGCAGAGATCGTCAAGAAAGGCCAGAGGGTTCACTCTCACCAACTTCCTGTTTCCCAGAAACAAACATTCTAAACAAAAGCTCCTCTCAGAGGTTTCATCTTTCTCAAAAGCTCCTGTTGAAGCTGACTGGGTTTACTGTTTAAAGAATGAGTAGAAAGAGATTCCTAATTAAAGATCATCAAACTGATTCAAGTAAATATAAAAACAATCCTAAAATACATCTGTTCCATTTCATTAACTGAACTGTGTTTAGATTTGTATATTCCTTCCGATCCTCTGCATCTTCCTCCTTCATACTGAGCACCTGCACGTCCTCTCTCACCACATCCATAAACCTCCTCTTCGGTCTTCCTCTTCTCCTCTTTCCTGGCAGCTCCATCTTCAACATCCTCCTTCCAATATAATCATCGTCTCTCCTCTGCACATGGCCAAACCAACGCAACCTTGCTTCTCTAACTTTGTCTCCAAGATGTCTAACCTGATCTGTCCCTCTAATATACTCATTTCTAATCCTGTCCATCCTCGTCACACCCAACGAACATCTCAGCATCTTTAACTCTGACACCTCCAGCTCCGCCTCCTGCCTTTTCATCAGTGCCACCGTCTCCAACCCGTACAACATAGCTGGTCTCACTACTGCCCTGCAAACCTTCCCTTTTACTCTAGCTGGTCCCCGTCTGTCACAAATCACTCCAGCCACTCTTCTCCACCCATTCCAACCAGCCTGCACTCTCTTCTTCACCTCTCTTCCACACTCGCCGTTACACTGAACTGTTGATCCCAAGTATTTAAACTCCTCCACCTTTGTTACCTCCACTCCCTGCATCCTAACCACTCCACTTTCCTCCCTTTCATTCACACTCATGTATTCTGTCTTTGTCCTACTCACTTTCATTCCTCTCCTCTCCAGAGCATATCTCCATCTCTCCAAGTTCTCCTCAAGCTGCTCCCTACTCTCACTACAGATCACAATATCATCAGCAAACATCATCGTCCACGGAGACTCCTGTCTAACCTCGTCCGTCAACCTGTCCATTACTATTGCAAACAAGAATGGGCTCAGCGCTGATCCTTGTCACACCCATTGCAGACCTCACCACTGTCACACTGCCCTCATGTATGTCCTGTACCACTCTGACATACTTCTCTGTAACACCGGACTTCCTCATACAAAACCACAACTCCTCTCTAAACACCCTGTCATCTGCTTTCTCCAAGTCCACAAAGGCACAGTGTAACTCCTTCTGACCTTCTCTGTACTTCTCCATCAACACCTTCAGAGCAAACACTGTATCTGTGGAGCTCTTTCTCGGCATGAAACCACACTGCTGTTCACTGATCCTCACCTCTTTTCTTAAAATGCTAACGCGACTCTTTTGTCCCTAATGATGTCCATACTTGTTCCAAATCTCAGTCTCTTTAACTCTGACACCTCCAGCTCCACCGGCTGTGTTTTCATCACTGTCTCCAACCTGTATAACATAGCTGATCTCACTACCGTCCTATAATACAAAAAATCTTGTTAAAAATGCTCTATTTATGTAAATCGCAACATATATCTGTAAATGTAGCAGCAGTGGTAATTAACTGTATATATACAGCATCAGTCAGAGCTGTGGCTCTCGCCTGGGTGTTCTAAGAAGATGCATTGCTGTAAACATTTCTTTTGTCTGCTGTTCTGCTTTCAAGAGTCCGTTTTCCTGCTCCCCACTTGCGCCTCTCGCTTATCCTCAGACTATCTTGGGCAGAGCCAAAGAAGGGGTGGGCGGAGCCGACTCTGGGGAGTCACGTGACCGCGCTCATCAGATGTGTTTTGACAAGCGTGGGGAGGTGAGAACGGGGGGCGGAGCCTAGGCGGCTACGTCAGCCAGCATAGCAGAGTCCCGTCCAGCAGCCCGTGCTGAGCTCAGACAGGCTCCGGTTCGGATCCGTTCGGGTCTCGGGATCTTCTGCTGCTGTTGTTCGAGCGCGCGCGAGGCCACAGCTGATCCGCGGGGCGGGGAGATGGTGCTGAGGGCGGCCCGGGCTGCTGTGCTCTGTTCGGACTCCAGGAACCCGTCCGGACCGCGCTGAGGACAGAACCGCTTGTCCCACCTGTCCCACCTGTACAGGTGGTGGGATGGTGCAGGGGGGTCTGCAGGGGCCTGGCGCCGGAGCTGCGGGGCTTTGGTGAACCGGGGGCCGCGTCAACAGTTCGGACCCGAACCCCCCCCAACCGAACCGAACCGCACCGCACACGCCGAGGAGACGAGCTGGAGGACACGGGGGACAGCATGAAGCCCGAACGAGGTAAGGGAGCGCGTCCTGCCCTTATGCTGGACTCGGCTGGTCCTCTTGTCTCTGCGGACAGATGCCATCAGATCGGATCGGACTCGCGGTGCCGGGCTGCGGGTTCGGGTCGGGGTGGGTTCCGGGAGGAGCTGGGTGAAGTGTGCAGGAGTGTCATCGCGCTTTTCTTCGCTGATTTTACTGAAAACACGGGGCTTTATTTTTTAAGCTTTTAGGGAACAAAGCGTCACTCCGGAGCGAAGCTGCTGCCCCGCGGTGCCCTCTAGCGGCGACCCGGAGAACAGCCGGGAAACCTGCGCGCGCGCGCGTGCGTGTTAGTGCGAGAGCGACAGAGTGTGTGTGTGTGTCATTGTGTTTGTGTGTGTTTTGAGTGAGACTGTGTATGTTCCTGTGTGTTTGTGTGAGAGAGAGAGAGACTCTGTGTGTGTGTGTGTGTTGAGAGAGAGAGAGACAGACTGTGTGTGTGTGTGTTGAGAGAGAGAGAGAGAGTGAGACAGTGTGTGTGTGTGTGTTGGGGGGAGAGAGACAATGTGTGTGTGTGTGTCTGTCATTGTTTTTGAGTGTGTGTGTGTGTTGAGAGAGACAATGTGTGTGTGTTGGGGGGGGAGACAATGTGTGTGTGTGTGTGTGTGTAGAGAGAGAGAGAGACTGTGTGTGTGTGTGTGTGTGTGTGTGTGTAGAGAGAGAGAGTGTGTGTGTGTGTCTGTCATTGTTTTTGAGTGTGTGTGTGTGTGTGTGTGTGTGTAGAGAGAGAGAGTGTGTGTGTGTGTGTCTGTCATTGTTTTTGAGTGTGTGTGTGTGTGTGTGGAGAGAGTGTGTGTGTGTGTCTGTCATTGTTTTTGAGTGTGTGTGTGTGTGTGTGGTTCTTTTTAAGGATCAAATGTGTTCCGTGTGATCTTGTGGGACGTTTGTTTTCTCACCTTGTCTTCAACTTTGATCAGAAGTAAAAACCTTTACGGTTCATTTGTGAACCCTGATCGATTATTACACGTTTACTCTCCTCGATTCTACAGATTCAGTAACACGTTAAAACCCTGAAACCTGAATGTTTTAAAGGGAATGTGAGTGTGAACGTTCTCAGGGGAACGTATGTGTCACAATTATTAGGACACGAAATGACTAACCTGTGAACCCATTTAAGAAGGTCCACAAGTTCTCAACGGGGTTTAGTTCGGGTGAGGAAGGGGGCGTGTCTTTATTCTTTCATCTTTTAGGCCTTTACTGGCGAGACATGCAATGGAGAACTTCCATGCGTGTGCAGGAACATTGTCCTGCAGAAAAATCATGGTCTTCACGAAAGATGCAGACCTCGTCCTTGACCACTGCTTGAAGAAAGTGTCTTCTAAAAACTGGCAGTAGGTCTGGGAGTTGATGTGGAGTCCATCTTCAACCTGAAAAGGTTTAACTAGCTCATCTGAAATAATACCAGCCCATACCAGTACACCACCTCCACCTTGCTGGTGTCTGAGTGGACGTGGAGCTCTGTGCTCGTTACTGTTCCAGCCATGGGCCCGTCCATCTGGTTCGTGAAGAGTCACTCTCATCTCATCTCCATAAAACCTGAAAAATCTGTCTTGAGATCTTTCTTGGTCCAGTCTTGATGTTTCAGCTGTTTCTTGTTCAGTGATGGTGTTTCAGTCTTCCTTATCTTGTCCACGTCTCTGAGTGAGTGAAAACCTTGTACTTCTGGACACTCCAGGTAGGTTCAGTTCAGGAATAAGACAGCACTGGAGGATCATGGGTTCCTGGTAGCTTCACTTTTGATTCTTCTCGAATCGTTGGCAGTTCTTTTGTGTATTAATTAATTTTTTTCCTCAGCACGGTTCTTGCTACTCTGACTGTTTAATCATTTGATGGTTCTGTGATCACAACTCGATATCTTGGTGGTTTGGACGTCTGGTTTCACACCATTTTGTGCTGGATGGCTTTGTTTGCACTTAATTATGCAGGAATTTTGCTCAGGGATTTCCTTTTGAGGGTCCAGGACTCTGAAGGAAAATGGTGGAAAAAGCCCATGAGGTAGAACGTTTTTATTTTTGGCTCTCACCTCTTTCAGTTTAAGTGTGTGTGTGTGTGTGTGTGTGTGTGTGTGTGTGTGTGTGGTTGTCAATATCATTGATCATGCTTGTCCTGATTGAATCATTATGAGATCAAACTGCAACCAGGGACTCTTTGTGTCCTGACGTGAAGACACTTGACCCCGTTGATTGGTTTCACTCGGGGACATTAACATGACATTACGAGCTCGGTCCACTCACTTCACGCCCATGATCAGCGGTCAGAATGTCTTTCTTTTGGGAAGGCAGTATTGACGACTCTTTGTCTCTGAATTGATCTTGAAGTCTGAGGCTCTCTGGGACCGTCCCATGTTAGACCTTTGACCTTTTACACTGCGCTACACCCAGATATGGCTGATTAGCTGAAATGTGGAGACGTATGTAAGCACAAAGTGTCATTTTTGCAGGACTAGAATAAAATATATTCAAATACATACGTATTCAGAAATGGGTAATTACAGAAAAGCTAAAGTGCGGAGAGATTGGGCCGAAATGTGTTGCCACGGCTATAAATATGCAAATTCAGATGCAAAGTTCATGAACCCTAATGATTGCGGCAGGTACTTTTTGGAAAGATGACCACTTACACATATATATATATATATGACTTCACAAGGTCCCAAAACGGTGGCCCACCTCCATTAGAAGGATGTCCCGACTGGTCGGGAGCTCTAGTCTGATTGGTCCAGCGGCTCTTTATGATCCGAAACCCTAAACCTAGTCTGACTTGGGGGATATTTCTCAAAAGATTCCACCTACCAAACAGTTTTCAACATCAGGCTGAAGTTATCTTGCCAACTGAGAAAGCCCGTCTGAAATTTAGAGGCAGGTCAGATGGAGTTAGCTTTAGCTAGATCGCTGAGAACCAGCAGGGGAACGTCGTTGGCAAATCTTCAGCTTTGAGTTGTTGCAATCTGGTTGGCGTGGGGTTCCCAAGCAGCTGGGACAGAACGTTTAATATTAGAGCTACGCTTAACGTTCGCTTGCTCTTTCCCCTGACCTGGCACTCAATCCACATCCCAAACGTCTCTCTGATCCTTTGGCCTAAAACGGACCGGTTCTGACCCGATTGGGACATGCGGCTCTTCTCGTCTTGGTTTTTGAACGTCCTGTGGAAACACACAGATGATGTCATGGACTGGGAGAGTGAATCCATCCATCCCCTCCTCCCAATCCTCTACACACACACTGCTCCCTGAGCTGGATTTGGTGTGTTAACAGCTGCCAGAGTCCAGTCGTCTCTGTAAAACCTTCCTCTGAAACCATCTGTGAGCAGAACATTGGATTTCCTGGTGTATCAAAGGCCAAAAATCAATCCGAGTCCAGACGTCGTTGATCAGCGAAGGCCTGTGTGGCCTCTGTGAAGCATTTGGGTTGGCACTGCCGGTAGAAGTCAATATTCACCCAAATCTTGCAGGTATTCACCCTCGAAACATCTCACTGGATGAAGAGCTGAAGATGAAGCGAAAGTGACTATTCTTGTCATTGTGAAACGCAGCACAGCACAATAAAACTCCGCCTCTGCGTTTCACACACACACACACACACACACACGTGCAGCAGGGGGCAGCTATTGAACGTGCCCAGGGAGCAGTGATTGGGACAGTACCTTGCTCAAGGGTACCTCAGGGCAACCTACTGGTGATGGAATTGAACCCACAATCTTCTGATCCAGGGACACTCCCAAAACACTGTCTTAGCAAGTCTCGACTACATCCGGGGACACTGGTCCTGGTCCGGGGTCCCTGGTCTTGGTCCGGGGACACTGGTCTAGGTCTGGGGACACTGGTCCTGGTCCGGGGTCCCTGGTCCTGGTCCGGGGACACTGGTCTTGGTGAGCGTGAGGACACTTAGAGTGGCATATAGTCAACTTGGTGATATTCAAGCCCGTCTTTACCAATCTGGTGAAGACCTGAAGAACCTGTTTTGGCTGAGGTGACGTAGAGCTTTGACTTTATCGCATCCTACCTTTTTAACTCGATCACAGTAAGAGCTCTTTAAAGGGCTCCTGCATTTTCTTTTTTTAAATTCTGCCATTTACTGACATTTATGTGGGTTCATGCACTGAAACAGTCATGTTCTAATGAAAGTACTCCTCAGCATCTCTTAGAAGAAGCAAATAACACTCCTATGGAATCGTACTGGTATTGATGTTTCTGCAGGTTCTGATTCGTCCAGCGTTTCTGACTGATCTTTGACCAGATTGGTTCAATATCAATGCATCGACACATGAGCCTGATCTTTCTGGCCCACAATCAGGCAATATAAATGGAACACAACCTCTTTTCTGATTGGCTGTCCTGAATCGTACCTGTTTCTGCCAGCAATGTGAATAAACCGGCTGAACTCCAGCAAACCGAAGAGGTGGACACGTAGGTGTGTTGGCTTTTGTGAGGTCACAAAAGAAATCCAATCAGGATTTTGAAGTTTAGTTTTCAGGTAAACAGTCTGGGAACAGCCTTGCACAAAGTTTACATTCATCCCTTCTTCCAAAACAAGTGGTTTCAACGATGGAGGCGCTTTAAACACACGCGTGAGAAAGAAACGTCTGAAGAAAGTGACAAGCAGCAAAAAACATACGACAGGATGCACTCTTTTGTGAAACACTCCGATTCAAGTGATTTTAAAAATAGAACGCTTACTATAATAACGCCACATCTAATATAACGTGTCCCTGTGGACTGGGTGGACACAGAAAACTGGAGTGGAGAGAAGTGGAGCTTAGTTCCTTTAGTTCCATCTTCAGAACAGACTCCTTCCTTCAGTCCAAACATCTGAGTAGATCCTCCATCACCTTCCCAACATCCAGACCGTCTCAGACTAAATAGACACAAACACAGAAGAGACGTCCCTCTGTGTGTCCATCGGTGCAGGACAGAGTGAAGGAGAGTGAGAGAGAGGACAGGGAGAGTGGACGGTGGAGTTCAGGGTGTGTGGAGTGTGTGTCCGTGATGGAGAACTAGTAGAGACGGTGATGAAAGTGAAGCGGTGAAGTTCATGTGGATTATTTTCAGTAGATTGTTTTTATTGGAGTTGAAGTTCGAGGCTTTAATAGTCTTTAATTCTATTAATATGGAGTGAGATTCAGTTCACTTTCAGCACAGACAGACGCTCCAGACGTCCTTCAGAGGAGACACGTCTCACCTTACACTCTCAGTACACTCCTGTACTTTTACTTTACACTCTCAGTACATTCCTGTACTTTTACTTTACACTCTCAGTACATTCCTGTACTTTTGCAAGTAGTTGAATCAGTACTTTACAGAGTCTTGAGCAGTTTTTCTGTGGAGGGCAAAGTGTCTGAAAACCACTGATGTTAAACCTACGGGACGGGTTTAAAAATGCGGGCTCAGCTGTGGTCGATGGTGCACCAGTGCAGGACAGGAGCTGAACTGAAGTTCCTCTCAGCAATGGGGTTACGTAATCAGGGTCACTCAACCAGGACATGGTGCTCGTTGTCTCTCTCTCTGTCTCTCTCTCTGGCTCTGTCTGTGTCTGTCTCTCTCTCTCTCTGTTCTGCCTGGAGGAGAAGGGTGACGTCGTTTCCTCCTCGTTCACTCTTGAAGCACCACGCTGGCCTCTCTGATCTCAGAACAGTTTTGCAGTCCTTCTGCTAAGGCAGTGAAGAAGAGGAAACTGATCCCCGACCCATCAGGTCCCTGTTCTGCAGGGAGCCGGGCCTACAGATGAAGAACCATCTGGGCCTGTTGGTTCTGACGCTCTAGGAGACAAAAGCTCGCTGTGTCGTGCTTTTATTAGAAGCCGTGTGACCTGCCGAGGCCTTGCCACACCAGGGCGCCCACTGGCTCCCAAAATATCAGTCTGGTCACACCTAAATAGGCCCACGGTTTAGGAGTTTATATGGTCAATAGCAGCCCAGTGTGCTGACGCTCTAAAATTACACCCCCGTCTTTGAATATAATACATTACACCTATAAATAGAGAAAGATGACATGGCTACATGTCTGAAATTACTGGTCATTTCTCCGTTTTGTACGGTTGGGCTGGAGGATTTGGTGAAAAACTTTTTAAATGGGGTTTCTTTAAGCATCTTTTCGGTTGCAAATTTAGATTATTTTCTATCTTTTCTCAAAATAAATGTTAATTATTGAACCTCTCCGATGCAGGGGACGTATTTACATGCTGGAGATTGCAATAAATTATAAAAATTAATTCATTACACTTGCCATTCATGACAAATACAAAGTGTTTTACTGTCTGGGTCTAATGGTGTTAATGGTGGCACCCTTAAAAATTAAATTTCAAGTTTAAATCTGCTGTAAACAGATTTGCTGGACACCCCCTTCTGACAAGGTATCTTGAAGCTGGGAGGGGCTGTTGAGGAACTTTATTTGTTTTTTAATTTCAAGTTTGTTTAGAACAGAAAGTCAAATTAGCCTCTATATCAGTAGCAAAGCTTTAGAGATGTTTTGCCAGGTGCATGCTGGGTATTGTAGTCAAACTGTCAAACAAGATTTTGTCCAACAAAGCTGCATGATGGAAGTCTTCGTACAAATGTGTCCACTGCTCTGTGCCAGTGCTCTGGACTTCTCGGTAACTGGAAGTGGTGTCTGGTGCTGAGAATTGGTTCCACCTGATTGGACCTGTGAATTAATCATGAAGATGAATCGGATGCGCTGGAGCAGTAACACTAAACGTGCAGCGCTCCAACCTGACTGGATCAGAGTTTTAGACCCTTCCTGTAGAGCAGGGTCCACTTTCAGGTTCATGTGTCCTCTCGCTTCAGCAGGGACCAGCGCAGACTGTGGAGCGTGGCCTGCTGGAAGCAGGGTCTGAAACATCTCTGCATTCTCCTCGCACTCTCGCGGGATTTGGAGCTTTTGTTGGCCGGCGGTCCTCGTTGGACGCACACTTTTTAAAAATGTTTTTATTTTTATTTTTTTAAGAACGCTCAGCGATGCTCTTGCACAAAGCGGCCTTGTCCTAATAAGCATTTTCATCTCCGCTGAGGACGAGCAGCATTTGAAAAGGCCTTGAGGGATTAGACTTATGCTAATTTCTCACCCCGGCGAGCACTTTTGGTAAACATCATTCACGGCCCTTAGACTCTCAGCTGCTTCCTCATGCCGGACTCGGTTTATTTGAGATAAGCTTTCCAGAAAACGACGCCGCTCTCCCGATGAGGTGCAGCCGAGAATCTCTGATGATTTGTTGGTGAACGTTTCAAGGAGATCGGGAGGATGTGGACGTGTTTCTGAAGCAGTCTTTTGGGGGGTGGCGACCAAAAACCTCCTAAAAATCAAAGAAAACACTTCTTTTATTATTACCATTATTAGCAGTAATACTGTTATAAACACTGCTGTTAACACATCTGTTAACAGCTATTCTTTATCTTCGATTATTAGAAAATCACTTTCACTTGTCTTGCTAGTTTTTGTGTGTTTCGATTGCAGTGTGTATTAATTCACTGAGTTCAGCTTGTAAAGAAGTTAGAAAGTGCTCAGATTGGCTGATTAGTTGTTTCTATACATGGTCAGTTCAAACCGACAGCTCAAATAAACAAACATCACTCTCTGCTGCCCCCTAAAGGTGTCATGGTACTGGATGTGAGCAGTTCTGCTGTAATCATAAAGAATGGAAACGTCCCAGAACACACACCCGGGTAATGACTGGACTCAGGATGGTGAGACCGCAGACTGGACTAACCCTCCTGTTGATTTGGGTCTTTGTCTCCAGTAGACTTGCTAATGGACCTCCTGGGATTTCGGCCTCCTGCACTGCTCTGCTATTGGCCGGCTTGTTTGAGCCGTTCACGTGTGCCTTCTTCTCTGAAAGGCAGTAAACAGGCTGATAATTGATTTGCGTTTTAAGCCGTTCACAAATGATTTATGGGCGGAGACTCCGGTCTGGAGATCTTCAGTGTCTTGCTGGAAATACTCCGTGTGGTTTAGGTGAGGGGTGGTGCCTGGATAGAGCCCGCAGGAGGCCACGTCACTTCCTACTTCGCACAAACAGCCGCCGTTCCGTTAGTCATTCGCGCCAAAGTTCCCGATTCTTCTCGTCTCTGCTGCGAGACATTTTCAGTGGCGTCTCCACGCAAATGACCTCGTTCACCCTCGGAGGTTTGTCCTCATTCCATGATCGCTCGCTCCGGAAAATAACCTGCTGTTTGCACATGTCCTCAATCGGAGACGGACTCTGTCCTGCACTGTGTCCAGGACTTTATTCGCCTCGCTTTATTGACCCCCTAAAAACAACAGCCGCAGTAACAAGTGGCGGGACGGTTTGCTCGTCTAATTTAAACCGCTTTTTCGCCAATTTTAGCATCTTGTAGGACTGCGATGCCATATTTACATAATTATCTAATGCATTGTATTCGTTTATTAGATCTTTATTATATTACTCTTGGTGTTGCCCAATTTTTATATCCTCTTTGCTCTGGTGACCCTTCCAAAGGTCAGCGTGTTCATTGATCTTCTGTTGCCAATATCAACAGGATTCGTCACAGGGCAACCTGTGGCCTGGCTCACACACACACACACAGATCCTAATCAGCTGATCATGTGCAGTGGAAAAAGGACACTGTTACACACACACACACACACACACACACACACATACCTCTCCTTAAGTGGAGATGAAATGAAGTGGCTCCTGGCCCGCTGACCCAGCGTGTGATTTATGACTGACACTGAGAAACAAAAATAAAACGGTTTAATTTTGGGCCAGAAAAGCGTGTGAGACGGTGGGGAATGTCCCGGGAAGGTTTCGGGATTATTTTTTTAGAGTCACTTGGGATGTTCTGAGGCATCGTGTGAGAAATGACATTATTGTTAGTTCACTTCTGGAGTCATGAAATCCCCTCCCTCACGGGGAGAAGATGGAAACTGCTGTAGAACTTGTCCTTCGTCCAGTCCGTCTGGTTGCTGCAGAGCCCGTTTTGCATGAAGTGTATTTGTGATGTCACAGACGCCAGGGTGTTTACGGACGTTAGCCACGCCCATTTGTTACAAGGAGTGTTCCAGCCCGGTCTGCTTTTCGTTTGAGGCACCGTACAAGGTGGCCAATCAGAGCTGACCACATTTACTTCTCTTAAAGGGACCGTTACCCAAGATGCCTTGTTTGTGTAAAATCGGGTTGTTTTTTGGTACATTAACAAAAAAAGATGAAGTTTTCCTTTATTCTGAAATCAGTTTTAGTTTAAGAGAAGCTGTACGAGGGAAAAGTTCAGTCGAAAGACTGAGATTACGTCCATAAACCAAATCTTGTTTATGAGATTTATGAGATGAGTCGCTCAGTCTGTCTTGAAGGCAAGGGGAAGTGTGTGTGTGTGTGTGCGTGTGTGTGTGTGAGAGACGATGAGACAAGTGAAAGTTTAGTCCAATATTTCCTGTGCTAACTGCATACCTAGCTTATCATGCATGCCTCATCGTTCTTGACCTCTGTTGAGAAGTTGGTCAGAACCTTCTAGCCTCCAGCGTAAATTGCGTGATTAGGGATCTTCTAACGGAAGAAGGAATTTCACTTTAATAAAGCCGCTGCGCCGGGGTTCATGGTTATGGAGGAGATGGATGCTCTGCTTCACTTCGGAGGAAAGAAAGCGCGAATGCAGCCCAAGCATGACGTGGGAAGAACGTTTTGATATGAAGGTGTCGTGTGATCTGGAGTAGATTAACATGGGATGGAAACTTGATTCTCACCACTAATGGATGGCCTGTCTGAGGCCGTAGGACGTTTCTTTGTGGTAGGTTGCTCATCTCTGGTCCCAAAGGTTGCGGGTTCAAATCTCACCTTTAGCATCACCGCTGGGTTCCTGAGCAAAACCCTCAACCCCAGGTTGCTCCAGGGAGACTGTCCCTGTAATCAGGAAGTGGAAGCCGCTCTGGATTTTGTGCCCTTTTGTTCATTTTCATGGACAGAAAAGAGCAAATCCATCGCTTTTAGCTCAGATAGCGAGATGACGGTACTGGCTTGAAGCTAACCTGTCATGTAAGGAGATGTTACATAAGCATATTGTAACAAGGCAGATCAAAGCAGATCAAAGGAAAGCTTGAACTTCAGAGGGTGGGTTTGAGAGGTTTGAGCTTTTTGGATCTGCAGGATCATTGGCCAGATAATCCTGTGAAAGTGAAAGTGACGGTCATCGTGAATACACTGAATTATTTCACGCACCAGGGGGCATGCATCTGGCACCCGGGGAGCCGTGAAGGTGACGATACCTTGCACAAAGGACCTTTGCGTAAACCGCTGGCCTGGGCCTCCAATCATGAGGCCCTCACCACTTGACCACCACTGCTCCCTGGATTAGAATAGTGTCCACCTGTTCCAGTCCACACATTTCTGAGAGTCGCTTTGACGAGCTCTGACTTTGATTGGGTTTATGGTTTTATGAAGCATGAATGTTTCCGGTGCTGCAGATTTTAAATATTATTGATGATTATCGATGATTTTTCAAATCCTCCCAGCCCTGCAGACGAGGCATCAGAACCTTTCAGGATGGAGAACCAGCAAATATCACCTGGAAACACTTTGACCATTCAAGATTAGAACAGGACACTACAGCGAACAAAACGTCCACACACACACATGCGCACACACACATGCACACACTGTTGCATCACTGTCATGTCATGTGACCGGTCAACTTCTTTCTTCTCATTCCGTATCTGTTTCCATCCTTCTTTAAACTACCTTCAACTCGAAGAAGCTTTTTTGGCGTGACTTTGGTCAAACTGAAAGCAGCGCTTTCCAGTCACGGTTCTGGATTAGAAAGTAGGATCTGTGTGCTTAAAAACTGCATTGATGTCTTTGCTGCAACCTTTTAGCAAAATTCAGTTACTTATGCTTCACCCTACCGTGCTGTCCACCTTAATCCAAGCTCTTTTGTCGAACCTCTACCTTCTGCTGTGGATGGCTGGGGGGATGGCGTTAAAAAAAGGGTCCCGGAAAGCCACACAGCAACACATTTAGCTAGAGTCTGTCGCAAAGATGGAAAATCTTAAGTGTCACTGTCACCATAGCAACAAGGTCATTTAGTTAGGAGGTGAAACCACCTTGTTTACTTTCGAAGCTGATATTGAATCAGAGTCAGAGCTGTAAAATCACCAGGTTTGGTTTCCAGGTCAGTGGAAACCTGCAGCTGCAGTTCTGTGTAGGATCTAGAACATGGTTCTGGTGCTGTTTGTAATCCCAGGTGTGTTTAATTTGGGGTAAGAATGCAGTCAGACAGGAGGAGACCGGGGCCATGGATGTTCAGAGGAGCGCAGCAACCGGAAGGATGAGAGCAGAAAGTGAAACCGTTTCAGGTGTTTTTCGGTTCTCTCTTTCAGGTTCTTCAGCGAGCATTCCATTCCATTCCACTCCATTCATCATCACTCACTGTGAGATGCCTTCAAACTCGGTGCTGTTGATGGTCACTCAGAAGCTGCTTCTGCACAGTTCCATAGTAACGCTACCAGGAATACAGTGGATACGGATGTTTTATAATATTATGGTCTATCGCCCTCTCACTAGCCCCAACTACAAGGAGAACACGCTCACCTGTGCTCAGAAATCTGCAAAATGAAAGAAGTTTAAAGGGCGTGTGTGTGTGATCCAGAGCGACCTGTATTGAAAGTGATGTTGGGAGTCTTGCCCAAGGACCGGTGTGATGGTATCAGCAGGAAGGGCAGCGTTACTATCCCGCTGTACAAACTCAGCCAAAGCTTTCTCTTACATATCGTCCCGATAAAGCAGCTCGTGCTCCAAACCGCAGGTCAGTAAATTCATTCTTTCATCGGAGCGTCAAAACCTCTTTCATTTGCTCTCGTTTTTTCCTTCACCCGGGTTCTGCAGTGTTTCTGACTGGCGGGGCAGCGCTGAGCTCTCCTCCTCCTCCTCCTCATACTGGAGCTGCTGGATTTGAGCCTATTACATAATGGGCATTAGTGGGACAATAAATAGAAGCTCTCTCTCTCTCTCTCCCCCTCCCTCTCCACCTCCCCCCCTCCTCCCTGAGTGTTAGGCTTGAGGCTAAGCGGTGCAGAAATCTCCCCAGAGGGATTTAATTTGCGGAGGATGATTTCCCATGGTGCCTTTTGAAAGAGTCGGAGGTCGGCGGCGATAGTAGCGCTCTAGAAAAAGGACGATGGCACTCGTTTGCGCTTTAGATCATCTTGACATGACGGCCATCTTTAACTCCTCCGAACACGCCGTCCGTATCCAGAAAGCACTTTGAAGGGACGTCCCGGCGGCTCCAGCGTGAACGGTATACGATGCTTCCCAGGCGCCGGCTCCATTAACCCACACGCCCTTGGTTAAGATGTTGATGGAGTTCGTCGGAATGGGGGGGTTAAGTGTGTGAAATCCCATTATTAAAAACCTGTTAGCATTTCAAAAGCAGCAATCATGTAGGACTGTGCTTCAGGGTGGGATTTTTAGGACGTCATCCCCTCCTCAAGGATTTCTAACGTTTTTTTTTTTTTGTCTTCAAAATAATCTTGAACATTTCGTGACGAACGGCCCAGAGCGAAGGTCATCAGTGTCTTGGGATAAAGTCTCAGATTTGCACGATTTCATTACGGCCGCAAAATGAACGGAATGAAGGATTGAGTGCGGAAAAGAGAATTTAAAGAAAATAATTCCATTTAAAGCTGAAATATTCATTGCAACTAGATGTTTCTCCAAATCTTTCAAGTTCTGGTCGTTTTCCTTCTTTGAAAAAAATGAGCTGGTCTTCACTTCGTAGTCCTCCTGTTTGGCAGCTTGTCTTCACCTCACATGAGGACATCCTGGCGTCTTCACCATGACCGTGATCTTGTGAAGCTTCAGGGACCATCTCGCTGGGCCCGCGCTTATCCAGCCTGACTCGGGGGGGGTTCTTCCACTCCAGATTGAAATCAGGGCTGTACTTCTGGCCAGCAGATCCCATGTGAAAGTGAAAGTGACTATTTGTCATTGTGAAGACACAGTGAACCAAAGAGAAACGCAACCTCTGTATTTAACCCACGCACACTGTGCAGCAGGGGGCAGCCATATCCAGTGCCCGGGGAGCAGGGATGGGGATGGTACCTCCGGGCAAGCCCCTGGTCTGGGATTCAAACCCATGACCTTCCGTTCCTGCGGCCTCGTCCCTAAACTCTGTGTGAACTCCTTTTGGATCCCAAAAGGCAGAAACATCGCAACGTTTATTCATTTTTCCAGCCCTCAGCAGGAACGACAGTTCGTACGACTTCAGTGTGAATGGACGGGGCCAAACAGATGTCTGAGTGGGCTGGGCTAAACTGCTGTAGTCTGAGTGGGCGGGGTTAAGTAGATGCCGGCTGGGTGAGGCTCAGCAGCTGGACCGGGGCGTTTGGCTCGCTGAAGCCCGTCAGGCCTCGGAGGGTCCGTCCAGCGCTCGCCATCCAACCTGTTCGCTCGTTACCGTGAACTTCCTCCCCTCCTTTCAGGATGATTACACCCCTGACTGCAGGCCGTCCCGGCCTGAGTGTGTATATGCTCTCCGGAGAGTTTCCTCTTCCTCGGTACATGATCATGTTTAATTATGTAAACGGAGTGTCTGTGGCTCCACGTCCCGCGGCAAACGAGCGAGAGCTGATCGGCTTGATTAAAAGATAAATGGCCTCACAGGAACGAAGATCATTAAACAGGAGAGCTGCAGGGTTTTGGGGGATTTTCTGTTGTTTTATGGTGTGTGTGTGTGTGTGTGTGTGTGTGTGTGTGTGTGTGTGTGTGTGTGTGTGTGTGTATTCTAATATACCTCTATCTGTCATATATAATCTCTTCACAGCAGTATTCAAAGCAGATGCAAGACTGTCTGTCTCTCTCTCTCTCCTTTCTTTCTTAAAGGCTTTTTAAAGTGTCTCTCTCTCTCTCTTTCTCTCTCTCTCTCTCTAAATAAAAGGCCTTTAAAAGTCTCTGTCTCCCTCACTCTTTCTTTCTTATCTTTTCTTTATAAAGTGTCTCTCTCTCTCTCTCTCTCTCTCTCTCTCTCTCGCTCTCTCTGTCTACCCACAGACAGGAAACAGTTCTCAGGTTCTGGCAGGAGTCCTCTGTCCAATCAGCGTTGAGGGTCTGTTGCTATGTGAGTTCACAGTCTGCCCCGCTTTAGCTGCCAGTGGAAAGTTTTTTTGGGAGGTAACTATCAGGGCGCGATGGCTTTGTTTTGAAACCGCGAGCTTCAGACTGCAGCGTCTCTGCAGGAAAGAAGTGACGACGATGTGGAAAAAAAAAGTCACAGTGACATTTTCACCGTTGATGTCGAGCGGACAACTGTCCCAACCCTGCCGTCCCTGTCTCACACATGTCTTACACACCAGCAGAAACATGATCTTTTATTCGGGGGCTGTCTAGGAGGTGTGTGTGTGTGTGTGTGTGTGTGTGTTACCTCTGAACAGTAAACGCTCTGTGCATGGCGGTGTAATGGCCTCTTTGTGTTTCTGTATTTAATCAGTGTGAACAAAGTCTTCATGGCAGCCGGTGGGAATTACTGACCCGCACACAGAGGCTTAGTCAGAAAGGCCATGATGCTTCTGTACAGGACAGTCTGACACACACACACACACACACACACACTCAGACTGATGCCAGGTCTTTTGTTCCTCTTTCGTAGATCTGGTGTCCTCTGGAGTTTAGTCAGCTTCTGGTCACAGCCTGTTTTTAGGAGGTAATTATAGGCTTCTATTTAGGTCACCCGGTGAAGTTAGCCTGTCTGTCTTTCTTTCCTTTTGTTTCCCCCCCACGGCCTGCCTTAATGCCTCTCTGTCTCCCAGGCACATGAGGAACAAGTGTAAGTGGGAGGACGACGCAATAGATCACTCGTTATCACCTTGTTCCCTCCTGCTTTATGCAAATGCAGTGCTTCCCCGACCATTAAACAGGCCGGAAAAAACTCCCATTAGGACTTACTTCCTGGTGGTGGTTACATGCAGTGAAGTTCTCGAACTGAAATATTCCAAAAAAGCCCAATGCACATGAAAGAACGGGAAGAACGCATGATTTTGCCAGTTTTCTGAGGAAGCTGGTTGGAGCTGCCCTGTTCTGGAGGGTTGTAGACTTGAGCAGTCATCACAGACTGTCTGTTTTGTGCATTTTTGGAGATACATTCCCAAAAACAAACGTTTTCCTTGGGCCTGCATGAACTGTAACGCAGCGTATAAAATATCTAGCACTTGATCACAGTTGCACTTCATAAACGGAACCGAATCCGGTGTATTCACTAGATTACTCCAAATCACTTGAGGATACTTGCTTGGCCACACATGCCACGTTTACAGTCCAGCCTAAACAAAACTAAAGTGAGGCCTCGAACCAATCGTTTCCTTCCAAGCAGGTATCCTGGGGCTGATCTGAGTCCATTTTCGTCCTGATTTTCTCCTCCAAGTATCTAGTAGTGACAGGATTTGTCTCTAGGTGTTCCCCTTGCTTTGAATTTACTGACTTGCAGAAGAGCCAATCACAGCCCGTTTGTTATAGCGTGACATTTGCTGTTGCTACAACAAAAACTGACCCGGTTGAAACAAAGGGGAATGGGGGACAAAAAGCTTGAGACCCTGCCATGGAAGGCCATGAAGACTTGCAGTCTGGACCCTTTCTGAGGGTGAGCTCGTTCCAGTTGCTGTGGTGCACAGTATATACCTCTCTGGGTGGAACGTCTAAGGACCACATGAAGGATGACTTCGCAATGGCAGGATGATGTGGCAACATGATTTGCCTGCATTTTGCCGTCCTATGTGGTCCTCCGCCTCTGCAAGACCTGCCATTAAATCTCTCAACGAGGGTTGCACTACATATGGCCTCTTGTTGTCCTCTGCTTTGGAATCTGTTAAGTGTCCGTTAAACCGTCCCATCAGCTGTGCGGAGGAGTGTGCCGCTGGGTCTTTTGTCCTTCTCCCAGCGTTATGTCATTGAGCTCTTTGTGAGCGAGCAGTGGGCTGGCATTCAGTGGGACCATGCGGTAATCTCTTGCTCTAGTTCTAGGCCTTATTATAATCGTACAGGCAGATGTCTACTATGCCTGAATGTCCCCGATGTATAGAGCACTGTCTGCTGGACTGCTGTCCAACACTGCTGTGTTTTCTCACAGGCTTTTATTAAGGCCACAAACTCTCCTCTTGTTCGGGACACCTACGAATGATCGTTGACCTTTGGTGAGTTCATACGTCTTCAGGGTCCAGAAGCTGTCCATGACCTCTCCCTGTTTCTGATGCTTTGAAAAGGAGAAACCGTCGAGCTGTTCCCCGGTGTCCCAGAAAGGACAGTATGGTGTTTCAGGGAGAAGATAACCGACTGTGTTCACATGACAAGAACCTCAGAACTTGAGCTCCAGGTTCACTGCATGGAAACTGAAGGTCTTTTCCTGCTTTTTCTTACCCAAATTATTCATGAATATCTCTCGAGGAGATGACCCAGGGGCAGAGGTGTTTTTCTGATAGCTAAGTGAACTTGTCCCCAGCAGCGTTCCTCTTTCTATTCTTGTGACATGCAACACCCGACAGCTCTCTTCTCCCATCGGCCAACAGGAGGAATGTGTGGTGGGAGATCAAACCAGGCAGGAAAATAACTAAGATCAGGCTTGACTTTTCACAGGGAGTCATGGGACATCCCAGATGCCAGATCACCGTTCTTCGATTGTCACGCTACAAGAGGTTTGCCCACTCATGGTTCCTTGAATTCAGGACACGACACTAAATGTTTCACTAAAAGGTTTCTTGAAGGCAACTGACGGTTTTGAAGAAAGGCTTGGATGTTTGGTTGCCTGCGGGGAATGGGTGGAGAATGTGTGATGGTTTTAAAACCCTGACTCTACCAGAAAGTCTGAGGTTCTTCCTGGATCAGGTGCAGTAGACCGGGACCGAAGCTGAACCACTCAAAGGTCTGAGAGTTCAGGCTTGTCCGTTGCTGCAAACCAAACAGCGTTGTGGAAGACAGGCAGTCCAGAAGCAGTGTACCGTTTGACCCAGTGGGTGTGGAGTCCAGTGTCCTCAACTCACACTGTCCTCCTTTCCCAGCGCTGACATCATACTGTCAAATCATCCGCAGCCTTGTGAGGACACCACTCTCGGTTCTGCTGTGGTAATGGCCCAAGTCACCTTCTGCTGTTGTGAAAGAAGGAAGAGTATGCAGACAGAGTCCACGGATGGACGTCTTTCACCAGAGGACGTTGTGTCAGCAGATTAGGTACTCCGTGATCCCCTGGACCAGTTACTTCACGTCTTGCTCTGTAAAGTTGCGGACGCTGTATCGACACTCCGGCACTGCTCTGGGGTGAGGATTTCTGGGTTTGAATCCCATACCAGTAGGCTACCCTGAGGTATACTTAAGCAAGGTACCGTTCCCATCTCTGCTCTCCAGGCACCGGATGTTTGGCCTGCTTGAAAGTTGTCGCTTTCATTTCACTTTAGTTAAGCAGGCATGCTGCCATTAGCATGTCTAAGAAGGTTATTCTGGACTATTCAGTCGCTGTCCATCACATATCTCCAGGTTCTACTTCTTCTCCTTCGCCTTTTTCATCAGCTTCTTCTACACCAGTGATAAAGATCTTATCATGCAGCCGTGATCTGAGCACTGCAAGGAATCTACACCAAGACAGGAATCAACTTAATGAATCAACTTACTGGTTTTGATTCCTTTAAATTCATTCATTTATTTGACTGATGATGTGCTGATTACCGCACACGACCATAATCTGCTGTTCTGTTAATCTTCCGGCTCATATTCAAACGATCCGCTTTCTGATTTGACTTCCATCTGCAAACTTTTGGAGTGAATTTGAATTTTGCATCGAAGCCAGAAAAAATAAACCCTCGGCATCGAGGCTCAACCCTTTTCGGTTTCACGGCCACACCGTGACCTTTTGGCATGAAGGCCAGCAGGAACTTTGAGAGGAGCGCAGGCAGGGAGGATCCCTTCATTTGAATAAATGACATCATTGAAAGCTCAGCGTCAGCAAGTCATGTTGTGGGAATGGAGTCCTGCCAGTTTAGACAGGCACGGTTTGTGATCTGGAACTTCTAGAACATGGGAGCTCTTGAACGGCGCTTAGACTGACTGCGAATGTGGAATGTGGAACATCCAGACCAGGCTGCCTGGCGTTGGTGAGTCTGGAGCTGCTGTCCCGGTTGGGCCGCCGACTTTATTGCACAGGCAGGAATTCAGTTCTTCCAGGACAGGATTCCTCAGGACGTCCAGCAGGTTAAATCGATCTCACCGGTTGGGCCGGGTGTGGTTTCGCCGGCTTGGAAAAGGCTGTCTTTCACGTCCGGCACTCATGGTTAATTTCGGCGTATCCTACACCTCGGAGTCTCCACACGCCTGCCTCCTGCACCCTCCACTCTTTATTTCTGGGAGTTCACATGAGCCGTCGTCCCTTCCTGTTTGCCATACGATACCGGTCGAAGGTCAGAGTCGGTGCTCGCCGTCGAACGGGAGATTGATGGCCTTTGGAGCGACCTACTTCTGCAGTGATCAGCTTCCAGGGTGCTCATTAATAGCACGGCCTGTTTCGCGGACTAGCAGAATAAGCAGAAATGCAGACGAGAAATCTCCGTCCACCACCTTGTCCAAGGCTTTCTTTCTTTTTGGGCTGATAGCTTTGCGTGGGGACAAACGTGAAACCAGTAATAGGTGACGTAAGCAACACTTTTAGGTCATTAGAACGTGAGATCTTCCTGATGGAGATCTTCACTGATGGAGATCAACTCAAAATAGTTTTTTGTTTTTAGTTTTGAGTTTTTTTTTGTTTTTGTTTTTTTTTCTTGATCCCTGCCTTTGCAAAAAATGCAAATGGAAGCACATCCCCCACCACTGCCTGCTCTGCATTGTTCTCCTTTTTCTCTCCGCTGCTTGAATTGTTTTTCTTCTTGTCAAGCTTTGACGTCTTACCATATCCGACCGTGTTCTGCACCTATATAATGTGCAGGCTTATGATAAGCTGACTCTGTATGTACGTGTGTGTGGGTGTGGGCGCGTGTGTGTAGGAGATACGAGTTTAAATTCATCTTAAGTGCCTGTAGTAAGCAGCTTTGTCGTGTAGGTGTTGACTGTAATCTCGTGCTAGTTCAGCATGTGGACTAACTCTCACCCTCATCAAGGTCCTCGTCCTGCATTTTGTCCCTGATGTGCAGTGCTGCGCAAAGGTGTCCAACCCATGTAGAGGTTCTCTGCCATTAAAC
>CM029375.1:1052108-1079608 GCA_017165825.1 Hepsetus odoe | reverse complement strand
CACTATCATCACACACACTCACTCACTGTCATGTTGTCTGCAGCAGTTAACCAGTAAGAATTGCTTTACACTGCATTTTGCATCAGCTTTCTTCAAGGTGAACAAAATGGACCTATTTTAAGATTGTGTGTGTGTGTGTGTGAATTTGTAATCTGGAAATACTTCAGGAACGAAGACTGTTAAACAAAGCAATGTGTTAATTAATTGATTAATTAATTGATTAATTGTACTGTTATAAATGAACAAGAACCATAAGTGGGAAAGAAATGTGTTCTTCTTCTTTTTTTTTTTTTTTCATTTTCTTTGAAGTTTATGTAATGAATCAGTCTCACACACACACACACACACACACTGGTCTGTTTCCCTGCTTTAGTCCAGCTCGACTCGTTGAGTCTGCAGAGCCACCGAGAGCTGCTCGGCAGATGTCGCCCTGCAAACAGAGAGGAACGAGCCGTTTATAATAAATGTCGGGAATAAAGATCATTATCGTGCGCGCGGCTCGTCTCTCGGCCCCCTGCGCTCCGCTGCAGCTTTGCCTCTTTGTTCAGCCAAATCACGCGAGACTTCCCATCAGCTGTTCGCTCTGGACGGGATTTCAGATGCACATGGCATTACTCCGCCCCCAGCTCCGCTCCGATTGGCCGGCTGCTTTAAGTCCGCCTTCGTTGACGGGCACAGCCCAGCTCAGCTCGATTGGCTAGTGCGGGTTAGGCTCCGCCTTCTTGCTGGCGGGCGAGAATCGAGCACAAGTGACGTCAGAGCGGAAGACAGGCAGAAAACAAAACAAGGCACAAAAAGCACTGAGCAAGAAAAGGGAAATAAAAATACATATTTAAAAAGGATTCAAAAATGAAGTTTTACCAGAATGAAAACCGTTTGTCATGTGAACGAGTGCACAGCTGCTAAACATCCTCAACAGATGTTCCCAAAATACTAATGTTGAAGAAAACCAGACACGAAACTACTTCCTCTTAAATGTTCACTTTTCAACACAGAGCAGCCTGCTTTCTTACTAATTTGTTTTCATGGAGTAAATATCACATTTATGGTAGCTGTAAGTGTGTGTGAGTGTATATTTAAACATAAATATTCTTCCATGAAAGGAAAGGTTTACAAGATGGTAGTGAGACCAGCTATGCTATATGGGTTGGAGACAATGGTGCTGCAGCAGAGCTGGAAGAGTCGGAGTTTTTGGTTGGGTGTGACGAGGATGGACAGGATTAGGAATGAGTATAATAGAGGGACGCTCAGGTTAGACAGTTTGGAGACAAAGTGAGAGAAGTGAGACTGTGTTGGTTTGGACATGTCCAGAGGAGAGACGAGGAGTGTATCAGGAGGACGTTGAAGACGGATCCAAACCAACATGTCCAAAACGATGCAGTCTCGCTTCTTTCACTTGGTCTCCAAGACATAAAACCTGAGCTGTCCCTCTAATATACTGGTTCCTGTCCATCCTTGTCCTCAGCATCTTGCTGTAGTGTGTGTGTGTGTGTGTGTGTGTGTGTGTGTGTGTGTGTACATTTGTGTGAATGGAGTGCAGCAGCTTGGCCGGTGAGGACAGAACCGTTAGTTCCTCCGATCGCGACTCAAATGTCCAAAACACACAAAGGACAAAGTCTTTTCTGTGTAAAGGCCCGGAAAGCTGGGCAGTTGATCAGTAATCTGCTCTATAAACGAAATGGGGCAGCTGGGCCGTCCTCATGTGCCTCGTCACCGGAGCGACTGAATCACCTGCACCAAAACGTGCGGCTTTGGATCCTGGCTTAACCTTCGGCCCTGCCGAGACTCGGACGGTGCAGAGCAAGGACCTGTTAAATGGTCCTTTAGACCCAAGGCTTGATTTTGCAATTCTCCTAAGCAGACAAAGATCCTAATCAAGGCACACACAACTGGTTTAGCGCTCAGATAAAATGCCGCCAAGAACTGCAGAGCGTACCCTGGCGAGGTCCACCAGACGAGCGCAGGCTCAGAGAGTGAGCAGCAAGCAGCCAGATGTCAGGCTTATGGTTATGGAAGCAAAGAAGAGGGAGGCTTGGATAAGTGCTTCTGGCAGATCATTGTACCTGAGGTGGGTTTAGCGTGCCGTCTTAGTGCCGTCTTGCCTTTAAGCAGTGACGGAGAGCTGCAGAAGAAAAAACAAATCTGATTTGAAGATTACAGCCTGCCGCCTAAATATAGCCATCATTTTAACACAAACCCCACCAAAGCCAAAACCAGCGAGTGCTCCAGACATCGAGGCAACCTCAGTAACCACGGAGCTCAACTCTAGCATATATATCTCTATATCATATTTGCTGTGCAAAACTCTTGACCCCTCATTTCTCTCTGTTCTGTGTGAAAGTGAGACAGTAGGTTCAGTGATTTGTACAAACACATGTAACCCAGTCTAAACACAAAGAGAGTTTCATTCTAACTAGCTTTTAAAGTCCATGTTCACCACCGCTATTCTTCAGCACAGCCTCAACTCTCTTAGACCAGCCTCCTTTCTTTAAGTCAGGAACATTTTCTCCAGGCTTCTTGAAGGACGTCATCTGCCTTTTGTTTTGGAGATGATCTCACACTGGTACTGCACATGAGAGACAACAACACTGTCCTTCAGGAAGATCTGGAGAACTGCTCAGGTACAGAGACTGGACTGAACATGAGAGACAACAACACTGTCCTTCAAAGATCTGGAGAATTGCTCAGGTACAGAGACTGACTGAAATGAGAGACAACAACACTGTCCTTCAGGAAGATCTTAGAGAACTGCTCAGGTACAGGAGATCAATTGAAATATGTGAGAGACAACAACACGGTCCTTCAGGAAGATCTGGAGAACTGCTCAGGTACAGAGACTGGACTGAAAATGAGAGACAACAACACTGTCCTTCAGGAAGATCTGGAGAACTGCTCAGGTACAGAGACTGACCTGAAAATGAGGAGACAACAACACTGTCCTTCAGGAAGATCTGGAGAACTGCCTAGTGTGAGACTGGACTGAACATGAGAGACAAATAAATAATTGTCCTCTTCACAGGAAGATCTCCAAGAACTGCTCAGGTACAGAGACTGGACTGAACATGAGAGACAAATAACACTGTCTCAGGAAGATCTGAGAACTGCTCAGGTACAGAGACTGGACTGAACATGAGAGACAACAACACTGTCCTTCAGGAAGATCTGGAGAACTGTCCTTCAACAAGACATTAAACGTACAAGAACATATGGATCTTTTGGAAGGAAAATATAACTTGTGCTATATGTTGTGAATTTTAAAGCTCAATTGATTTAACTTGGTTCATGAACTTCTACGTGATATAAATGGGTCTATTAATGCTGGAGTTGAGAGGTTTGGTTCTGCCAGATGAGGTGCACTTCTGAATGCATGTTTGACGAGCCGTAAGCCTTGTAAATACACCTCTGAGGACGTCCTTGTCTGCCTGGTCTGTGGTTGCTCGTTGGTGCCCCCTGGTGTCGAGGTTGATTTTGAGGCTGCTGTTTGAAGCAGTCTTGTTTCCTGGACAACAAGGCTCAGCTGTTCAAACCACTAGCCACTGGCAACTGCACCCACATGACTGCGGAATAGGTCAACACACACACACACACACACAGGCAGGAGTATAATGCCCTGCTGTCTGCTGGATTAGCTCCTGCGCTCGCGAGACTCCGGAGAAACAACCTGCTCGGTTCATTCCAGCGGCCTGTACGAGTCGCTTCATTAAATATACGATTATTTTATTGATTATATCCATCTGCTTATCCTGACCGGGAGGGTGAGGTGCCTGTTTCTGTCCTTCATGTTTAGAATGAAAGGTGGAGAGACACCCTGGACTGGTCGCCAGTCCTTCAGTTATTCATTAAATATTAAACCTGATTTAATCTCAGCATTAAGGTGACCAGGCTTCGGGATCAGCGGGCCGACCTGTCCGGGCTCAGACCTGTCCGGGCTCAAAAAGTGCACAAATTGGCACTAAATGTATCCTGATAGAATTCGCATGTATTGTGTGTATTTATTGATTTGATTGGATATCAGTTCTAAGTAATATTGATCATTTGTTTATCACGTGTTCGAGGAAATGATCAAAAGTGTGTTAATATTCCTAAACATGCTGTTCTTTCGGGGCAACATGAATGAATGGGTGAACATCGGAGAGGAATGTCTTCAAGTGTCCCCTTCCTGACTCTCTTACTCATCCCAGCTCGTCCCTGCATGATGTCTTTATTATTTACAGCAAAGATCGAGTGTAATATAAACACAGACGCTTGAGAATGAATCAGTGACGTTACTTTTCTAATGGAAGGAGTTCATAATTATTTTTTTTTTTTCTCCTGTGTGTGTGTGTGTGTGTGTGTGTGTGTGTGTGTGTGGGAGGGGGTCTATTCTTGTCTCATGGACAGGCTGCCCCTGTGAAGAGCAGCTGACGTTGACCAGCTAAAATTAACAGAAAGGTG
This sequence comes from Hepsetus odoe, assembly GCA_017165825.1. NCBI lineage: Eukaryota > Metazoa > Chordata > Actinopteri > Characiformes > Hepsetidae > Hepsetus > Hepsetus odoe. The sequence continues at coordinate 1,075,174 of CM029375.1, read as the reverse complement.
GAACTGGAAAAGTGGGTCCATTCATCCACTCACCCAGTGACCTGGACGTGTGTGTGTGTGTGTGTGTGATGGTCTGAATGTACAGCTCTGTTTCTCATGACTGGGGTGGAGCAGCTCTTACGAGAACAGACCGAGATCAGCTTCAACTCTTTATTGTCTTTAAACATGTAGGCCGGTCCGACCAGCCAATCAGCTCTCACCATATGAAGCAGCACCTTTAAAGGGCCCGTATTCCTCCTTCCTCCCCTCATTTAGCTTCATTATTGGCTCTGGTTGGCTGAGATTGTAACATTATCATAAATGGGCTGAACTGATAGATGTATCATGAATGTTATGTTTTGACAGTTAATATGTGACAACCACAGGCCAAAAAAGACCTAGAACAGGACCTAGAACCTGACATGAGACTACAACAAGTTACGACAGCTGCAGCTGGACGCTGCACAAACTGATTTTCCATGATATGGATTTAAAGGGCCAGCTGCAAGAACTGTTATGGGCTCTTTAATGTTGGGAACCATCCAACACATCGGAACCAACAAGCAGTTGGCTAGTCTTGTGTAGCGTCAGGTGTGTTAGAGCAAGGACACTTTGTGTGTGTGTGTGTGTGTGTGTGTGTGTGTGTGTGTGTGTGTGTGTGTGTGTGTACACCCAACACCGTCAGAGACAGTCTGATCTGTATCAGTGATGTTTGTTTCACTGGAACTGTGAATCAGCTGTGCGTGCGTGTGTGTGTGCGTGTGTGTGTGTGTGTGTGTGTGCGCTGAATATATCTGGGAAAGTCATTACTGAGAGACTCTGAAGAGCTCGATTCACTGAAGCCAGAAATTCTAGGACTCTTCATGAAGGACATGTAGAGTGAAAACTTTATCGCTGTCTAGACAAAACCTTTTATCTCCTTTTTGAACAGCAGTACTTGTTAGTATGTGAGAATGAGCAGACTGAGAGTTCCGGGATATTTACGTGGGAAATTTATTACATTTACTTTCCATTTAAACCTACAGCTCTCATGTGCTTCCCCCTCCGACCCCACCTCTTCATTACCCCCCAATCACCCCCCATCACTCCCTAAACCACTTCATAATCACCCCATCACCACCCCCACAACTTCACAAACACCACTCCGCCCCATCACTATCTCCGAACCCCACGCCCCTAAAACTACCCCCACCACTTTACCACCCCTCACAATGCCACCATGAACTCCCCACCAGCACCATCACCACCCCTGACCACTCTACCTCCATCCAAAACTTCACCCCCACCTTCACCACACTTCAGCACTTCCCAAGCACACACACACACACACACACACACACACACTTTTGTCTGGAGTTGGACTTTGGGTAAAAAAGTTCTCTCTCTACTTTTTCTTCTGCAGAAGCGGCGGAGGAGTTTTTCGAGTATGACGCCGAGGAGTTCCTGGTGTCCCTCACGCTCCTGATCACCGAGGGACGGACGCCGGAATGTTCGGTGAAGGGTCGGACCGAGGGGCTCCACTGCCCCCCAGCCCAGTCCGGCATGCCGGTGCTGAACAAACACGAGTGCAGCGACAAACTGCCACAGGTGAGCGGCTCACACCTCAGCGCGGACCCTCCAGCTTGAATTTGAGCAGTTGGTCCCGGTTTAGTCGTAACAGCGCCGAGTGTTTACGTTGTTTTTGTTTGTTTGTTTGTTTGCATTTCTGCCGTCTGACAGTGCTGTCAGGCAAGACGGACGAGGTCAGAGGTCATGCTACTTTGGCGGAATCACATCCCCATCATGATCGAAGTGATGCTGCTCCCTGACTGTTGCTATAGCGACGAGGGCCTGGCGACAGATGGCGCGGACCTGAATGACCCGGCGATAAAGCAGGACGCTCTGCTGCTGGAGAGATGGACACTGCAGCCTGTGCCCAGACAGTGAGAGACACACACACACACACACACACACACACAGGTTTTTGTTTTGGACTTTCCGGGTTTGAAGTCGTCATATGTAGCGTTTCAGCAGCAGAATGCATCATTTTATTTGTAAAATAATGATTTTTCAAATTTATACACTATTTATTCCATTTTTATTGTCAATATTGACAGAAAAAGATCCCTTACTGTTCAATCTCACATTTAAAATCAATAAATATGAAAAAAAGCTGGATGTGTTCGCAGGCCCCACCTGCTTAAGGTGGATTTTGTGATCTTCGCAGCGAGTGGGAGGTTATTATTAGTCCGTGCTCTTGTGGTTTTGGTACTTCCTTCATTTCTGAGCTTTAACACACAGCAGCCGTCTTTAGGCTGATGAACTCTTCAAAAATAGTAATAATAATCAAAATGCAGTTAAACTTCTGCTTCTATAAGCCTGTAACGTATCGAGGAGGAGAGTTTTAAACGACACAGACTGACAGCGAATCAGGGAGTGTTTGATTGTAAGGTCAGTTTTAATCGTGTGTTTTTTTTTTTTTATATCCAGTTTAGTCGCTTTAGATCCTCGCCCTGCAGCTTTAATGCTGTTTCGGAGGTGTTGCCCCACATCCTGTGCGCACACACTTGCAAACACACACACCCCGCTGTAAGACACGGTCCACATATTCATGCGCAAAACTGGTAAAGACGCACGGTTGCGTGAGTAAACACATTTAAAGGCACAGTAACGCTTTGTGCTGAAGTTAAGACACTTCGAGTGAGAAGTTAAACATAAGAAGTGCTCTGTGCACTTCTGGCCTCTATAAAATATAATATAATATAAAATGAGCCATTTTGCACAACGACTGTGCTATAAATACATATATATTTTTTGCACCTGGATCAATACACACATACTATAGACTGTATTCTTTACATTCTGCCCGCTCACACACACCGAGCCTGTTCACAGTGAATAACGAACGCTGTGAAGGAAAAGGCAGAAAAGTGCAATAGTAGGATAAAAGCACCACACAGCACACAAGACCTAGCGTCCATCACGCAGACCAAGGAGAAAAGGTCATTTCAACCCGCCGGACAGGATCTCGGATGAGCGTCCAGCTCCAGCGGAGCCCATTTTTAGCACCACATCTCTGTGCTTTATGAAGCAGCGGTGCAGATTGCGTGTTCGTCGTCATGTGTTTCTGACGTCCCGTCCCGTGTGTCCTGCAGGAGCGGTGATCGTTTTATCGAGGAGAAAACTCTGCTGCTGGCTGTTCGCTCCTACGTATTCTTCTCTCAGCTGAGCGCCTGGCTCAGCGCCTCGCATGGCATCGTTCCTCGAAACATCCTCTACAGGTAGAAGGAATTTTACATACTCTGCTCATTTTTGGAGTTAAAAGTGCGCATTTGTCTTTGCTCTCTAAGGTTGGACAGGGCGGTCCTCCCTCTCCCCCATCACTCAGTAGAACTGTCCTCTCTCTGGGTGTGTAGGGTGGTCCTCCCTCTCCTCCATCACTCAGTAGAACTGTCCTTTCTCTCTCTCTGTGTAGGGTGGTTCTCCCTCTCCCCCATCACTCATAAAAACATTGTTTTTAATAGTTTTTAATAGTTTTATTTTTTTTTTCTTCATTTTAGTGTTTTTAGCATAAAATAGCAATTTAGTTTTTCTGGCCCAACAAAGAGTCTTCAGTTTGATGGCTCTCTTTTTCAAAACTGTCGTTATAGAAACATATTGAACCTCTGTCGCTGAAACACCTGAAAGGTTTGGGTGCTGATAAGTTCTGACATCACAGGAAGGGTCTAATGTGAGGCGTTTGGCTTTACTCCCAGTGTGTCAGTCCTGCAGTAAATATTTGAAACTGCAGACCGACAAACATTTCTTCTTAATGTCTCCAAACACGTGACCCGGAGTGAACACATGTTTGCCTGCTGTATTACAGAATAAGCGCAGCAGATGAAGAGTTGATATGGAACTTCTCCCAGACCCCCTCCGAGCACGCCTTCCCTGTGCCCAACGTGTCCCACAGCGTGGCACTGAAGGTGCGGGTCCAGTCGCTGCCCCGCCAGCCCAAATACCCCGTTCTCAAATGCAGCATCCACTCCGGCCTGGCTTTTCTGAGCAAGCGAACTTTTGACCCTGGGGAAGGAGCCTTCCGCCGGCTCGAGCCAGTCGGAGATCCCCCAAACCCGCTTCGCCTGCAGGGATCCCCTCTTTTCTGCAGATCTCGAGGGTCCCAACTGCCTCAATGCAACAACAGCAGTCCTCTGAATCCCCCCAAAATCAGCAGCCCTCTGAACCCCCGTAAATGCCCCCAGCGTCCCGAGTCACCCATCCCAACTAACAAAGCCGTGAAGTGGTTCTACTCCCGAGCGAATGGGGTGCCACCAACATCAGAGGACTGCTCTAATGGGGCAGAAAGCTCTGGAAAGAGGGAATCCTCTCCGATTCGTGGATTCAAATCCCTGTCCCTCATTGACCCTTCCGTATCGCCAAGCTCTAGTCCCCGTCCCACTTCAGGGGGAGAAACCAACCCCTTGATAGGGTCTCTGCTTCAAGAAAGACAGGAGGTCATTGCACGCATCGCTCAGAGACTCAACTTCTGTGACCCGACGGCTCCCCACCTGCCGGACGCTCTTTTCTCTGGGCCTTGTGACCCATTAGCACCCAAAACACCTTGGAACTCTTCCCCCCGGGACGAGGGGCTGTTTAAAAAGACCAAAGACCCTAGCGCCCCCTGCGCACAAACACACGAAAGAACTAGGCCAGAAGGCCCAGAGCACCCGGAGAGCTCGGGGTACCAAGAGAGGAGCCGGACTTCTCTCTTCCGCACTCCACTTAGCCCCAGGAGCCTTACTCGAACAGACCAGTCTAAACCAGAGGAGCCTGGGAGCTCCAGACCCAAGCCCACGTCTTGCCGGAGGCTACTGCTGACCGATCCGACAGAAGGGTCGCTGATCGCTGAAGCGGTGCAGGATATATCACGGCTAATCCAGGAGAGGCTCCAGCAGTCCCAGGAGCTTCTGCACTCCACCTACAAACTGTGCCGTGAGCCAACGACCCCCAAAGCCACCTCCAACAACCAGAAGCAAGGCCAGACTGAGAACCACCAGAAGCAGAACCACCAGCTCAGCGGCTACAGCTCCAGCCATGCTAATGGCACCGTCTTCCCTCCCCGTCCTAATTCCTCCACAGACATTTCCAATGGTGACTTGAGCACAGACCCGCACTTTTGCACGGATGCAAGAGGGAAGGTGGTATCCAGGCCTTTTAGCTCGGCCTGTTCAAAACCAGAAGAGCCCAGCATCGTTAAAGCCAGACCGCAAGCGCAAACCCCTCAACAACATGCCAAAAACGAGCCCTGGAGCTCCCTCGTCCACCCCTCCAGCCCCGAGAGCTCCCACAGCTTGAATGGGGAGGTGGAGATGAAGGAGCTCTGGCAGCTCCAGACTGGACAAGAGGTAACCCGAGGGAGAAGAGTACAGACTCAAGCCCAAGCCATGTCCGCCACGCAAGGGCAGGATGAGAATCAGGACCCCTGGGCCTCCCTCTCCAGTACACCCACCAGCCTTACCCAACGCACACCAAGCCCAGACTCGGCCCATAGCAGTACCGCACACACCCCGCTGGTAAGTGGCTCTCTCAACTTGCAAGGTTCCTCGATTCCACCCTTGGTCCGTCACAGTTTGGAGTTGTTCCTCCAAGCTTCCAGTATTACTGGATGCACATTATTTGTTTTAAGTGTTTGTGAATGAAAGTTCCCATAAACCAAGTCTGTTTTGGCCTTGCAAACCCAGAGCTTGTTTCTGTTTGTACCACATGGCATGTCAAAGCAAGTCAAGGCAAGTTCATTTGTAGTGCCTTGCATCATACATGGTGCTTTACAGAGAAAAATCCACAGAAAGTAATAAAATCAATATCAAAGAATAAGTATTCTTTAATACTGTACATTAGATTAAAAACAAGAGGATTAAAGATTTACTCCAGCTCCTTTTATGGAAATCAGGGCGGTCCGGGACTGTGTTTGGCGACCCTGCACTGTGTGGAATTAAAATATCTTTATAAAAATCCCATATCTGGTACAATGTGCAAATGCCTTTCATGCTCTGTCCCACAGAGGAGCCCTGTCTCCCCACTGAAGCCATGCAGTAGCTGGAAGAAGCAGAACAGGCACTCCATCGACGGGACGGCTACGAAAGCCTTCCACCCGTGCACCGGCCTCCCCCTGCTCTCCAGCCCGGTGAGAGAGAGTGTGTGTGTGTGTGTGTGTGTGTGTGTGTGTGTGTGTGTGTGTGTGTGTGTGTGTGTGTGTGTGTGAGCGTGTGCCAAAAATCTTTTCCCAACCTGCCGATACCTCCTGACCTTCATTAAGGTGGATCAGACTTGTGGGTGTGGTTTATGAAACAGTAGGACTTCACGGTCATCTCAAACATGAACTTCAGACAAACAGCCTTTTTACACACCCGGGTGAGCTTTCAGGTGCAGAGGAACCTGATCCCAGATCAGTCATACTTTGTAAACATCAGCCCTGGTTCTGAGGTTTAGTTATCTAGAGCTGACCGTTCTGCTGTGTCCTAAAGCACATCCACCTGTCTGCTCCACCTTCATGAAGATCTGGAGGAGGTTTGAGGTGGGTCCAGAGATTTGGGTGAATATTGACTTTTTGAGCTCCATCCGTATCTCAAGCAGCACAGCATGACCGTGTCATGTGCCTCACCTGCCTCGCCAAGAGTCACTTCCTGCTCTAATGCTTTCCAGACTCTCGCTTGTGTTTCCTGTTGCTGGTAGCAACACAGCATACTGATGGGAGTATTATAGGCTAGATTAGCCCACTTCCTGCTTCTCTGAAGCACATCTGCTATTATTAAGCACAGAGGCCGCTGCGTTTGAGCTCCAGCAGACGACTCGGCCCATGACATCTCGACTGTCTCTGTAACGACAACCCAGACTCGCATGCCATGTGCTGTTCTCCCTGCACCGTAACTCCAACTGAAATGCAGCCATGGTTGCCATGTTCAGGCTGAGTGTAAGCAGTCCCCACTCCATCATCTTGAGCCAAATGCTAATGCACCTTCAGAGCCGCCAGGCCGACCTCGGAGACGTTCCAGCTCTTACCTATAAGGAGGAAGAGTGTTCGGAGTTCCCCAGGAAGGGAATCGAACCCACAACCTTCACTACGAGGCCCTCTTTTCATAATGGCTGGACATGGTAGAGGATGACCTGGTGGCCAGTGCTTCACACAGTGAGAAGGTTGTGGGTTAGATTCCCAGTTTGGGTTCTTGCTGTGTGGAGTGGACACGTTCTCCCATTTCTCCAGCTTCCAGTTGAGATATAGTGTCAGCTAGGTGACAGCGCTGTCCTAGTGTCCTTCGCTTCCAAGATATTTGTCGTTCACGTTTTCCTGATCTCAGAAAAGTGTAAAATGTAGGTCTGTCTTCGTCAGGCATCGGAGTTGCACTTTTCTAGAAATGGTGATTCCTCGGGTTTATGGTTCACCGTCTTCCGCCGTCCTGTATTCACCCAGCTTGTGTTTCAGCGGCTCTTCTGGCGATTTAAAAACCAAACATCAGAAGTGTCTCAGTGGCAAAACGGTAAATATTTTGAACGTGACCAGGAAATCAAGGGTCCGAGAGGAGGCGCTCACGTGTTTCTTCCTTTCCCCAAAAGCAGCCTATGGACATCAAGCAAGTGCCCGACTCATAACCGCTGTAGAGTAATCTCAGAAGTCAAGATTCTCAGATCGTTTACTTTTATTCAGTCATTTTTATACATTTTGGTGAAGATTAAAAAAACGTAAGTTTCCTAAGTTGTGCAGAAAACATGGAAATGAAACGGGACGTCCATGAAGTGTTGAAACAGCCCAAGTATTTTGGGGAATCCCAGGGCTCGTGGGCAGATTTTGGGCCAAACTGTCCCATGTTTGTAGATCAGAGTCTGGTTGAAGCTACTAAATAATCTTGGACAATAAAGGACGGCCTTGTGTGGAGCTCTCGGCTGGGTAATCTCCTCGGACAGGGCTGCGCTCCCGCTTCTCTTGCAGTGGAGATTCCCAGCGTCGGCGGAAACACAGCTTCAATAAAGAAGACGCTGTTGTGTCGAGGACGTTGAACTTCCTGCCAGGGGTGACCCTTGTCTTTTGTCTCTCTCCTCCTGTCCAGGTTCCACAGAGGAAAAGCCAGACCGGTTACTTTGATTTAGACGCGTCTCTGATTCGCTGCAAAGGAGTGCCGTGGGCCGCCAGCAAGAGGTATGACCTCAATCCCCCCTCAGATGCTTTCTGTCTGATTGTCTGCCAGCTTCTCTCTCTCTCTCTCTCTCTCTCTCTCTCTCTCTCTCTCTCTCCATGCCTTGTTTTTGTTTTAAGGCCGGTTCTCACACACTGCCATCTACTGAACACTCTGCTGTAGTTAGAAAGGCCTTCAGAGAGGAACTCTCTCAAAATGGCTGCCCTGTGAAAATCTGCTCTCTGTAGTTTGTGTTTACATCTTCCAGGCCGTTTAACAGCGTTCCTCAGCAGAGGCACTTCCTTATATTGTAGTTAAGAAACGATGGCTGCCACTTTACCCCACCTAAAGTCCAAAAACGGGCCATTTCATCACCTCCACCTCCCATAAATACCACTTTGTAGATCTGAGATGCCTGTAGGCTCATAAACATCCTACAGCACTAGAAGAGCTCCCCTGACCACAGCTGGGACCCGGGCATGGTCGTGTGTGGGGCCGGTTGGAGTGTTTCTGGTTCTTCTTCACACTCACTCACATCAGTCACGAGGCTGAACGTGGTCCATCCAGCAAAAACATCCAGATCAGAAAACTGAATTAGAGGGTTCTTCTACAGCCGTCGGCAAGGTGGAGCTACAGGGAAAGGGTTTCTGATAAAGTGGCCATTCGTTGTATTGTGACCTGGCTTTTGTGTGTGTGTGTGTGTGTGTGTGTGTGTGTGTGTGTAGAGTGTGTCTGAAGAAGTCCGACGACTCAGATGAACCTCAGCAGCTCTTCAGTGCCAGCGCCCCTCCCGCCAGTCTCAGTCTTCTGGGAAACTTTGAGGTACACAATCACACACACACACACACACACACACACTTCTTTTTATCATGAGGCCCTAAAGCTTTAGGGTCGACCTGGCAGTTTTCACACACCTTCTGTGACTGAGTCGATAATGAATCACTTACTGACTCACTTCTTGAATCACTCGCATGGAGTGAATCACTGACTCAGAATCAGATGCTCATGTATGGAGAATGTTTGGTTCAGTTACATGATATACTGTGTGTGTGTGTGTGTGTGTGTGTGTGTGTGTGTGTGTGTGTGTGTGTGTGTGTGTGTACGCACAGGAGTGTGTCCTCAACTACCGCTTGGAGCCGCTCGGCACCGTGGAGGGATTCACGGCTGAAGTCGGGGCCAGTGGTAGTTTCTGCCCCAGTCACATGACTTTTCCCGTGGACGTGTCGTTCTACAGCGTCTCCGACGACAACGCTCCATCTCCCTACATGGTAATGTAACCAGTCTAAACTTCCTGTGAGCTTTAGAAACCTTGTTCAGCACTCTTACAACTTCATATTGAGTTTAAATTCTAAAGTCCGCCATTATTGGGTTTTTAAAAATGGGGTCACAAGCAACACACAATAACTGTATCTGAATTTGTCAGACAGGTTCATTGGGTGTTTTTAATGTTTTGGTTTTATTTATTCTGATCTTTTATTAATGTAATTAATATGAAGGTTAAAATCAACAAAATAAATTGATTGATTAAAAAATGGATACAAGTCACTGTATCCTGCTCAAAACCCGTGTTTAACATTGTTCAAATTCAGATTCGCTTCTGTTTTATTGATGGTGGGAATAAATTCCACTGATTTTGTGCCGTGTTCTGATCCAGCCCTCCATATTTCTGAGTTTAAACCACATTTGGACCCAAAGAGTCTTGATATGTCAGTTGAGCAAGTTTGGAAATGAAACCCAGCACTTGATATCAGAGGGAGACTCTGATGGACCTGAAGTTTTGTCCCAAACATAAGCCTAACATACAAAAGTCCAACAGATACGATTCTTCTCAGTGGAGCCATTGTGGTCCATCGCTGAGCGGTTCGGGACTGGGAAATGTCCTGCTTTTTTTTTTTTTTGTTGTTAATATTAACCGTCCGGGGCTCACTGTGTGTTTCCTCGTCCTGCAGGGTGTCATAAACCTGGAGTCTCTGGGTAGAAGGGGCTACCGAGTGCCTCCATCAGGAACCATTCAAGTGGTGAGTTGTGCAGTCTCCAGGCCCTCCTGCACGTCTCCCTCTCTTCTGTTTGTCCACACCTGACTTGGCCCGTCACGGAAAACTGCACTGCAGGGTTTTTGTGGGAGGCATCATCTCACCCGTGTGGCATCAATTTGGCAGCAGGCTGGTTTGCTCAGCTGTAATGCACTCAGTTCTCACGCAGAATGACGTCTTGGTTATGTCAGGATCAGACCCAGAATGCACTCTGCTGCTTCCTAAGCCGCTCTCCTGCACCATCTGGTGGCCGAGCGGCGGAAAGGCATCACAGAGTCGCACTAAGTGCACTCGCTCTCTCGCGCTTCTTTTCTGAGCCGCTTGTCCTGGTTAGGGTCGCGGGCAGTGCTGGAGTCTGTCCCAGCTCTCATGCGGTGAAAGGCGGGGACACCCTGGACAGGTCACCAGTCCATCACGGGGCAGACACTCCCACCTGGGGCATCTCCAGTTCACCTGACCTGCAGGTCTTTAGAGCGTGGGTGGAAACTCACACAGAAAGAACCCACTGCACCCTCTCCATGAGGAAAGAACCCAGAACGTCCTGCCTGGGAATCGATCACAGGACCTTCTGGCTGTGAGGCGACACACAGGTTATTGTTTTGGTCAGGTCGTTAAACCTCAACCCTTTAAACGGCATCCACATTAGTTCCACAGTAGATTCCTAGACGGGCAGCGGTGGTCTAAGGTTTAGTACCGAGGCCTCAGGATCGGAAGGTCGTGGGTTCCAATCTCTGATCAGTAGGTTGCTACAAGGTACCCTTGAGCAAGGTATTGTCCCCATCACTGCTCCCCGATTACTGGATATGTCTGCCCCTGGTGGAAGGCGTGTGTACAGATGTCTTTGGCTGTGGATCACTGTGTGTTCGTGATAGTCACTTTCACTTTCACTAATATATTCAGTAGATCTCAGTTGGAAATGGCTGTAATTACTAACCTTGAATCATAATTGTGCTTTCTGTCCTTCCAGACCTTATTCAACCCCAATAAGACGGTGGTGAAGATGTTCGTGGTGATGTATGACCTGAGGGACATGCCGGCAAGCCATCAGACATTCCTGAGGCAGAGGACCTTCTCCGTCCCCGTCAAACGAGAATCCAACGGCCACAACAACAAGAAGCCCCTCCTCCCGCTGGGCCAGGGGCGGACCCTGCGCTACCTCATTCACCTGAGGTGAGTTCCTCAGAGCAACTTGCTTTCTATATGGTTTCTTGGTCCTCCCTCTCCCCCATCACTCAGTAGAACTGTCCTCTCTCTCTCTCTGGGTGTGTAGGGTGGTCCTCCCTCTCCCCCATCACATGAAAATGTCTTCTTTTTCGTCCTCCTCAGGTTCCAGAGCTCCAAGTCTGGAAAGATCTACCTCCATCGGGACATCCGGCTTCTGTTCTCGCGCAAATCCATGGAAGTGGACAGTGGTGCTGCCTACGAACTCAAATCCTTCACAGAGTTGCCCACCGACCCCCCCTTCTCCCCCAGATGCTAATCCAGTCCAGTCCAGTCCAGACAGCAGATCTAATCTGATCTAAGATAATCTCACTCCAGCGTAGGGGCCTTACTCAGTCAATCCCTCTGGTTTTTGCTTGTAAGGGAAACAAAAAAACAAGATTTAACCTCCCCAATCAACTCACACACACACACACACACACACACACACACACATTCTTAGCCACATTTCACCTAAAAGAAGAAAAACTAACTGAACCTGTATCATCAGATCATCGGTGCTTCATTGTCCCAGCCTTTTACAGCAGCGGACACACATTTCGTTTGGTTGCAGTTTTAAAGCTCGTTTTCAGAGCTTTGGTGCAGTTCAGCGACGAGAGAAGACACTGAAGGAGCAAAACGGACCAGAACTTTTTCTAACAACAAGAAAAACAACAACGAAAGGATCAAGCCCAAAAGAATGACCGACTTTGGACAGAGCACTGTGTACCTCCACCAGAACTGGAAAAGAAATTAGTAATATTCTACTGTTTCTTTCTTTTTTTTTTGTACTGTTACCGAACCACTTTAATCGGAAGTGTTGCAATAGAAAAAAAAATATCTTAACTAGCTTAGTGTTTACATATTTACTTTGTCAGTTATTTAATATTTAAATCTATTTCATTTACTGCACATGTGACGCCTGTCGTGCTCAGCATTATGACGTAGTGCAATATGTTTCAATCATACCATGTATTTTTGACTTTAATATTCAGATCTGAAATAAAAGAAAGTTATATCTATCAAACCGTCTCCGGGCTCCGCTTCAGCTCCCCAGCAAGACCAACATCACGCTGCAGTGTGGGCCTTTACCCTCAGCACTTACCTGGACCCTCCTTCTGGAGCTTCCACAGTTTGGGGTTGTTCTAGCTGGGGTTGAGGAACAGGGTGGTGTTTTGGGGACTGTGGGACAGGGGGTCAGCCTGGGATAGAGGGGATGGGACAGAGGGTAGAGTGGTGTGGTGGGATAGAGGGGTTGAGTGTTTTGGTTGTGGTGGAGGAGTAGGATGTTGCTCTTGGTGGGAAAGTGCTTTGTTTGAGATAAAGGAGAAGAGTCTTTTGGTGGGAGTGATGGGCAAGATGTTTTTTGGGATAGAGGGGTGGGGGTTCCTGGTAGGATACTGGGACTGGTATAGAGGGGTGGGGGTTCCTGGTAGGATACTGGGGCTGGTGGTATAGAGGGGTTGGGTATTTGGATGGGATAGAGGGGTGGGGGTTCCTGGTAGGATACTGGGGCTGGTATAGAGGGGAGGGGTTCCTGGTAGGACACTGGGGCTGGTATAGAGGGGTGGGGTGTTGGATGGGATAGAGGGGTAGGGGTTCCTGGTAGGATACTGGGGCTGGTATAGAGGGGTTGGGTATTTGGATGGGATAGAGGGCTAGGGGTTCCTGGTAGGATACTGGGGCTGGTATAGAGGGTTGGGGTTTCCTGGTAGGAAATTGTGGCTGGTATAGAGGGGTGGGGTGTTGGAAGGGATAGAGGGGTAGGGGTTTCTGGTAGGATACTGGGGCTGGTATAGAGGGGTGGGGGTTTACTTAGTAAAACTAAGTAATGTAAAAGAAGGTCATTAAATATGTTAAAGTACTGCTTTATTCGAACGGAGTGATCCAATCAATGATTCCGTCTCCACTCAAGTGAGTTTTTTCCCCAAAGATTAAAAAAAAAACATTGATTGTTTTCTTAAACACGTATTAGACATTGCTAGTATTGCTGATGCTGCTTTTTATGTTAGTTTTTTCCTGTTGAGTTCAAAAGGTACGAAAGGGGCTTGAAATCTAGTTTTTGTACCTGAAACATGTTTGTCCCAAGAGCAAATTTGACCAGGTCTGAAGTTCTGAGACCATGTCGAATAACTCTTTAGAATTAAAAAAATGAAATGAAGTGAAAAAGAAGCAGGGAAGTGGAAAAGTAAGTGCTCGCTAACGTTAAAAGGGGCAGGTTTAAATTGCTCCCTCCTAGGGTTAGGAAAATGGTCCTCAAATTTCTTTCTAAATGCAAAATGTTCTAAATTTGAGCAGCAAATGCAGGGGTCTGTAATTAGTCCTTTGTTAATATTAATAATTGAATTTAGTTCTGGAAGAGTTACAGGATTTCTGTAGCACTACTTGATCTCAGGTGATACTTGAGGAACCAAACGTTTGAAAGGTAAATGACGGGGAACATGTAGCTGTGAAACCTGCCTCTGCTTTGTGCCTTTGCTTATCACAGAGCCAATCAGAAACCTCATTAAATGTACAGATGGATAGGAAAATGTCCTCAGTGTATCCTCAACGGTCCATTTTCATATCGCTGACCGTCCACGATGTACAGTTGAGCTCCATCAATGATCAGCTTTGCATTTTGTCGCTCTAATCGTTGAAAATGGTAAGAAAGTGGCCGTTCAGTTTTAGTGTAATACAAGAATGATACCCAGGCTGGGAATCAAATCCACAACCTTTATGAAACAGCACTGTGCAAAAGTCTTGAGCCCCTCATTTCTTCATAATTTACTTCCAAACAGTCAAAGTTGCTTGTGTTTGTGTTGTGTTGTTCTCCAAGCTTCTTGAAGGACCATGTTGTTGTCTCTCATTTTCAGTACAGTCTCTGTATCTGAGCAGCTTCAGGAGCAGTGTGAGATCATCTCCACAGAGAACAGATATACAGATAGAACAAATAAACAACTGCAGTTAAAATAAATCATGGAATCCATCTATAAACCCACATGTTTTCTAAACTTCTGACTCCTCAAAGTAGCCACCGTTGGTAGATAACAGCTGAACACACTTGTGGCGTTCCTTCTACAGTGGAGATCAAGTATTCTTCAGGAAGTTCTTCCCAACTCTGCTGCAGAAGTTCCCACAAATGTGCTTCACTTGTAGGTGCTTTGCTTGTTCATCCCAAACCAGCTGGATGGGGTTTCAGTCTGGAGACTGTGCTGCTGCTCCATGTTTTCAAGCGTACTGTTTTGTTCTGGCAGAGGTAGTACTGGCAGAGCTAAGACTTGGGTTTTGGGTCCTTATCTCACTATAGGTTGAACCCCGGACCAGCTAGGTGTTTACCAGAGGAACTGTAAGGTGGTGCAGAATGATGTAGAAGCTGTATTGGTTCAGGGTTCCTCTCACTCTGTACATCCACCCTGGATCCACCAAAAGAGACCATCATGCTTCTTCCTCCATGTTTAACAGTTGATGTCACACACTGAGGAACCCAGCTCAAAAATCCTGTGTGATGCACAGAAGATGTCCACTTTAGATTGCTCAGTCCATCAAACCTTCTTCCTGTCTTCTCTAGTCCATTGGTGGTGCTTCATGGTCCAGGCAATCCTCTGTTTCTTATTCTGGTATCTCAGTGATGGCTTTCTTGCTGCAACTCAACCAGTCAGACCTGCAACTGGAAGTCTTCTCTTTACAGCTGAAACTGAGAAACTGACTTAATCTGCTTCAATTTCAATGAAAAAACTGGAAAAGTGGCATGTTCTAAAACTTTTGACCGGTAGTGTATACATACATATACTTTACCGTTAGAGGTTCACAATCTTTTGTCTAAATTACATTTACATGCTGATAAAAGTGGAGAACAAAGATGAGGATGTGACTCCATGTAAATGTCCCCTGATGGGAAACAGAGATGTGATTATTAAAAGGCTCTCAGAGAGATGGATGGCACCGTTTCAGGACCAGGCCAGAAGGTTGGTGCCTCCATCTGACTGCTTCACTCCGTGACCGTCTGCACAAAAACTCAAAGCCTGTCCATTTTTATTATTCCAGCTGCTTCCACCCTCAGACCGATGATGAAGACGGGGACTGCGGCGCTGAGGACCGTCCTCGTCCTCATGCTGATCGCCTCCTTCAGTGCAGCAGTAAGTTCTGCTTTGGAGAAAGGATTTAAAAAGGCTTTGTGTGTTTTAGCATGTCAGAAACACTGCGCCGCAGAGAGCGCCGAGCTTCACACTATTCATCTGTGTAATAATAGCAGTAAATACAGGAATAATGTTAATTAATAAATAAATGACGCAATAATAACAGCTGAAGTGTGTTTTAAACTAAAGAGGCACTTTTAGATGGCTCATGAGAACAGTTCTGTTCTGTTACCCTGAAAAAAGAACCTGTAAGGAACCACTTTTTACCACAAATATGTCTTGCATAAAAAATAAAATAAATAATTATCATCATTATTATGATTTATATGCATATTTATAGTATGCACTCTAATATAAATCATAATAATTAATAAATTAATTTATTATTATTGCACTGACACTGGTTTGAAATATTCAGTTTTTTTCTGGGTTAGTATGAAAGTGCACATTTTATTATTAATAATAATAATAATAATAATAATAACATGTGCTTTTTCATACTAACAAAGAAAAGAATAAAAAAACATTCTTAAAAAATTTGCACAAAAGTCCAAGATTAGTTTTTAATAAAGTGGCCAATAAGTAGAAGTACAAAGGTGGTGTTTCTGATAAATTGGCCAGTAAGTCCAGATTAACTCAGGGTGCTTTTTTTTCCCTTCCTTTCTGCAGAAACCTGATGAAGGGCTGCCATTAGACCTGGCTCTGGGCTCCCTGGATGCAGACTTTGAACACTGCGAAGGCGGTGAAGTCGAGACATTTCTGCTCGAAGCCCTGAATAAAGAGATGCTCACTAACGAAAAGTTAAAAAATGCTTGGAACAAGTTTGCAGGCACTAAAGATGTCTATGAACGAGCCCTAAAAGTGTACACAGACAAAGAGAACGGCATTTACTCTGAGCTCAACATAGCTGTGTTGAAAGGCGACATGAACCGCCTTGATTTGCTGGCCCTTCATTATCTGATCACATGTGGAATTCATAAAAGGCACCAGGAGATGTGCATGACCACCTATCGACGCACCAATTTAATCTTCAATACACAAAATGTTTTAGGCAAGGAGATGCGGTTTGGCAGCTTCGCTTCAACTTCCTTCAGGGATGATCTGAAGGAGTTTGGAACTAAGACTTGTTTTATTATCAAAACGTGCCATGGTGCAGACATATCCTCACTGTCCCAGTACCCTAAAGAGCAGGAAGTGCTGATACCCCCCACTGAGAAGTTTATAATCAAAGATGTTAAAAAAGATGTATTGGGCTGTAATAATGTTTACTCCCTGCAAAGTACCGGAATACTCAGCAACAAGAACAGTTTCGTACCCTTCATTATGAAAAACCTGATTAAGAAAGGCTAAACTGCTGATGTTCTACAGTGACCTCCAGAATGAGTGCGTTATTATTAGGCTTGTCAAAAAGGAGGGAAAAATAATGCACACAGGGGTGCCAATAGATGTGGTACATGGGGGCTTTTGTTGAAAATAATTCTTTCTTGACATGGCTTTTTCTTCTCGTTCTCTCTGAATAAATAAACTTCAAGCAAAGTTTTTTTCATTGAGCAAAGGTTTTAGTCACCTGAGAAAAGGATTTTATTTGGTCAGTAAGAGTTTATTCACTCAGGAAACACACATGTTGAGAAACACAAATATAAAATATAAAAAAAATATATGAATATATTTATATATCTGTTCAGTAAGTAGTGACTGAATGTATTTGGGTGTTGTTTAAGTGCTCCTCGGGGAATCCCAGTGTGAGCAGTAGTGCCTGTTCGTTACCTGATCGATTCATCGAGGCTTCATTAAGTTAAATCCGTGAACGGTTTATTGTATGAAATAGTCCATCAGAAGCACCTGAGTCCAACCTGAGTCCAACCTGAGTCCAACCTGAGTCCACCCTGAGTCCATCATCAGCCCCTGAGTCCAACCTGAGTCCATCATCAGCCCCTGAATCCACCCTGAGTCCATCATCAGCCCCTGAGTCCAACCTGAGTCCATCATCAGCCCATGAGTCCACCCTGAGTCCATCATCAGCCCCTGAATCTACCCTGAGTCCATCATCAGCACCTGAGTCCACCCTGAGTCCATCATCAGCCCCTGAATCCACCCTGAGTCCATCATCAGCCCCTGAGTCCACCCTGAGTCCACCCTGAGTCCATCCTGAGTCCATCATCAGCCCCTGAGTCCACCCTGAGTCCATCCTGTGTCCATCCTGAGTCCATCATCAGCCTCTGAGCCCATCTTGAGTCTGTCAGCAGCACCTGATTTTATTGAATTGAACACTAGATGGCACTGCTAATACAAAATAGTCTGTTTTTAATAAAGTGAAAGTGACTATTTGCTTTTCACACACACACACCACCAGCAGCAGCAGCAGGGTTTATTTAAGCAGAAGGGTGGGCTTCCTGATAATAAAATAATTTAGCTCTGCCCCTTCAGTATCTGATTAGATGAGGAATTCAGGAAATCATCCTACATCACACTGATCTGCCATCAACAAACCACAGTCACTTGTGTCTGCCCTGCAATGAACTGGCAACCTGTCCAGGGGGCTCCTCTGTCTCCAGTATGCCCTGTGACCCTGCTCAGGACATGCAGTTTTGAGAATGAATGAATGAATGAATGAATGAATGAATGAATGAATGAAAGAATGAAAGAAAGCCCATTAGAAATGGTTATAGTCTCTAAACTGATTCATTAACTTTTCCTGACACTGAATCTTGTGAATAAGCCAGTGGTGTCCAAACTACGGCCATTTTTAATTGGCCCGCAGTAAATTCCAAAAATATACCAGAAGATGTCCCGCACATGAAACCTGGCGATGTTGCATGTCTTGGTTTTAACTCTAGGAGCTCATCAAGGCAGTCCCTCTACAAAACACAGTTGAGGAGAGAAACATTTTGCCACAGCGCACTGAAGTGTTGAAAGAGTAAGAATAGCTAAACGAATCAAAAACATCTAGATTTTCTGCTCCTTTTTCAGCTTCTCTTAAGGTGGCGCTGTCTCCTCACAGCAGGAAGGTCCTGGATTTGATTCCCAGGTTGGACAGTCCAGGATGTTTCTGGTGTGGACTGTGTGTGTGTCCTCCAGGAGCTCTGGTTTCCTCCCACCGTCCAAAGACCTGCACGTCAGGTGGACGGAGACGCTGAAGTATCCCCTCGGTGTGAGTGTGACCTGGTGTGACCCGTCCAGGGTGTCCCTGCCTTTTGTTCTGTGAGAGGTGGGATAGACTGCAGCACCGTCCATGATCCTAATCAGGACAAGCAGCTCAGAAAAAGAGTGAGTGAGTGATTTTGTTTCACTGAACAACTGTTGTGGTTGCTATAATTGACACCAGTGACATAAACAATCTCACAGCAGGTCAGTTTTGATGCAGTGCTTTTTATTCATTTCCTTTAATTCATTTCCTTTAATTCATTTCTTTGGTGCAGAGTAATTAAGTAACAACAATTATTTGGAGTTTTTGATTCTTTTTTTGCTTTATATCGTTAGAAGGCCCGTTCAGCCTTTTTTCTTCTCGAGAAGTACACACTTCATGTTGCTCATCTTCCCTGCACTCCTCAGCTTGTAAATTTTAGCACAGTTGGCTAGACCCTCTGGGAGCGACCCTTTGGGAGGTGGGGCTTCGTTTCGGAACCGTTCGTAAGGGGGTATTAGAACCTCAGCCTCGTTTTTGTACTTCGATATGTTGGATATCTCTGCGCTGAAGCATGTAGTGATGATGAAACACGTCTTTTTACCAAATGCACTCAGTGTGGATTTGAGAGAAGAAGAAGCAAAACTACCAAACCTCACGTACTGGCCCGGAATCACAAATGTGTCCCCGGAGAAGCGGTAGGTGGTCCGACACTTGCCCTGAGGGTTCATCGCTTGAATGGCATCTGTTATCAGAAAGTGTAAGGAGATCAGCCCAAACTCTCCCGTCTTGTAGGTGTTTTTGCCCTCACGCATTTTAGCATTAAGCTGGCCGTAAATCTCATCTCCAGTGTACACACGAAGCGCAACCCTCCTCAAGTTCTCCTTTCCTAACTTAGAGTCCACTACGCTGTTCAACCGGAAGGCTCTTTTGGCGTCCTCCCACCCTTTCCTGAACTTCCCGTTAAGGCTCAGCTCTTTGGCCAGGTATTTAGAAACAACCAGTTTGTACATTTTCCCGGTGCAGCCCTCGTAGTCGTCATCGATGGAGTTTGGATACTCATTCATCACGATCTGCAGCAGAAATCAGACGGACGTTTAGATCAGCACAAAGAACATTGACTGCTGTCAAAATATGGCAGCAACAAAACCTGCATGTCTGTCAGTGCTCATCTTCAGCTCTCCAGCTCAAAAGAGCAGCACATTTGAACCTTCTTTACTGTCACTTTAATTTACCTTTAATTTACTTTACCTTGTTCCCCGGCAAGGACAGGACAGGACCTGCACTTAAAGTAAAGAGGAGAAGAATGCTCTTCATTCCAGCTTTGTGCAGCATCTTCACGGTCAACCTGAGTAGAACCAGAACAGGTGAGGTTCATCTGCTTTTAATGAAATTCAGATTTGCTTCTCTCTATCTTTTCTCCTGTAAAATGTCCAGGACTGTCAAAGGTACTTTCTTGTCCAGTCTTTAGCAGAACGTGTTGTTTGATTAGTGCTCTTGACTGGTCTAAACACACCCACATTTTTTTTTTTATATTTGGCTCCTAAAGAGTTAGACATTCTTGTATTTTTAATGTTGAGGGACAGTTCTCCAGATCTTCCTGAAGGACAGTGTTGTTGTCTCTCATGTTCAGTCCAGTCTCTGTACCTGAGCAGTTCTCCAGATCTTCCTGAAGGACAGTATTTTTGTCTCTCATGTTCAGTCCAGTCTCTGTACCTGAGCAGTTTGATAGTTCTGTGTTGGTTAATCCACACAGTGATCTACGTCTGAACCTTCAAGCAGAACAAAGCGTCTAACTTAAGACATGAAGTAGTGAAGAAACAGGAGCAGATGATTCCAGATGATCAGGTGATTCGTTTACTGCTGATGCTTAACGTGAGTAGAACCCCTTTATCTAGAACTTTGTATTTTTAGACACTTTGCAGCCTGTCTTTAAACATTTATTCCCGTTTCTTTCATTGAACTGACCCAGTATGATAAAACACAATATTGCTCAATAGTTTGTGTGTGTGGTGTGTATGAGGTAGGTCAGCGTCCCAGAAGGGGAACGTTCTGCATTGGTTGAAGGAGACGTGTTTAAAGAGATCCGTGTGAAGCAAAAGAAGAGCAGAGGTGCTTAAAGGGCTTCTTCGATTGTGAGTAAATTATATAAAGGAATAAAAAATGACAAATTGGTATTTTGTGCATCTCGAATAAGTATTCTTGCATGAACAAGGGGCGGCAAAAGTTCTGCACAGTGCAGGACACCAAGTTTTCAAGATAAGACAAGACAAGTAAAATGCACAAAGAAAAGGCTGCTCTCTGTAATGAACATAAGAAAACTAGCTTTAGTTTAGTTTTTGCAGGTCATTTCAGTGCACAGAATAAAAAAAAAGCTCAGTAACACTTTGTGGTTTATGTTTTTCTTCCCCCAGGGGGTTAAAGTCAGTAAATATGTATTAATTGGTGCAGAAATTTTGTTTTGGCCTCAAAACGAAACCAAGAGAGAACAAAACATCAGACTCACCTTTCAGTCCAATGAAAGCTGCTTCTGAAGCGCCGAACCCTTGGACGAATTTCTAAACTGGATGAAGCGTTTCAATCATTTGCATCAAGTTAATTTAATATTTATGTCTTACTGCAGATAAAATTTCATTTGCTTTTGGGTCCTGTACAAAGGTGTGGAGTTATCTTCAGGTGTGTGTGTGTGTGTGTGTGTGTGTGAGAGAGAGGGAGAGGAGAGAGTGTATGTAAGAGATGAAAGTGTGTGTTCACTCTGAAAGTTGTGGATCAAGACATTTTAATTTTGCACAAAAAATGAAAAGCAGTCTCAAAATTGTTTCCCACATTTTGACACAATCAGAAAAATGTCCAATGTGTCTCGCTGCAGGAAAACAGCAGCTTTCGCTACAAAATACGGGACACTGTCCCCCTTATCCTGTATTTGCTATTATTGTGTTATTGTTGTTTTTTTATATTTTACTTTAATTTAATTTTTACTTTTAATTTAACTAGTTTTAGGTATTTAATTAATTTTTATTTATTTAACTTTACTGTATTGTTTTTATATCTGCCATTTTTCAAGGCTTCTGGAACGTGCAGGATAGACACCCGTTTCCCCTTTTTCAGCACAAATTATGAAATAAATAAGATTAGATTTCTACCAGTTACATAAAACATGATCAAAAGTAAGTAAATAAATTAGAAATCCATTTTAATGGTAAAATGTATACACCTGAAACTCAATACTATCTTTAATTCCATGTAAAACGAAGCTCAAAGTCTTCACCTTTACCGTGTCGTGGAAAATCGAAGTGTAATCCTAAATCCGAAACTTTTTCCAAGTCAGTAATCCAATGTGGTCAAAAAACCAGGCGGAGTCAGAGAGATGCAGCACAACCAATTTACTGAAGAGTATCAGCAGGTGTGGTCCCGTGGGAGCAGCTCCCCTCGCTCATCCCAACTTCGGACTTTTAATACATTTCAATCACGTTCAGATTTACATAAATCCATCCCATTAATAGTTTTCCACCAATAATATTCATGTTGAATCATGTTGTCATGATTCAACCTCAGTTCCCCCACCTTTACCACTTCACTAACAATGGACAAAGGTCCTTTTACTGATGACTCCCTGTCTTATCCTCCACCAACATTTCAAGGTTTCTTCTTGTTCACTTTCTCAATTGTGAGTGCAGCTGCCTGATTAGGAATGTAACTGTTCACTCCTGGCCATCTATGAGCCCTATTGTTCATTTTAGAGATGTATCTGTTTGCTTTTTCATTGGAATTTGATGGTGTGGAACACTGTAAGACAGGGGTAAAAGCAAAGGGACAAAGGTAAGGGACAAAAGTAAAGGGATTTTTACTATAACCGCACACCGAAACGCCCATATAAGGCCTTGCTTTTCATAACCATGGAGATTCACATTGATGGGCGGGATCCATGTTGGGATCCATTATCCAAGTGTGGACGCGGTAAAGCAGGGAGACCGACCACAGCCGTGACCGGATTCTGGGGTTGTGTGGTTCAGAACAGTGTTGGAGGATGAACCTCTTTGTATCCTTTCCGTGTTCAGCTCAGCTGTCTCTGCTCGAGTATCGGACTCAGTGCTTCTGAAGAAATGTCCCTGTCCCTCACCTGCCGGTGGACGTTGGGAGACAATATTTTGTAAGTGTTTCATTCTGCAAGTCTGAACACATTTGAATCTGGTTGCTGCAGAACTGCCCACGTCTCCAAACTAACATACAGTCAAATCCAGCACCACGACGGAGGTGCTTCAGCGTCTGAGCAGCGCTTCTGGTTTTCTCTCAACAATAAAGGAGAAAATATTTGCACCTGTTTCGTTCAGTGGGTTTCCTTTATTTTGAGCTTCAGAGTCATGTTTCTGCAGAAACAGCGTCTTATAGAGAGTAACAGTGTGTTATAGAGTAACAGTGTGTTATAGAGTGTAACAGTGTGTTATAGAGTAACAGTGTGTTATAGAGTAACAGTGTGTTATAGAGT
>CM029375.1:999136-1051608 GCA_017165825.1 Hepsetus odoe | reverse complement strand
GAGGATCCTTCCTCACCCTGAGGATCCTTCCTCACCCAGAGGATCCTTCCTCACCCTGAGGATCCTTCCTCATCCAGAGGATCCTCCTCATTCAGAAGACCCTTCCTCACCCAGAGCTCGTGACCAGGAACAGGTCTAGAATGAGATATTTAACCACTAAATGCAGCTTTGTACTTATTCTGCTCAAGTTAGCTTTTAGAAGGCACTTTCACCTCCACACACCTCTAGTGTTCAGTGTTTCAGATAAAATAAGTATTAGGTGACAAACAAGAATTCTCAGCTTGGTATTTGATGAAAAAAAGCCCGTCAAACAATGGAAGTCCTGCTTCAGTGATTTTTATTGTCTTTATTGATGCCATGCAGTGATTCAGTCTCGGAACAAAGTATCTACAGTCTAAAGACGACTGTTCACATAGACACACTTCATGTTGCTCAGCGTACCAACGCTAGTCAGATTGTAAACACGTTCACATTTTAAATCAGGTAGAATGAGTTTTTTCTGAACTGGTTCGTTTCTGAACTTTTCATAAGGTGGAATTAACACTTCAGCCTCGTCTGGAAGCCTTGAAAATTCAGCAATATTTGCACCGTGACATGTAGAGATGATAAAACAAGTCTTAGACCCAAACTGTGTCAGTGAGGGACGGAGCGAGGAAGAAGCAAAACCACCAAATCTCACAAAAGAGCTCCTTTCATCCATTTCAATTTCATCTGTGGTGCGACGGTATGTTGTTTGGCATGCGTTCTGTTGTCTTTCATGTAGATGTTGTATTGCATCTGTTATCAGAAAGTGTAAAGAGATCAGCCCAAACTCCACGTAGCTGTTTTTACCAGCACGCATTCTGTTGTTGAGCTCGTTGGACATGCGCTCTGTGCTGTAGGCATAAAGGGCTGCTTTTCGCTCATCGTCCCTGGAAGCTTTATGGCCTAAATTATAATGCCTTATAGCTTTGTCCCAGGCTTCTTTGAAGATCCTATTTTTCTTTTCATTAATCTCATTCTCAAGTAGTTTTTTAGAAATCTTAAACATTTTATTTTCACAGCCGTTAAAATCATCATCAATGGAGTCTGGAAATGTGTCCGTTATGAACTGAAATGAAATGAAATCCATCATAAATGAATGATGTAACATGAAAAATAAAGAACGGAATAATATTTGCATATACGTCTCAAGAAATCCCAACACAACTGTTCAAGAGTGTTTATATTGAATAGTAATGATCAAACAGGGACCTTCTTAGAAGCAGTATCTGAGGTCTCCGCTTCATTTCTTCTGCGTTGTTGGCCTGCTAAGATGGATTGCTCCACATCCAGCGGGAAAGGTCTGCTGAACAAAACTCCACCTCTTACTACAGGAGCCATGTTCACCATGAGCACGAAGATAAACAGGAGCATCACTGCAGGTGCAGTCAGCATCTTCATTGTTGACCTAAACAGCATTTTTATATTTATTCATACAAACTGTACTTGTTTCAAAGCTGTGAACTTTTGCTCAGGTACAGGAACTGCAATGAAATCGAGAGCCAAAAACTTTGTCCTTCAGGAAGCCTGGAGAACTGTTCCTCAACCATACATTAAAAATACATGAAGGTCAGGCTCTGTGGAAGCAAAATCTGAAGAAATGAGGGGCTTGAGACTTTTTCACAACATATGGACTTTCACTCACAGAAGTCCTCGTCTGCATTACCTCCATGCAGTATCAGTGCTAAGTGGTAAAGGAACCTTATTCTATAGACAACATCATTTTCACATCTTCTCCTAATTTCAAGATTTCTACTCACTCAGAGGTGGGGAAGCTCTTCAGTGGTTTCTGTACCCAAGGCAGATGAATCACCAGACACTGGAGAAGTTAAGACCTTCTGGCACCAAGATACTGAGGTTCATTCAGGAGCAGAAATTGTAGAAATGCAAAGGGGAGAACAAGCTGCTTCTGAACAGACAGCTACGCTTCTCTTCGATCATCAGTGCAGCTTCCTTTTCATACAGACAGGGTCAGCAGGTTGTGCCCCCTCATGATTGGTTACAAAGAGAATTATTCCCATATATGGATCATGTGCACATCATATGTACGTCAGTCTACCTACACAGGAAAGAAGGAATTTATCCTCTCATGAAAATGTGACCTCAAGACTGACCACCTTGTGGTTCTTCAAAAAGTGCACGCCATGTCCCACATTACCCGCTCATGCAGTTGCTCAACTTCACACCTCAACTTTAAAGTCAAGCAAAACATTCTGAACTTCTTTAATGGGGCGGCATTGAAACTGTCATCAGCTTGAAGAACTGAAGCACTTGCTGATATAATCCACACTTTACTCCACTGCAATGTGAGAAGATAATGAATGATCCTCAGTTCACCTGGCAGGGCTTCAATGTTGATTTGTGAACATTGCAGTCATTTTTCATCAGTCTCTCCTTTGTAAAAAGCCCTTCACTCAATGCCCGAGAGGTCAGTCTGGGAAACGTGGTGGTGGTGGTCTAGTGGTGGTACCTGCCTACAGACCTGTGGCTCGAAAGGTCCCAGGCTTGAATCCCACCTCCAGCACTACCACCACTGGGTCCCTGAGCAAGACCCTTAACCCAGATTGTCTCCAGGGGGGACTGTCCCTGTAATCAGGACATGGAAGTCGCTCTGGATAAGAGTGTCTGCTAAATTCCATAAATGTATTAGGTTCCAAAAATAACTCTTTGATGATATTTGTGAGCAGTTTTTAATGAAATAAATCACTTCGGATGATGTTATTCTTGCTTCAGTGTTTTTATTCTCAAGGTGCTCTCCTATAGACCAAGAGGTCAAAGGTTCAAATCCTGCCTCCAGCACTACCATCATTGGTTTCCTTAGCAAGACCCTGAACCCGAGTTGCTCCAGGGTGACTGTCCCTGTAGTCAAGAAATGTCACTCTGGATGCAAACATCAACAAAATCCCATGAATATAAATATTTTATTTTTGGTGCCGTGCAGTTTCTCAAGAAGCTCAGAACAAGAAGCCAAAGCGTAAGGATTATTATTTAACATAGACACACATCATGTTGCTCATCGTACCAGAGCTCTGCAGCTTATAGACACGTTTACAGTCGTCCAGTTCAGGCGGTTTAATTTTAACTGTTTCACATTTGAACTTCTCGTATGGAGGAATTAACACTTCTTTCTGTTTTGGAAACTCTGAAAATTTGGTAATATTCGCACCGTAGCACGTAGAGATGATGAAACAGGTCTCATTTCCAAACTGTTTCAGAGAGGAAAGCAGAGAAGAAGCAAAACTACCGAATCTCACAACAGTCTCACTTTCGATGTCTTCTTTGGTGCGATGGTAAGTGGTTTGGCATTTGTTATTAGGATTTAAAGACTGAATTGCATCTGAGATCAGGAAGTGCAAAGAAATCAGCCCAAACCCGATTAAGTAGTTGTCTTTGCCAGTGCGCATTTTATCATTGAGGTCTTTGTAAATGTGTTTGGTGGTGTAGGCGTAAAGGGCTGCGTTCCTCTGACCATACTGAGTGGTCACATTAAACTTCAGCTTGGCTTCATTCCACGCCTTCTGGAAGTTCAACTCTTTCTCCAAAAGATCTTCTTTAGTGATCTTCTCATAGGTTTCATCTTCACAGCCGGTAAATGCATCATCAGTGGAGTTTGGATATAAGTCCATTTTGATCTGAAACAAAAAACAAATTTAAATGAATACAATTATAAAATGACACACCCTACACTCTTAACAAACCTCGGTGTGGATTTTTAAGACACTGGCGCCAGTTAATTGTAATGAACGAATCATAATCTTCTCAGCAGTAAAAATCTTACCGCTTTATTTGTTCCGTGTTGCTCTGCGTCGCTGCTTCTCAAAGCTCTTCTTCCTTCTCCTGGAACTGTGTTTATAACGAGCGTGAAGATGAAGAGCAGCATCACCGCAGGAGCTTCCAACGTCTTCATTCTGCACCTAAACGGCATCAATAACAGCAGATCATCAAACAAAGCAACCGCTATTCACTCAATCAGAATCAGAAACTTTATTGATCCTGAAAGAAAACTGCACAGATTGACAGAAGCGCAAAGAAGAATTTAAGACAGAAGACAAAAAGTTACAAACGTTAAAAAAAACTACTGTAAAGACTCCTTCAGCTCTTTCTGGAAAGAAGGAACCTGCTTTTAGGAATTTTATAGGAAATTGCTTTTGTTACATCCTCAGTATTTAACACACACACACACACACACCGCCCAGCATGGGGCACTCAGGGAGCAGTGATGGGGACACTACCTTGATAAAGGAAACCTCACAGCAACCAAATGGTCCCAAATTCAAGCCCACAACCTTCCAATCCCTGGCCCTAGTACCTAAATACTAGATCCCTGCTGCCCCAACAAGAACAATATAGAGAATAAAATGTCAAAATGATCACTTAAAAAAACATTAAAGGAAAAAAACTCTGTACCATTTAAACTAAATACATTAAATATTCTCAAAACTGCTCCTATAATTCATTTTTTTTTTGTGATTAATTCATTTTATTTGTTATGAACTGTTATTAACTACTTATTCCACTCACTTGCAGTTGATTAAGCTCTTTAATGGTTTCTGTATACAGGTCAGATGAACTGCTGGTCCTGGGAGAAGTTATGAACTTGTGACATCGAGCTTCCAGGAGTAGAAAGTGTAGACATTCTTCTGAGATGTAAAGGAGAGCACAAGCTGCTTTTGAACAGACACGTCGTCTCCGTGAGCATCAACACAGCTTCTCTCTTGTGCAGAAAGGGCTCAACGCGATTGGTTACAAAGAGAATTATTTCCAAATATGGATCGTGTGTGCATTAATGGATTCGCTGACTTCTTCTCAACCATCTTGTGGTTCTTAAGAAAGTGCACATCATGTGCCACATTAACCGCTCATGTAGTTGCTCAACTTCACACCTAGCCCTCACACATTACCCTCATCAAAGCAACAAGGCACGTAAAGGGAAATGGAGTAGAGTATGGACTCAACATGAGACAGGAGAGAACTTTAATCAGCAGTCCAGGCCGATAATTAAAAAATGTGTTTCATCACACACGAGAACAACGTGAATATAAAATAAAAACCGATGCAGTAGGTTCTCCTCAGTTCAGTCTTACCATCACATGATGCTTCCAGCGTGGAGACGAACATTTTCAGCACACTCCAGCACACCTTTTCAATCTGTTGATAACGTAGTTTGGAAAGTTCAACATGTGTGCGACACACTGCGGACGGGTTGTCAGTCCATCGCTGGGACCTATCCTGGAACCTAGTCCCTAAACTCTAGCCCACTAGGCTGTTTAGGCATAACTCTTTTCTGGCAGCTATCAGCCATTGCAAACTTTTATTCCTTGTTAAATTGTTTTCCTAATTAACAGAGGATCATAAATGCTAGTGGGGTTGATTGATTGGTTGATTGATTGGTTGACTGATTTGCATATTCGTTGTTTGAAATGAGTACGACTAGGTAATGCGATTAGCCTACACCTCGTTGGCCACCGAGTAGTAGGACTCTAAAACACAAACTGAGGTTAACATGGGTTTCAAACAGGCATATAGATGTATGCAGATGCTGCACACGTTTTTTCCCTTTTACAGATCACTCCACCTTCATCAGACTATACACTCTACAGATTTTAAAGCAGTTTAACGTTTATATATATATATATATATATATGTTTTTGCGTGTATTTCATCTATTTATGTATTTGGCATCCGGTTTGTGAGTTTTGGACCTGCAGTTTAGACGTTATTAATGAAAAAGTGAGAAATTAAACTGTTTAATGTGTTGGCCTGCCTCCTGAGAGTGGGCGGCCGTGTGCGCATGCGCGCGTGTGTTTGACTGGGCGGACGGCGGTGTCAGCGCGCGGCCCCGCGGGATTGTTTTGAATTTTAGTTTAATTAAAAAAACAAGAAAAAAAATAAAGAAACGACCGCCATCATAATGTCAGAAGAAAACGAAGACCCGAAAACTCTGGAGATGACGGGCGAGGAGCAGACCGTGAGTTACTTTGAGGAGAAAAACGGCTCGATCTGTGTGCCATTTGTTTTTTTCCGTTAGCCAGAGCTAAGCTAAGCTAAGCTAATGACAGCTAACCTCTCCTCTTACTCGCCTTAAAGCTGATAAATCGCTTATATTCCGTCCGTCCATAAACTACCACACTTTCTTTATTTACCTTTTAGCCGAATTCTTTTTCTGGACCTCCTTTTTCAGCGAGAGTTCGCTTTTCCTTATTAAGCTATTAGCGGGCAATGCTAGCGGCCGTGTCCCAAATCGAGCACTGCTTCCCTTGTAGTGAACTAATTGCAATTTCCTTTTTTTCCGTGTCTGAGTGTATAAAATGTCATCTAATCGCGTTCAGCAATACTGAGAGGTTATTTATTTGTTAGTGTCGTGCATTTCTGGTCGTCTTTGTCCCCTAGATAGTAACCCACTACCTAGGGAACTAGGCGCAGAATAGCACTAGCTAATTCAAATTCCCCTAAAACTGAGCATTATGTTGTTTAAACCGATAAGGGACAGTGTTAATGTTGTTGTAAAGGATCTTTAGACAAAATATGACCATAACTGGCAGACCAGACACATAAAATAGCTGTCCATCCTGATACTTTGGCTTATGTAAGCAGATCTTAGGCCCAAGTGGCTGAAAATGTTCATAGAAGGGCAGGAGTGTCACCACATATCACTGTGTGTCCATGCTGCCACGATGAACAGTACTGTAGTTCTGCATGTTGAGCTGATGCATCTGGATTTGCATAACTTGGTGTTGGTCAGTCTGCAGGCGAGGACTTGGAAAACTGAATCACCAGGTTGTCTTCTTTCTTTTCTGCGCTGGACTAATGTCACCCTGTCTTTACGGCACTTTTTCAGTGACACAGGGTGAATGATTCAGGTTGATCCTGCCAAAATCACCGGGAGCCTTTTCTTTCATTGTAAGCTCAAGTCAAGCAGGTTTAATTACCATTTTGGCCAAATACACAGTACAGAATGTCTTCCCTTCAATTCTCCCATTGTGGTGCTACACAGAAGACAAACTAAAACTACAGTGGGGACAGAATGAGACAAAGTGGTGGAAAAACTCAACAATAGAACGGAGAACACACCAAACACAGTCCTGAGTCATTAGTGTTGCAAGATTGAATACAGTACTTTAGTATGAATACTGTATTATGTTAGAATATAGTATTTAGTAGCGCACAGCTCTGTTGACCCTTTAAAGATAATAAAAGAAAATAAGTGTATCAATTTTATCATGGTATTAAATTATTGCAATTGTGCAAACAGTGATGGTGAAAATATGAAGCGTGTTAATGTGGGTAATGGCCTGGATTGGAGTTTGTGATAAATGTGAATGTGAGTCATTTCTGGTTGATGACACTTGTCTCAATAGGAATTTCAAATAAGTATTTAACTTGGTTTTTGAGATTTCAATAGCTGAGATGAGATGTCAACTTGAGGACATTGTGTAATTATGATTCCTGTAATTCTTTTAATCTTTTTTAATCATCCTGGTGAATGTATTGTGTCACGCTGCCATTTCACAAGCTCCCCAGTATTGTATCGTTTAACTCTCCAAAATACAACCAAATTGTGTATATGGTTAGATATAATTTATTTTTTTTAATTTAAACGGTGAATTCTTCAACCCTGTTCTGGTGAAAACAATGGGGCTCATTGTGATTTCTCTTCAGTGGTGCTGAATGGTACCGAGCCCATCTACAACACAAATATCACCATTTTATTTCACATAAAAATTCAAAAGAAGTAGGATTTCTTTGGCTGCTACTTTGCTTCTCAACCCACTGCACATCTCCCTCCACGATCAATGGTTTTAGATCTTCTTAAACCTTCTCCAAAACCCCTCAAGCGCCAGGCAGCGGTTTCACCACCCGTTCGTGTCTCGGAGGGACATTCAAGCGTCCGGTTCCCTTCACCAGCACTGGGGACTGTGTTTCTCAGTGAGTTGCTGTAAAGGGAGAAGCTCTCAAAAGATTGTTTCAGAAACACAGCCCCTAGAACTGGAGTGAGTTTAGAGTCAGGTCAGCAGAGAAACTAGTGGTTTTAGTGAAAGACTGTAAACGAGACACGCCCTGGGTTATTGGTGTTTCATCAACGCAGTCGTCCCAGCGGTCAGCGCTTAAAGTTCCTTCTTTCTGTGTTTGCAGGAGAGTAAGGTGATCTGTCCGGAGAGGGCAGAGGAGGCCAAGCTCAAAGCCAAGTACCCACACCTGAGTGGAAAAGCTGGAGGATCCGATCTGCTCAGGAAAAGACTGCAGAAGGGGGTGAATATCTCTCTCTCTCTCTCCCTCCCTCCATACCTTTATCTAAACATTCAATCTTCTCAGCGTCCACCAACCAGGAGACAAGCGAAAATCTCATTTCTGTTTGGTCGCATAATTTGTACAGTGTGTTTAATGACCGCATGTACTAACTCGTCTGTTACGATCACTAAACCCTCTTTCATCACCTCGCACTCAGTTCGGTTTGAGGCCAGTTCACGGTTTAAAGGTAGATATTAAAAAGATCATTTAGGAACTGGAATCAAACTCCGTATCTGTTTCATTAGTTTTTCTTATTTTCCGTTTAATTTCTACTGAAGTCTGAATCTGCTTCTGTCTCCAATTCTTGGATCGTAGCCGTGTTACTGTCACATAATACATCACGGGTCATAAAGTGCTCGATGTCTCGCTCAGAAAAGGCTTTTCTATCTGTATGAGCTGGAAGCACCAGAACATCATGTGATTCTTCTTCCTGTAGAGAATATAAACACGATTGTTTTGGTGGTCCCGTCATGATGTGACATGAACGCAGCGTTGAAGGTCACGGACGCACTCTTCTTAAACGCTCTTCAATATTTATTTAATTTTTGCACCAACTTAATGTTTTTCGTGTACATATCTGTCTGTTTCTTAAAAAACTGGACTACTGGATCACCCTGTATCAGAGAAAACTTGCAGGCTTTAACATTCTGCTCCTCCATGATCGACGAATCACTAACAATCAGCCTGAAACACCAGTCAGTAAAACGGTTCTAAAGCCAATATCTGCCGATACCGGATTGGTCAGGCATGTCTGATTACTCTTATGTTCGGTAACTGGAGGACAGCAAGCTTGCTTGCTATTCTTAAGCAGTTCTCTCTCTCTTGGTAAAATCTTAATGTGTCCTGAAATGTTTAGTACAGTTTTGTTTAACTCATGATCAAGGCCTTAAAGTGAACAATTTCATCGTTTTAAATCTTAAATCTGAGAGTTTTCCTCTCACTGGACCAGGCCAATATATTCGATGTCCAAAGGATGTTTCTTTAATTTTAAGGCCTAGAGCTTGTACTCCATTTCCCAGACTGCCAGCACGGGCACGCTCGTCTCAAAGCACGTGCAGGTCAGCGTCTCTAGAAGACTGTGGTTCTGACACTGAACGACCCGCTGTTACCCCACCAAATTTTAACAACTAGAATTTTGGGCTTTTTCTGTTTTATTTAGATTTAAAATCTCAAAATCTGTTCAATCTTAAACTCTTTCAGCAGCAAAAGTACTTCGACTCTGGCGACTACAACATGGCGAAGGCCAAGGTGAAGAACAAGCAGCTGCCGGCGGCGCAGACGGAGAAGACGGAGATAACGGGGGATCACATCCCCACGCCTCAGGACCTGCCCCAGAGGAAACCCTCTCTGGTGGCCAGCAAACTCGCCGGCTGACCAAAGCCCGCTTCACCAGCGTCTGGCTCTACGCAATGCAACATGCTGCTCTCTCTCTTTCTCTTTTTGTCATTATCCCTCATGTTTAACACTCCACGCACTCTCAAAACAGATGTGTTAAAGGAACGCTCCTGAACCTTCCAGACTCATCCTCATCAGCCGTATCGATCCGTCATTTAACCAAGTTTCAGCCCTGAAAGACCGAGTTCCAGCTGCAGAAACGCCTGGAGCCGTCGGTCCGTTTCGTCCCGATAAGTGTTGTAAAATCGGGTCATCGTGACTGCCGCCATGGAGAACCAAACCTTCCGCACGTTTAAAATGGAAACCAATAGGAAGCCTGCTTTAGAGACGAGCTTCCTGTCTGTCTTTTAACACCCGAGAGTTTTATCGAATTAGCTGTTCAGCCTCGTCACAGCGCCGGTCCCACAACGGCGTGTTAACACATCGATTTTGAGAGTGTCCTTCATTTTTCTTTTATCCCGATTCACTTTACCTCCATCTACAGAACACACTGAAGATAAAAGTCCGCCAGTAGTTGCGCGGGACCAGGCATGGGGTCCGAAGAGGTTTGGGGAGGGGGGGGGGGGGGTACTGAGAGTCTTTATAAAGATGTATATGTGCAGTAGGCGTTGTAGATGAACGTGTACATATTTGCTTGTGTTGAGAAGTTGAAGCGGTGGGGTTAGAAGAAAGAAAAGAAGCATTTCAGCAAAGATTTGTTTTTATCTCATCATTCCCAAAGCTGATAAACGACTGGAGTAGCGCGCTTGAATGATTGAATGCAAATTCTGATAACGTACTTGAGCCGAACCGACTTCCGCATCATGAGTTTGTCTGTTTTCTGTAAACATTTCAGCTTTAAAGACCCAAAATGGACCACACCGCTGTTGCAAGTCCAGTTGAAAAGCATGTCTCTGCTGCAGGCCCGCCGTCTAAAAAAGGTTCTTCACCGATCAGGTCACTGTACCGCGTCCCTCCGGCTGAAACGTCAGCCAGAAATCTGACAGTACGCATCACGATGTGTTGTTTTCAGAACAAAAGCCCGAAAACCACCAGCAAGCGGTTGATAAATACAATTAAAGGCTTGACGGGACGCCGTCCAATCAGCAGCTGGTGGCCGTGCAGTGACCGAACACCGGTCGATGTTTACAGGCTTCTCAATTCTCCGTCTTTTAACGATCCGGGCCGGTTCTCCCACTTCGATATTTATGCCCTCGATAAAGCGTATCGTGGCGTAAAAGACCGGCTGATCACATCACCCGCCTCTAACACCAGAACCACGAGCTTTGCAGCATGACTCTGTTTGGAACACAGCCGCATACGAAGCTGTAGGAAGAGCTTAGTTCTCACCGAGGTCCTCTCGTCAGTTCCGAAAGCACTACACTAAACCGGGCCGGGATGCACACGGGCATCGACCGCACTCACTTTTGTGCCATTTAATTTGTAAATAAAATAGTTTTGCAAACCTGTGCAGTTTGACTTTGTCCTTTTTCATGTCTTTATTTTTCTTTCTTTTTTTGGGGGGGGAGTTATTATAATAAATGATATTAAAGAAGCTGAGTAGAGTTTAGTGTGCTGTGAAATGATCTAAAGATGATGTAAGAGGTTAAAACCCAGCTGAGCTGCTGGGTTCAAAACCTTCAGTGATTTTGGCGCCCTCTTGTGGAGACCAGAGCAGCTTGCACCTATATTTACATACATTTATATTTCTATTTGTGGATGGCACTATTTACCAAAAGTGAATATAAAAA
Source organism: Hepsetus odoe (assembly GCA_017165825.1). NCBI lineage: Eukaryota > Metazoa > Chordata > Actinopteri > Characiformes > Hepsetidae > Hepsetus > Hepsetus odoe. The sequence goes on along the minus strand of CM029375.1, from coordinate 1,040,173 downwards.
AATGTAGAATAGATATATGCGAATAAATGCACCCAAATTCACTTAAATCACTTTTATAATAATTATAATTCTTAATTCTTCACGTTTCACTCGAGAGTTTAATTCTGTCTTTTGATTTAAAGGAAGGATTTTAAAAATTAACATTTATGTTAAAAATAAATAAAATGTTCAAAAGTGAATCCTGATCTGATCTGGTCTAAAGAGAAATCGAGCTTTTTCCAAAACCACTGCGCTCGACTGATGGAAAACCATTTCAGACTTCCAGTTTCTCTTTATTCCCAGAATTAAAATAGATTGAAATTGATTTTATTACTTTTATCTCCTCAAACTAAACTGAAATCTATCCTCTCCAGTCTGGGAGGATGCTTCTTTTATTGCTGCTGCCACAGGATCAGAAGATTGTGGGTTCGAACCCCTCACCAGTAGGCTGCCCTGCGGTACCCTTGAGCAAGGTACCGTCCCCGTCACTGCTGCCTGGGCGCTTTCACAGCTGCCCCCTGCTGCACGGTGTGTGTTTTTTTGTTGTGGTTCACTGTGTGCTGTGCTGTGACCTCGCAATGACAAGAATAGTCACTTTCACTTTCCACTGGGACCCAGATCTTTGGATGAGGGGAAATGGCAGCTTCTTGTCTCCGGCTTTCTCATTTCTACAAAAACGATTCAAATCAGTCGGGACGGGTCCCGGATATGCAGGACCAGGTCCTGTTTGAATCAGGGCAGCAGTGCGAGATCATTGAATGATGTTGATTGATTGATTTATTTTCTTCCTGAAACACCCGCCCGGGGTGTTTAAATGATCAGGAACATTAAAAAGTGCGCTTTAATGAATATCTTTGATCTCTTTGATCAGAGTTTTGGAAGTAACCTGTTTCTGGACCCTCCCAGCACCTTCACCTTCACCTGTCCTGTCTGATCTGCTCCGTGTGCTGGTGGGAGGAGAACCCTTCTCTGCTCAGAGGTTGCTCTTAGTCCTGGCAGCTGAGGCGCGGTGATCCCGCCGGCGGCCAGCAGGGGGCAGCGCCGCTGCGTTTCTCCGCTCCCGGGCGGCTCGGTGGCCGCAGCTCATTGTCTCGCCGCCCCGCGCGCGCGCAGGAGCCATGAGCGAACCGGGTCGTGGGTCCCGGATCCCCGCGTGGGACTGAGCGCAGGCGCGTTCCGTACAGAGAGATCAGGCGCTGGACGCTCCTCTGAGCGCGGCGAGACTGAGAGCCGCAGACATGGCAGCGTCCGAGCTCTACACCAAGGTGAGGCGGACCGGGGTTCGGGGGGACCGGCGAGGACCGGATTCGGACCGGTCCCGACATGAGCAGCCATGATGGAGGGATGGGGGCGAATTATATCTGCCGGATAATGGTCCTCAGAGGCAGTGTCATTGTGTGTGTGTGTGTGTGTGTGTGTGTGTGTGTGTGTGTGTGTGTGTGTGTGTGGATGGATGATGATGATGATGATGATGATGATGATGATGGTGGTGGTGATTTCGGGTGTTTTTGTTTAGGAGGGACAGGTTTAATTCAGGGCTGGGCCAATGACGTCATTAATAAATCATATTATATATTATATCTATCTGTCTATCTATCTATCTGTATATCTGTCAGTCTATCTATCTGTCTGTCTGTCCATCTAGTCTTGTATTTGTTCCAGAGGCCTTGTGTTGAAGGATGCTTATGTTAGACACAAGGCCTCAGCTGTAGGGGATGTTTTTGTGTGTGTGTGTGGGTGTGTGTGTGTGTGTGTGTGTGTGTGTGTGTGTGTGTTGGGTGCTGGATGCAGAGAGAGCAGGGTGGGATGAAGGCGAGGGGGGGGGGGCGTAAGATCCTGGGTACCGATGATGATGAGGCGAGGGGGGGGTGTAAGATCCTGGGTACCGATGATGATGCTGCCAGCGTCACCAGTGGCGTCACCATGACGACGTCACATCACTCAGTTGTTTTGATTGTTATTATTTTAAATTCTTTTGAAGCCTGTGCGCTTTGGGAGGATTTTAGTCCTGAGACAGAGTCCTGCCGTACTGCCTCGCCGCCCCCCCCCCACACACACACACACCCACCCCAGACCATCATTTTGCACCGTCCTGTGTGAATACCTTCCGCATGGTGAGGGGACAAAGGGTAAAAAAGACAAGCATCTTAATGGAATGTGCTTTTGTGTGTAGTCGGATGTTTGGTAATGCCAGAGAGGAGGATGGTGATGACACAGAAAGAGGGAGAGAAAAAGGAGGAGAGCAGAAGGAGGTCTGTGCCCATCCCCCCCACCACCATGGCAGCTGCATTTACAGGCACACAGGCCTGAGGTTAGACCCCCCCCGGAGAGAGGGAGGAGGGGAGCTGGGGCGTTAGTGTTCAGCTGGGATTCACATCTTCACTGTCTTAAAGGTTCACTAGAAAAAGCTCCTGTCCTGCCTTTTCATTGCTTTTAAAGAGCCCATGTGCTGTGTTTTTTGTTGTGTTTAAAGAGCCCATGTGCTGTGTTTTTTGTTGTGTTTAAAGAGCCCATGTGCTGTGTTTTTTGTTGTGTTTAAAGAGTCTGTGTCCTGCATTTTTAAAAGCCCATATTGTGCAATTTTTTTCTTGCATTTCGAGCCGAAATCCTGCATTTTTCTTGAATTTTAAGTATTGTCTTTTTCTTCATTTTAACACCATTCAGACCAGTGTATGTTCATTAGCAGAGCTTTGATGATCCACCACATCAGTAAACATTCCATCGAGGCGTCTCTGCTGTGTGGTATTTAATCAGCTATACGTCCGTCCCTTATTTCGCAGCTCTTAAACTCAAGTCCTTTTCTTTGCCATAACTCGCTGTATTTACAGCGTTTGAGGTTTTGGGATAAAGTGACGCTCCCCCAGATATGATTCAGGCCGATGGGAGATGTTTTTTCAAAGTTTGGCATCGGAAGCGTTTGTCACTCATGTTTTTGTGCTTGAAGGTGTTTGATAGTCAGACTGTCCTTCCGTCCATCCTTTAACATTAAAGGCCTTGTGTTGTTGGTGTTGATCCATTTTCCTGCCATTTTTGGGTCAGTTTCTTTTGCTGCATGCGTTTTAAAGGAGTTGTGCTGCTTGCCCTGCTTGAAAAGGTCCACCTTGATGTATTTCCTTCTTTAGGGGGAGGAGTTGGGAGTGGCAGACTCTCAAAATGTCAAAAGCTTTATTGTTGTTTTGAGAAATGGATCCAAACGGACAACCTGCCATGTCCTCCATAAAACGGGTCATTAGAGGGCTATAAAGACCCCCAGCGTTGGGTTGCAGTGGCTTTTGGAGTGATGGAGCTCCTTCAAGCAGTGTTTGTGATTAATAAACCACCAAACTCACCACGTCTCAACATCTGTTCTTTTCAGAAAAGTAGACCATGACTGCAGCAAAGGAGGGGATCTGCTTTAAGAAGAAACGCTGGAGAAGTAGTCGTCCACACACTTTTGGACAGTGTGTCTCTTTAAATTGAAGGGCGCTTGCTGCCAGTCTGATTTCTCAGGGTCGCTGAAGCAGCACGTTGTTTTTGCAGAGTGGTCCACTCCCTGCTCTTAGGTCATGCAGTCCTGAGCCGTGTTTAGAAGGTTTCTGGAGAACACTCGCCGCTTTGTGTCTGCCTGCTGTGGCCAAATAAAACTCCATTGATGCAGTGTGGGAGGAGGCCTGTTACTTAACCAGCAGCATCGTGGAGTTCTGCTCCTAGTTCCTGTCCGAGGGAACCGTGGGAGAAGAGCAGCGTTTCCCATCAGCAGCTTCTGTGTGAACCCAGAACATCATGATCGGCAAAGCCACGGTGATTGGTCAGCAGGGTTGATTAGATGTATCGTTGCATGCTTTGAAACAAAAGTGCTCTATGATGTTCTAGGCTTGTTGCCTGGACATTGCACGTGGTTTATATCATCATTTTATTCTCAGGCATGTCATCCAAAGTCTTGAGCTCCTCATTGCTTCCTATTTTGCTTCTTGTATTTTTAATGTTGAGGGACAGTTCTCCAGATCTTCCTGAAGGACAGTATTGTTGTCTCTCATGTTCAGTCCAGTCTCTGTACCTGAGCAGTTCTCCAGATCTTCCTGAAGGACAGTGTTGTTGTCTCTCATCTTCAGTCCAGTCTCTGTACCTGAGCAGTTTCAGAAGTAGTGTGGGATTGTCCCCACAGAGAACGGAGAACAAAAGACAAGTCGACATGCAAAGAAGAGCTTTGAGACGTCCTTCAAGAAGCCTGGAAGAGTGTTCCTGAAGATGACTTAAAGAAAGGAGCTGGTCTAAGAGAGTTGAGGCTGTGCTGAAGAATAATGGTGGTGGTGGTGAATATTGACTTTAAAGCTGGTCAGAATGAAACTCTTTGTGTTCAGAATGGAGTTACAGGTGTTTTGTACACAAATCACTGAACCTGTTGTCTCACTTTAATACAGAAGAGGGAGAAACGAGGGGGACTTTTGCACAGGACTGTAGATTGATGGAGAAACGTCCCTCTGCTTAGAGTCGATTGCCTGCCAGCGCTGTAGTTAATCTTATTTTAACTGAACAGACTGGCCTGAGAGCCAAGCTTTCATTCGTGCTCCGATGACTGAAGACATTCACATGATTGTGAGATCAGTGTTGGGTTTACACACCGTGTTAATGAATGAGTCTGTCACATGAACTTGCGGAGAAAGGACAAAGCTAAGAAGAGTGAGATTATGTCACTAGATGACTAGAAGAGAGAGAGTGTGTGTGGGGGGGGGTGTTGGCAGGCCAGCCAGGCTTGAAGCAGATAAGAGGTGTAGTTCACCCTGCTGGGATTAGACCAAACTAAAACCTGGGCTAATTCCTCACTGAGAACTTTACCCTAAGCCCTGATCCCGGTACAGCCTACTCTCACTCCTTGCCCTTCACAGCAGCTCGACCTGCTCCAACAGGGGGTACGGTGGGTCACCTTACCTGTACAGGTTGGCACCTGAGACCGGAAACGGTGGACGAAGTCAGGACAGTGCTAACCTTGGAGCTAGCATGATGCAATATGGAGTTCTTCCATGTAAATGTATAAAAATCGAACAAATTAAATTTTGCATAATGTTTAATACCAATACATATGCATGTGCGTGTGTGTGTGTGTGTGTGTGTGTGTGTGTGTGTGTGCACGGTGCTGCTGAATCATGTGATTTAATGTCACACGGAGATTAACTTATGTGTTTTCTCCCCTTACCATCCCCCACATGCTCCTACACACACACACATCAATCTCCTATAACCAGTAATCTCTGGTGTGTGTGTGTGTGTGTGTGTGTGTGTGTGTGTGTGTGTGTGTGTGGGGAGAACGGGTGCTGCCTGTAGCTAAAGTGAATTAGTCAGCTTACTGTTTGCTGGAAAGGCTTGTTGCACATGAACTAAATGATTGCACATGAGCTCCAGTAGAGTCCGTGTTCTGCTGATTTCTGGAGGTTAGAGATCAGCGCTCAGTTCTATTGGTCAGTCAGGAAATCAGGTGTTGTGTGAACAGCTGAACAGTTCAAGTGGACAGAACCAGAAATTATTCCAATAAAATAAGGGACGCCTTCAGGAAAACCTTTAGAATGTGATAAAAACACTGGAATACAACTTAATGGCTGTTTCACACACGAGGAAATCTGTCTGTCTGTCTATCTGTCTGTCTGTCTGTCTCTTAATCAGTTTAATTTAGTGCCACTGCTTTGCTTCACAGCACCCTGCATGTATTTCCCCTCTCTCTCTCTCTCTCTCTGTGTAGGGTGGTCCTCCCTCTCCCCCATCACTCAGTAGGACTGTCCTCTCTCTCTCTCTGTGTAGGGTGGTCCTCCCTCTCCCCCATCACTCAGTAGAACTGTCCTCTCTCTCTCTGTGTAGGATGGTCCTCCCTCTCCCCCATCACTCAGTAGAACTGTCCTCTCTCTCTCTCTGGGTGTGTAGGGTGGTCCTCCCTCTCCCCCATCACTCCTCTCTCTTATCTTATAAAAATGATTAAAAACATAATGCAGTCCTTAAGTGTGTGTGCGTGTGTGTGTGTGTGTGTGTGTGTGTGTGTGTGTGTATGGAAGGTAGAAAATAATCATAATGATCATGTGCGTGGAGAGCAAGGCAGAGAGGTGGAGGAGAAAAGGAGAACAGATGTATTCACAGCAGTGAATCTGTGTGTGTGTTTGTGTGTGAGTGTGTGTGTGTGTGTGTGTGTGTGTGTGTGTGTGTGTGTGTGAGAAGCAGTTCGTGATGAGTTTCTATTTTTACCCATAGTTCTCTTGTTCCCGCCTCTCTGTTGCTAGGAACCCAGTTCTGGGACAGGTCCTCTCGAGGGACATAGGTTACACACACACACACACACACACACACACACACCCAGGACGTTCCTGTGAGATAGGAGGTGTGTGTTTGAGTGTGAAGACCTTACACTGATGCGGAAAGGCTGATCGATGGCTTTGCTGTGTGTGAGCTGTGAGGGTGTGATCATGTGACCGCGTCCTGAAGAACGTTCTTTATATGAGAAAGAAGCTGGTCTAAGAGAGTTGAGGCTGTGCTGAAGAATAACGGTGGTGGTAGTGAATATTGACCCTAAGGCTGCTTAGAATTCGATCATGTAAATGGGCCAATAGAGGTTGGTTTACGCTCTGTCCTCACCGAGTAAACGAATAATAAAACGGGTCAACCTGACCACGTCCACAACACCGCATCGTCAGTGCCAGATCAGACAGCTGCCAAAATCAGGCACGCGGATCAAAGAGAGAGCAAGAGAAACGTTGCCATGGAGACGGCTTATGGCATCCCATCTGCAGAGTAATCGCTTTCCTTTTTTTCATTCCCTTTTTCTTTTTTTCTTCGTGCTTCATCATCTCCTGCATTCACAAAACGGCTCTTTCATCCTTGGATCTGAGAGAGGGAGAGAGGCAGAGAGAGAGAGAGGGGGAGAGAGAGAGGGAGAGAGAGAGAGAGAGAGGGAGATAAAGATGACTTAAGGAGTAAAGCTGAGAGAAGGCGCTGCTATAAACCATGCGGCCTAAAATAAAGCACCAGAGGGGGTCCGAAAGAACCAAATTACACACGGGACAGTGTCCTCACGGGCCCGTCTGCTCTCCAGAAAAGACCTTCTCTTTTAAGTCCACCAGAATAAGACTTTCAAAAGCACGTTCTCCTTCTTCAAGCGCGTTTCGGCCGAAGTGTGTTTTATTGTTTTAATTTCTCTCCACAATTAAAACCCCCCTTGATTAATCGGACAGTTTTAAAGTAGGAAACTCTTGCATTATTTGATTTCTAATATTTACCTTGTACATGACACTCTCCTTCTTACCTGCTGTTGGTCCAGCACTTCATCACTATGGTAACTGTTGCCATGACGACCGTTTCCAGCGACCTTTCCTTTGACCTTTCCTTTGATCTCGCGGCGATGCTTCCTGACCTTTTAGCACGAAACTAATAAGGAAATTATCTAATGATGAACTGAATTATTGAAATGTTGTTTGAGCATGTGTATGTATATTTAACTGTAGAAAGTAATAATATAATCTAGGACTTGCGTATTGTTTTTGTTATATTTATTTATTTTTAGATGTTTTTGATGCCACTTTTTAGAATGAATTAGTAACAGATGGTGCCGTTTATGCACAAAGTCAGCTGCAGTGCCGTCCCGGGACAGTGTGGTTTGTTGGGTTTTGGGCTCGGCGGCCTGCGGTGAGAGAGTCTGCAGCGCTGACGTCGGGCAGATGTCGGACGTGTAAGTACAAATCCAGTTCAGTCATAAAATGCTCAGATCAGCTCGGCTTGCTGAGTCAGCGTGCTGGTGCAGGATGAGAGGCACCAAAAAAAAGTTGGAATGTTTGAGAAAACCTTTTATCTCCATATAGGAAACTTGACAGGTTTCATCTGTTCCTCTGTATATTACATGTATTTATACACATATATACAGTCATGTGAAAAACTTAGAACACCCCGTTAAATATTCAGTTGTTCATTAAGAAATGTTCGCATATCGATGTCTAATCCTGTTTTAATTTAATTGCAGGTAAACAAAAATGAACCTTGATTTATTCATTAAACAAAAGATATCAACAAAAATGTGACTCTAACTGAGGAAAAAGTTAGGACACCCCACCCCCTAATAGCTAGTGTTCCCCCTTTGGCTGAAATAACTGCAGTGAGACGCTTCTAGCATCTACCAGTCTCTGATGTAGGTCTGAGGAAGGTTTGACCCACTCCTCAGTGCAGAGTTCTTTAAGCTGAGAGATGTTTGAGGGGTTTCTTCCTGTACAGCCCATTTCCAGTCACCCCACAGCATCTCAATGGGATTAAGTGAGCTGGCCAGGTCCTGCTGCAGCAAAGCAAACCCAAACCATGACACTTCCACCTCCATGCTTCACAGTTGGTATGAGGTTCTTTTCCTGGAATGCTGTACTTGGTTTACACCAGACGTGTCCTCTGTTCTGGTGTCCAACTAATTCAATTTTGGACTCATGTGTCCAAAGAACATTCCAGAAGTCCTGGTCTTTGTCTACGTTCTCTCTGGCAAACTGCAGTCTGGCCTTGATGTTTCTCTTAGAGAGTAAAGGTTTCCTCCTCGCACTCCTCCCATGAAGTTAAAGTTCAGTCTCTTTCTGACTGTAGAGACACTTTCACACCAACAGCAGCAAGGGTCTGCTGGAGGTCCTGTGATGACATTTTAGGGTTTTTGGAGACTTCTTTTAGCATCTTTGTTTTAGTGCTCCAGGCTGCAAAGTGTCTAAAGATGCAAGGTTCTAGATAAAGGGGTTCCATCCACTCAGCATCAGCAGTAAATGCATCATCTGGAATCATCTGCTCTTGGTTCTTCACTGCTTCATGTCTTAAGTTAGACGCCTTGTTCTGCTTGAAGGTTCAGACGTAGATCACTGTGTGGATTAACCAACACAAAACTATCAAACTGCTCAGGTACAGAGACTGGACTGAACATGAGAGACAACAACACTGTCCTTCAGGAAGATCTGGAGAACTGCTCAGGTACAGAGACTGGACTGAACATGAGAGACAACAACACTGTCCTTCAGGAAGATCTGGAGAACTGCTCAGGTACAGAGACTGGACTGAACATGAGAGACAACAACACTGTCCTTCAGGAAGATCTGGAGAACTGTTCCTCAACATTAAAGAACATCTGGTTCTTTGAGATAAGGCATTTTATATATATATATATATAAAAAGGAAGTTTTCAGACCCTTTCAGGTTTTCCATATTTTAGTTATTATAAAAACTGGAATCCTATTTACGTAAGAGTTCACACCCTTCACTCTGTATTTGGTTCTGGCAGATTCGGCTGCAATGACAGACTCATTACTCTTCAGGAATGATCCAATAAGCCTGACACACTTTCCTTTTGGAAGTTTCTCTCTTTTTGTAGAATCACTCCGCCAGGTTGGATGGGAGCTCCACAGTAATGTTTTATCTGTGTGTGTGTGTGTGTGGGTGTGTGTGTGTGTGTGTGTGTGTGTGTGTGTGGGTGTGTGTGTGTAAATGTGAACTATATTCCACGTTGTGGTTTGGTTGCAGAAAGTCTGCTGTCGGGTCTGTCAGCACATGCCCCTACAGCTTCCAGCCAAATACCATCTACAGACACACCCTCTCACTGCATCACACACACACACTCCTTCTCACCCTGTCTTTGGTCATGTGGCACACACACACCGACTCGCACACTCTTTCTTCTCCTGTGTGGCCTGTGTGTGTAATAACAGTAATCTCTCTGACCTTTTGGTTTGGATGCTCTTGCTTTCAATCGTGCTGTTTTAATGATGCATAAAATAAAGTGTGTGTTATTTTTCTCTCTCTCTCTCTCTCTCTCTCTCTCTCTCTGTGTTTCACTCGATTCAGTCCATAATCAGTACATTATCGCCAAAGGATGGAAATAAATTCCAGTAGAAACCTATAGAACGTCCACAGCCTCTCTAGCTTTTCACAAAACTGCTCTTCTGGAGATAAAATACCCGTCTGTGAAGTTTCCTTCATTGTTATTTAGTGGAATCCTGTTGGTCTTTAATCTGCATGACAAACGTTCTTTCATGTTTCTTTTTGCTCAAGGGTAAGTTTATGGAACAGAAAATGATCCTGGTTTTTCTCCATGCTATCGAGGTTTATGTAAAGCAAGCTCTCCCATTGGTCAGGAGAAAAAGGAAATAAGTCAGTCGGGTTCAGTTTGGTGAGGAACAGCAACCCCCCCCCCAGACCTTCTGTAGGCTGGAGATCCACCCCTGCCTGTGAAGACAAGCAGCAGGGCTTTACAGAAGGAGTCACTGTAGAAATGCAGCACAGCCTTAAATATGTTTTTAAAAGCTGCAACCACAACATGGAAGCAGGGAATCTATGAATTCTAGAAATGGGAGGTTTTTGTTGTTTTTTTTTTTTTTTTACATTTGTGACCCAAACTGAAGGCCTTGCTTTCAGTGTCATGCATCTTTCTCTCCTCTTTCTCCGCTGGATTCCTGCTCCATGTGATCCCACTGTTCAGCTCGGTGTTTTTCACATGGTCGTCCGTCAGCTGACTGAACTGTGAGCGAATGCTGACACTCCTTCACTCCCTACCGGGCGAAAACAGGCCTCTGTCCCAAATCCCACCTTTATCCTGGTTCCTAGTGCCCTCCCGCCCCTCCTGCAGGATTTGCAGGGTTGTGTTTATTCGATTTTTAGCTTTTTTGAGAATCCTGTGCAGAATTAAGCCTGTATTGACTGAGACTCAGGCTGTCCACGATGCTGACTGCCTTTATTAGTCTCACCTGACGTCTGTGTGGCGGAAAGTTGGTGAGAAATCAGTCTTTTTCGCAGAAGTGGCTCATGGATGCTAAAAAATCTTCATAAAATTTGTTGTGGCAAAATGGCAAACAGTCACTTTCACTTTAAATACCAAGCCCGCTAATGACACATAATAACAGTGTTATTATCACTGACGCCTTCGTTTTTAAGGCACGTGCTGAAGTTTGATGGCACTGTGAGTTCAGCGAGTGCTAATTTAAGATCATCATTGCAGTATTATTACAATCACAAGTCTACTTAAGGGTCTCAAATAAGTAGTTACACATTAACGGGAGCAATTCGACAGTAATTACACATCTATAACAGTGGTACAGCTTATGTAACTACACATGTATTAACTAGAATATTAACAACATGCATTTAAAGTGAAGCAAAGTCTAATTCTCTAAACCATTTTATAAGCCGTCTTATATGAATATATTAGCGCAGTTACGGGACGTAATCAGTCATGAGTTGGCGTGTGGTAAAAGTATGCTTTTAGAAATATGGGCTTTGTATTATTAACTAAAATCCTTGGTCGTTTACACTGATTGGTCAACAGGAATCTTCAGAATTGGGCTCATTTTTATGGTGCTTAAAGGTGATTTCTAACATGTTGCACATTGTGAGCCCAGATAATGACTTCTAGTGTGTGTGTGTGTGTGTGTGTGTGTGTGTGTGTGTGTGTGTGTGTGTGTGTGTGTGTGTGTGTTACAGTATGCCCGAGTGTGGATCCCTGACAGTGAGGAGGTATGGAAGTCAGCTGAACTGACGAAGGACTATAAGCAGGGGGACAATGTCCTGCACCTGCAGTTGGAGGATGGCACGGTAAGACTGTCTGATGAGTGTTTTTATGCAAATGATTTTGTTTGTTATTTATTTCTATCCGATTTGCTACAACACCAATCAAAATCTGACAAACGAGGGGTTTGCTTCCAGGTTTTGTTGACTAATACAACAACTGTGACATAATCTACAAATATCTACGTATAATTTATATAGACACACAATATAGCGGTGGCCTAGCGATTAGGGAGCCACAGAATCGGACGATTGTGGGTTCAAACCCCTTGAGCAGGGTACCGCCCCTGTCACTGCTCCCCAGGCGCTTTCATAGCTCCCCCCTGCTGCACGGTGTGTATTTGTGCATGGGTTAAATGCAGAGGTCCAGTTTCGTTGTGGTTCATCGTGTGCTGTGCTGCGTGTACTCACAATGACAAGAAAAGTCACTTTCACTTTTTTCAGGGGAAAAAAGTGAAGGGAAGCTTCACGTGTCCCTGAGTGTTTCTGTGGGACAGTGATGATGAAAACTAAATCACATTTCCATCCTCCAGTGAAGGATCTCTGTGTTCACAGTGTAAAATAAGACTTTTAGAAGTTCTAGAAGTAACATTGTTCCCAGTCTTTGAGAGCTTTGATGTTGGAAAAAGGCTTGTGTTCATTTCTGGACTTGGTTTTAAGGATCTGGAGCACAAGCTGGACCCGAAAACCAAGAACCTGCCGCACCTTCGGAACCCGGACATCCTGGTGGGAGAGAATGACTTGACGGCCCTGAGCTACCTGCACGAACCAGCCGTGCTGCACAACCTCAAAGTGCGCTTCATCGACTCCAAGCTCATCTACACCTACTGTGGTAAATACACACACACACACACACACACACACACACACACACACACACACACGTGTCCTGTATCATCTAGAATTAGTTGGTGCATCTGTCTGAGATGTTGGACATCACCTTGGTTTTTGCCATCCAGATAATGGACACCACCTGCATGTCCTCTCTCACCACATCCATAAACCTCCTCTTTGTGCTTCCTCTTCTCCTCTTTCCATCCTTCTCCTGATATACTTCTCGTCTCTCCTCATGAATGTCTCCACACCAACAACTCGCAGAAGTCCAACATGAGCTGTCCCTCTAATTAACTCGTTCCTAATCTGGTCCATTCTGGTCCCATAGGGAGGCCGTACAGATGAATGCAGGGATTAGTTGCTTGGACAGAACGGACGGGGTTTGATCTGTGATTTTTATTTTCTCCTTTAATGCAGGAATTGTTTTGGTGGCCATTAATCCGTATGAGACGCTGCCCATCTATGGCGCGGACATCATCAACGCCTACAGCGGGCAGAACATGGGGGACATGGACCCCCACATATTCGCCGTGGCTGAGGAGGCCTACAAACAGATGGCCAGGTGTGTGTGTGTGTGTGTGTGTGTGTGTGTGTGTGTGTGTCTCTGAAGGTGGGGTTTGTAGGTCATTGTACTGCTGAGCCAGAAATAGTCTCTGTTGTGGACATCTTATTCTCTCTCTCCGTCTTTCTTTGACTCTTGCTCTTGTTCTCTTTCTTTCGCTCTTCTTTCAATTCTGGCTCTCTGTCTTTCTCTTTTCCTCTCTCACACTTGCTCTGGTTCTCTCTCCGTCTCTTATCGCCGTCTCGTGCTTCTTGCTGTCTCTCATTCACGGCACTTTAAATAGTCATTTTCACTTTTTCTTTCTTTCACACTTGCTCTGGTTTCTTTTCTTTCTCTCAATTTTTCCTTTTTGTTGTTTTTCTCTTGCTCTCTTTCCTCTTTCCTCTTTTTCTCTCTCTTACCTTTGTTCTGGTTCTCTTTTACTTGCAATCACTCTCTCTCACTCTCACCCACAATGTGTAATCTACTCACGACTGGAGTGTGTGCTTGTGTGTGTGTGTGTGTGTGTGTGTGTGTGTGTGTGTGTGTGTGTGTGACACACACTTTAGGCTCCCACAGTGTTCGGCATATTGACCTCAGTGTCAGAATATTGATGGCAGTGATGTTTCTCAGTGTGGCTCTTTAAAGGGCCAGTGCACTACGTTTTTTAGGCTGATCGGTGTGTGCTGGTTTTTGTGACATCACAAAAATTCTATTCAGGCTATTGAACTTCAATCAGTCCTCCTGTCATTTCCTTTTTCAGAGATGAGAGGAATCAGTCCATCATTGTGAGCGGAGAGTCCGGGGCAGGGAAAACCGTCTCGGCAAAATACGCCATGCGGTACTTCGCTACAGTCAGCGGCTCGGCCAGCGAGGCGAATGTGGAGGAGAAAGTTCTGGCCTCCAACCCCATCATGGAGGTGAGGGTCAGATGGTGGAGGTGTAGACTTTTCTCTCCTTTAGACTATCTTCTCTCATGTAGCTTTAAGAGCATTTCTACTTTCTCATTTTGCTCCTGTTTCTCTCCTGCTATAGACTGCTTTTCTGCAGTCCCAGCTGGCCTTGAACTCCATTTCCCAGGATGCTTTGCTCTGCAGACGCTCTCCTACTGCAGAGATTCATAGCATCGCCTTCCACACACACATACACACACACACACACACACACACAAAAGTGTCACACTGGATAAAAATAGCAGCCCCTCATGAGCTTCTTCACACAAACTGACACACGTGAGCAATTTCACACTCTGTCGACTCCCACCTTCTCTCTCTCTCCCTCTTTCACACATCCCTCGTTCAGCTTCAGTCTGAGCAGAACTGTCTTCATGGTTCAAGTGATAATTAATAACCATCCATGTCTTCAGAGCAATCGAAGACTAATGCATTTAACAAGAAATGGAAGCTTATCTCCCACCAGCATCACTCACTCCTCTCAGACCAGTGTTGTTAATTAAGGAACCATAACGAGCGTCGTTAATGTGTCCATTGTGTCCTGCAGGCCATTGGAAACGCAAAGACTACCAGGAATGACAACAGCAGCCGCTTCGGGAAGTACATCGAGATCGGCTTCGATAAGAAGTACCACATCATCGGGGCCAACATGAGGACGTACCTGCTGGAGAAATCACGTGTTGTGTTTCAGGTGAGACACACACACACCGTTTTAGTTTTTTTTTTTTTTAGTTTTTTTCTCATTAAGAACTCAAACTCCCCATAATTCAGTGGTTTTGGTGGTTCAGGGGTTTCATTACAGTGATGCTGAAAGGAACCAGAGAACTCTGTGCGATTTCTGTCCCTCACTGAAGCTCCTCGTGTCTCTCTGTGGGACGGTGATGATGGTGAAACCGAATCAGGGCCTGACAGCGTCCTGCATGTATGAGTTTGAGTTCCATGAATGAGTAATTCCTCTCCAAACTTTGGAAATGAACACATCTGGATTCTTTTAGACCAGATGTGCTGGAAGTGATTGTGTTCTTCAGTGGGTGAAAAGAGGAACAGAGAGGTTGGAGGAATCCTGCTTTAAGCTCATCAGGAATGAGGATAATGGGGTTAAACATGTCGGCCCAGCCTTATGAAATCTCTCTCTCACACACACACACACACACACACACACACACACACACACACACACACACACACACACTGTTGTTGTTGCTGGGGAATTCCACAGTTCATCAGGTCTGTGCGAGACTTTAGCTGGTTGTGTGCAGAGATATAACACACACACACACACACACACACACACACACACACACACACACACACACACCCTTTACTCTGATTTTCACCAGCCTACCTAGGTTGTTACTCATTAAACACGCAGTGAACATTTAATAACCGTGTGTGTGTCTGTGTGTGTGTCTGTGTGTAGGCAATATATCCTCATATCCTAAGGCTATGAATCGTGTTTATACAGCAGTTAATCTGCAGCTGGTTTAGACCTTCATTTCCTTTGAAATATTCCAGATAATTCAGCTTTACTTTCGCTCCGCCGTACGCTGGCACTGCCTGCCAGCCCCGCGGCCGGGCCGAGCTGCCGTGATGGATTTGGAAGGTCAGCAGGTCAGTCAGGTTCAGCTTGGTGCTGTCTGACTGGGTTCAGAGAGCTGCTTAAACGGCCTTACCCAGGAACCAGCCAATCTTCATTTTAAGCTGGGTTTTTCTTGATATGTTCTTATTTTGGGGGGGGGAGTAAATAAAATGAGCCCAGAAGGTTAAAAAAACCCTTTAGCATCAGTGAGACACTCTGCACTTACATTTAAAGCATGGTGGTGGTAGTGCCTTGAACGAGATTTCTCCGCGTGTGTGTGTGTGTGTGTGTGTGTGTGTGTGTGTGTGTGTGTGTGTGTGTGTGTGTGTGTGTGTGTGTGTGTGTGTGTGTGTGTGTGTGTGTGTGTGTGTGTGTGTGTGTGTGTGTGTGTGTGTGTGTGTGTGTGTGTGTGTGTGTGTGTGTGATGAACCGGCACCGATCTGTCCAGGGTGGTTTGGCTTTATGATCTCTGAGATTGATCCCCCGCCTCTCTGGTCAGGATAAACATCCAGTGACCGAACATTTTGACCAAATTAGTGAATTTTGAAAGGAACCAGCTGCTGTGTTTAAGTGGCTTGTCTTTTCATGACATCTGACCGGCCTGCTTCTTTCTTTTTCCTTCCTTCATCCCTTCGTTTTTCTCCCTGCAGGCGGATGAGGAGAGGAACTATCATATCTTCTACCAGCTCTGTGCCTCCTCACATCTCCCCGAGTTCAAGGCCCTGAAGCTTGGTGAGTCACACTCCAGACCAAGTCTGCTCCATCAGCCGAACTGGTTACAGTCTGAAAATCGTACCGGAACCACGTAAGAGAGTCTCTTACAGACCACTGAACCATGCTGGTGGAGTGGATTTTTGTTAGTCGATACATGAAAAACTTCCCTAATTAACTCTAGAATAAAATACATGTGTGTGTATTACTGTAGAGTTAACCATGATAGTGTTACATTTTACATAAATACACACACACACACACACACACACACACATAGCTGTTTGGCTCTATGCCGAAATTTTGTTCATGTTTCTAGGAGGTTTTAGCGCGTGTGTGTGTGTGTGTGTGTGTGTCTCATTGTGCTGTATGTGATTGATCCTGGTGTGGAGCACAGCATGGAGACTGAGAATAGATGGTTTCCTACTGAGACACACACACACACACACACACGTACTATATCATACACTCTGAACAACAGTTCTCAATTACTAACCTACACAAACTACATGTACCAGAACATTCACTGTAAGATCACATACAGATCAAACACACACACACACACACACACACACACACACACACACACTGCTGGCTCTGTGTTCTCCTGCATTGGCAGCCAACTGGGCTGACTTCCTGCCCAACTGACGCCCGGTTAACGGGGGTGGTGTGTGTGTGTGTGTGTGTGTGTGTGTGTGTGTGTGTGTGGGTTCACATGCACGTGTGCCACACAATCAGACTCCTGTTGCCAAGCAACAGGCCCCCTCTGCTTTAATCTGTGAAGATGCTGCCGTATTAGAGAGTCTGGTCTGTAAAAGGTCTCCACACTAATCAAACAGAGAATCTCCCTCATTTTCTTCACTTACTTGCTTTTTTAGGACAGTGATGTAAGAGACTGAAAGGCTGGTATTTCTGAGAGGCTGTTTTTGTAGCTAAACATTATTCTGAGGAAGCTGCTGCGTGTAGTTTGGGGTGAAAAGCTCCTGTTATTAAACTACCCTCCAGAAAAAAGAGACCACTGGGGTGTTCACCTCATAGGTTCATCTTCAGTACCTTAAGGATCACACCTCCTCTGTACTCTGCTGCAGGTACATTTTAAAGGAGGAATGGCTCCTTAAAAAATGCATATAAAATAAAAAAGAGAACCGATTGGAATCAGAGAAGTGGAGAGAAGAGGAGGGGAGAGGAGTGGGAGAGCGTGGAGAAGACAAGTGAAGAGTGTGGGATAGTGAACAGAATATTTCTCATCCTCTGCTCTTTCTGTCCCTGACACACTCCACAGGGTTTGGCCAAACAATTATTTAAGGAGGGTGAACATATTTTGCTTGTTTGTTTGTTTGTGAACCCAGGTAGCGCTGATGATTTCCACTACACCAAGCAGGGCCGCAACCCTGTGATTGAAGGCGTGGACGACGCAAATGAAATGTCTACCACCAGGAACGCCTTCCTTCTGCTAGGTAAGACCTACTGACCTGCCAGAACCTGGGCTGCTAATGCTTTGTGTTGGAACTGTCTGTGTGTGTGAGTTGCATTTCATATATTTGGGAGGGCTGTGGAATATTTCAGAACCCCCTACACTTCCTGTAGTGAACTACAGTCTGTCAGAACCACCGTGTGGGAGGGTGTGAACATTACAGAGCTCTATATCTCCCTCTACACTTCCTGTAGTGAACTACAGTCTGTCAGAACCACCGTGTGGAGGGTGTGAACATTACAGAGTCTATATCTCCCCCTACACTTCCTGTAGTGAACTACAGTCTGTCAGAACCACCGCAGGAGGGTGTGGAACATTACAGAGCTCTATATCTCCCCCTACACTTCCTGTAGTGAACTACAGTCTGTAAGAACCACCGTGTGGAGGGTGTGAACATTACAGAGCTCTATATCTCCCCCTACACTTCCTGTAGTGAACTACAGTCTGTCAGAACCACCGTGTGGAGGGTGTGAACATTACAGAGCTCTATATCTCCCTACACTTCCTGTAGTGAACTACAGTCTGTCAGAACCACCGTGTGGAGGGTGTGAACATTACAGAGCTCTATATCTCCCCCTACACTTCCTGTAGTGAACTACAGTCTCTGAGTTTGTGTATTTGGGTGTCTCACATGTTTGCAGTTGTGTCTATAATCACTGTTATGCTCTCTCAGGTATTAATGAGTCATATCAGATGGGGCTGTTCCAGGTTCTAGCAGCCATCCTGCACCTCGGCAACGTGGACGTGAAGGACAGAGACGCCGACAGCAGCATCATACCCGTGAGCTCACACTCTTTATAGATGTCATTATATTTTTTGATTGTTGAAGTTCTGGCCATGCTCTGCAGGGTCGGGTTTGATTGTTGGCTCCTCCCTCTTTCCTCTTTAGCCCAATAACAGCCACCTGATGGTGTTCTGTGAGCTGATGGGCGTGGCCTATCAGGACATGTCCCACTGGTTGTGTCATAAAAAACTGAAGACGGCCACGGAGACATACATCAAACCCATCCCCAAACTGCAGGCCGTCAACGCCCGGGACGCTTTAGCCAAACACATCTACGCCAAACTCTTCAACTGGATCGTCGATCACGTCAACAAAGCGCTTCACTCCACCGTCAAACAGCACTCCTTCATCGGCGTCCTGGACATTTACGGGTCTGTAGGACAGGAGGAGCAACATCACTACAGTAATGAAGTGACATTGACTTACAATAACAGTTTTTAATGTTAATTGTTACATTTCTCAGGTTTGAAACCTTTGAGATCAACAGTTTTGAGCAGTTTTGTATCAACTACGCCAACGAGAAGCTCCAGCAGCAGTTCAACATGGTGGGTTTCTTCTGTCCTCGTCACATGCTATCATTTACCGTCTGTCCATCTGTCTATCCCTCCTTCTGTGTGTCTGTCCATCTATCCATCCCTGTCCATCCAACCATCCATCCGTCTATCCGCCCATCCATCTCTCTGTCTATCGATCCATCCGTCCGTCTATCCATCCGTCCCTCCATCCATTTATCCGTCTGTCCATTCGTCTTATCTATCCACCCATCCATCTGTCTATCCATCCATTTGTCTATCCGTCTGTCCATCCATCCATCTATCTGTCCATCCATTCGTCTATCCATCCATCCAGCCACTCATTCCATGTGTTAATTAATCACTGATGTATAATCTATGCAACACCTGATTCTTCTCTGCTTTTCTCCTCTTCTTTATGCTCCCCTTCTTCTGTTCTCTTCTTTCCTTTTCTTTCCTTGTCTTTTTGTTTTTCTCTTCCCTTTTCCTCTGTCGTCTTTTCTGCTCTTTTTTTTCAATATCCTTCCTTTTTGGTTGTTCTTTTTAACTTAATACTTGTTCTATAATTGTTATTTTTCCCTTCTTTTGCCACTCTTTCTTCATTTGTTTTATGTTTTATGTCCCTTTTCATTGTTTATTTTCTTTTTCCTTCTTTTTTTTCTGTGCACAGCATGTCTTCAAGCTGGAGCAGGAGGAGTATATGAAGGAGCAGATTCCCTGGACTCTGATAGATTTCTATGATAATCAGCCCTGCATCAACCTGATCGAGGCCAAGATGGGCGTCCTGGACCTGCTGGACGAGGAGTGCAAGGTATCGGTTCTGCAGATTATTTCTGTGAGCCAAAAACAAATGATGGGTTCTCGTCCGATTCCTTCATTTCTGCCGTCGTTCTTTTTGAAAACGAGCATCTGTAGTTTCTTCAGCATCGTTCCTGGTTCAGGAGACGCTGCAGTGAAAACAAGCATTAAAATGTGATGAATGGATTTGGCAAGTAGTTGTTGTATCTAGAACGGTTCTCTCTCTACTCGGGTAGATGCCGAGGGGTTCTGATGACTCTTGGGCCCAGAAGCTCTACAACACTCACCTGAAGACCTGCTCGCTGTTCGAGAAGCCACGCATGTCCAATAAAGCCTTCATCATTCAGCACTTTGCAGATAAGGTATACACACACACACACACACACACACACACACACACACACACACACCCACCCATGTTATCCATGGTTATCCATGAACTATATAAACACATCACATTCACCAAACTACATGCTGCGATTCTTGACAAAAAATTTATTCAAATTGCAAATATTGGTCAGGAAATTATTTGAATTAATAAAAAATTAATTGTAATTAAAACGAAATATTGGCCTAAAACATGTCATTTTTATTATAACTTAAAATGCAATTTAAATGGAAACTAACTGGGCAGAAAGTACAATAATAACTGCCATTTAAACAGCAAATATTAATCCAACACTTGTCATTTTAATTATATTTAAAATCTAATTAAAATTGAACCTATTTGTTAAGATACTGCTGTATTAATTACAAATTAAATCAAAAAATATATAATAAAATAAATATTATTGAAATAAATGAGAAATATGATCTAATATAATATTAATATATAATAATTTATTATATAACTATATATAATAATATTTCGTTATAATCTAATTAAGTATTGGACCAAACTGTGTGTTTAAATGCAGTTCATTACTTTAGCTTCATTGCACCCCATAATAATCCAGAAACAGTGAGACATTAGAAAAGTATTATTATCTCTTTCTTCTCGCGTGATTTGGGGACGAAGTGTAGTTTGGACAGAAGGGGGGACATCCTGTAATGTGGGACCCTCTGAACTCTGATCAGTCTCCACGCACACTTCTCGATCAGGGACACTGAGTGGACTGGGGACACTGTGAACGTCCTGAACGGTGTCTGAGTGTGTCACTCATCGGTGGTGTTTACTGGACGTCTGATGACCAGGCACTAAGTCTTGGCTGCGGCCCTAAAGCTCGGTCCCTTTTTAGCAGCTGGGTCGGGTTTCAGCTTGTGAGAGACAACACAGCACCAGGACACTGTCTCACACAGGAGCTCTGAGTGGACTTTACTTCAAACTGTAACCAAACCACAGTCTCTAGAACGTCCTCAAGACCTTAAAGACGAGATCAATAAACTAGAATATAGAAATAAATCTAACAAACTGATCTCATTGAAAGGGAAGGAGGAGCAGCACGCCTAGACATAATGATTGAACAGTCCCGTCTTGTCCCACCCCATCCCGTCCCTTCCTGTTCCTTCCCATCTTTACCTGTCTCGTCTTGTTCTGTCCAATCCCTTCCCATCACTTCGCTTCTCCTCCCATCCCTTCCCATCCTTTTCTGTCTTGTCTTGTCCCATCCCATTCCTTCCTCCCATTTCCTGTCACTTCGCATCTCATCGCATCCCTTCCTGTCCCGTCCCGTCCCGTCCCGCCCCGTCCTGCCCCGTCCCGCCCCATCACTTCCCATCCTGTCCCATCTTGTCCCTTCTCAACCCATCTGGTGTCTTTTCAGCTCTTCCTTTATTCTTATCACTTCTCTTCTGTATCTCCTTTTTTCTTTTCATCTCCTTTTTATTGTTCTTTTCTCTTTCCTGTCTTAAATTGCTGTCTTTTTTTCTGTTCTCTCTCTCTCTCTCTCTCTCTCTCTCTCTCTCTCTCTCTCTCTCTCTCTCTCTCAGGTGGAGTATCAGTGTGATGGCTTTTTGGAGAAGAACAAGGACACGGTGAACGAGGAACAGATTCACGTGCTGAAGGCCAGTAAGGTCAGTAAGGTCACGGCTGGGATCAGGACCAGGGCCATGTTCCAAATCCACGCTCAGTACACTTGTCTCAAATCACCCTTAAAAAATGAACATGGCGCTGTCCCAAATCACTTTCAGTACCAAACACTGTTCTCAGATCCCCCTTAAAAACCAGGGCCATGTCCCAAATCACACTCAACAAGCCCTTATCCTGAATCTTCAGCACTGGAACACCAGGGCCAAATTCTTATTCATCATAAGATTCTGTTCCAAATTACAGTTGCGCACTCCAAACAGGCCCCCGCCTGCCTTCACGTTTTAAATACCTGCCGGATTTATGAGACAGACTTGCCTTTTAGCTGACGACTGAATTTCACCACTGTGTGCTTTCCACCCACCCACACCCACACACACACACACACACACACAAAGTCTTTCCTATAGGGTTTGGAGTGCAGCGTCACAAATGATGACTGTGCGAGCAGTTCCATAGTGTGTGTGTGTGTGTGTGTGTGTGTGAGTAATAAGAAAGCCTCCCAGAGGAGGCCCAGGGAGAGTTTTCCAGAATCGTGAAGATTTTTTTCCAGTGATTTGACCTTAACTGAGAAATCTGCTGAGGTCAAGGGCACAGCACCATCTGGGCTGTCCATCCTCCACTACAGCAATGTTTGCCCTCCCTCTGTTTTCCAAGTGTTACATCATGAAATAAAGTACTGTGCACAACTCTTCACCCTCCTCAGCCCTCATCCATTCATAAGATGTCCAGCTCTGCTCCTGCTCCTCCACAGCTGCCCAAGCCGCACGTGGTTCAAAGGAGAAATGTTCTCATTTACATGAAACTATTGGGCAAGACGCGTTTTCTGGAGGTTCAGTCTCAAAGCACAGACAAAGTCCCGACTTTACTCCCAGATTGGTCGTCCCCCTCCAGGAGCAGGGCCTGTCAGTCCGGCTGTATGTTCATCTGCACTCATGTCAGAGTCCGTTGGTGTTTTTCTGGTCGAACACACCCGTTCTGGGTGAGCTCGAGCAGGAAAACACCAAAATCTCCCCGAACTCCTGATCAGCCCCCACCAGTCACACTGCCGCAGTGTGTGTTTACACTCTGGTCTTTAAGATGCCCTGTTATTACGTTTTAAATATTAAATATTATTAATATATTCAATATTTAAATATTATATATATAATTATTTGTCTCACAAAGTAATATTAAATATAAATGTTTTATTAATGCTTTTGTACTGTTTCATAATTTTAATTTTAATATTATTTTATTTTCAGTATGTACGAAATACCTACACTTTGTTTGCTTTTATCGTTTATATAGATTTTTTCTAATATTTTGTTATTTTTATTGCTGACCTGTTTAAATATAAAAAATTCTAATTCTGGCTTTGATTCTCCATCACTAAGTCCTCACAGCCTCTGGTGGCGGCTCATTGGTGGCGGCTCACGCTGCTTTTGCAGGGGTTTACATTCGTGCGTATGTGTGACGGTGCAGTGATGTTCTGATGTGTTTTTCTTTTTTTGTTCTCCTCCTGTTTGTTTTTTCCATCACGTGTTGTCCATGTGTTGTGTTACCATGACAACCATGCCGCTGCAGTAGCTGCAAAAGCAGCACTCTCCTGAAATGCTACATTGGTCTCTCTCTCTCTTCCACTTCCACTCCTGGCTCACACTTTTTCTCCCTGCTGTGGTTTCACTAGCTTCTGTTTAGGATGCATGCACAGGGAGTTGGTCAAAATGGTGTGTGTGTGTGTGTGTGTGTGTGTGTGTGTGTGTGTGTGTGTGTGTATGTATTGCTGCTTCAGCATCTTAGGTCTCCTGCTTACAGTTGCTGCTGAGAAAATTACATCTTCCCTGAGTTCTATTGATCTTTACTGGAGGCCTGTAGCACCGCAGCCCTGAGGGACCATCCCCGACCACAGCCAACACACACTCCCTCACACTCCCTCACACACCATCACACACCCTCCTACCCCATCATTATCTTCTACCCCTTCAAACACTCTATACCGCTCATATTCCCTCACATCCGCTCACACTCTCTCTCCTACCCGCTCACAATCCCTCCTACCCCCTCACAATCCCTCCTACCCCTCACACTCCCTCCTACCCCCTCATCTTCTACCCCTTCAAACACTCTACTCCCTCACATTCCCTCATTATCTCCTACTGCTTCCAACACCCTCTATAGTAACTCACACCCCCTTACACTTCCTCACACTCCCTCAAACAGTCTCACTCTGCCTCTCACTCTCTCACAACCCCTCCTACCCCTTCATACACCCTCGTACTCCATCTTCACTGCATCATGCTCCTCCACACCTCATCCTACCCCTTCAGATCCCTAAAAATCTTAACATCTTAATAAAATTCATCCACTTTAGCTCACACACTAAGGTTGCCCTGTGGGGTGTGCTGTTAGTTTTGATTGGAGGTTTGTTCGTCAGATGGGTGTTGTGTTCTGGTCAGATGGGTCCCTTACAGGCTTTTTCCTCCTGCATGGTGCTTGGCCCCGCTCTGCCTCCAGCCCTTCAGATCTAATGATGAGCAAGTCTGGAGGAAAATGCTGCTTTTTCTGCTGATGCTTTTTAATCAGCTCCTCTAAAGGGACCTAGATATACTTAAAACCGCTTCTTTTTATTCATTCTACACACAAACATATTGTGCCAAAGTCTTGGTCCCTCATTTCTTTCTGTTCTGTATGAAAGTAGCACATAGAAAGTAGTTCAGTGATTTGTGTACAAACACATGTAACTCCAGTCTAAACACAAAGAGAGTTTCATTCTAACAAGCTTTAAAGTCAATATTCACCACCTGTTATTCTTCAGCACAGCCTCAGTTCTCTTAGACCAGCTCCTTTCTTTAAGTCAGGAACACTTCTCCAGGCTTCTTGAAGGATGTCGCTCTTTTCTCCGTTTTCGTGGAGATGATCCCACACTGCTCCTGAAACTGCTCAGGTACAGACTGTTCTGAAAATGAGAGACAAACACTTGGACCTCCAGGAAGATCTGGAGAACTGTTCCGTCTGGATCTCTGAATAAGAAGAAATGAAAGCAAGGCTTTGGCAGTGTGCTGTATATATGGACGGTTTTCCAGGCAGGCCTAGGCTGCTTCCAAGGGGACTCCTTTTTCTCCAAAGCCGTGTCTGTAAGCTGTCCAGGGCTGATCACTAACTTAATCAATCTGGAAACAGATTTAAAGGGATGGTTCTTTTCATAAGTTTCCCCTCTTTAAATGTAGCTGATCAGCCACAACGGATATGATGTCTGTGGTTGATTCTATTCGCATCATCACCTACACCTTTAACAGACTTGCTTATGTGGTTTCTGACACTGTAGGATACATTTGTGTCCCTAAAGAGGGACTTAACAAAAGCTAAAGCTGAGATCAGTCTTAAAGCCTGACTTAGTTTGGTCCTCTTGGCTGATCTGCCGCATTTAAATGAAGTTATAATATCACATAAATATCACTTTAAGCTTCAGCGGTTAATCATGTTTTCATCTGCAAACCTTTTCTCTGAGCACAGTCTTACAGCAACCAGGGTGACTGAAAGTGAAAGTGACTGTCTCACCATGGAGACACACACAATCACTGGCCCTGTCAGACTGTCCTCAGCTCTGCTGTGCCCAGTTGATTAATCTATCCTGGGTGCAATTTGCAGTTCGACCTGTTGGTGGAGCTGTTCCAGGATGAGGAGAAAGCCACGAGCCCCACCGGGACGGGTCCTGCCCCAGGGGGGCGCACTCGGCTCAGCGTCAAACCAGAAAAGGGCAAAGTGGGCCAGGCCAGCAAGGAGCACAAGAAGACTGTGGGGCTGCAGGTGGGGATTATGTTTTGGTTGGTTTCTGATTCTGTTAATTGAAGGGTGTTTGTAAAATAAACCATTAATATTACGTTGAGATTCTACTTTAAAGGGCTCATATAGCTTTAAACCCAGAGATCTGAAGCTGATGAGCTACGTAAAGTTTAGAACATCCATTTACTCTGTCCATGTTTAGGCGCTAAAAAGTAGTCCGTCTTGAGTTCCCGTTTTTGTGATGTCACAAACCAGCACATTTGCATGTTCACCCTGCAGGCATTTCAAGCTGCCAAATGAAATTACAAGGACGAGTGGTTCAGTTTGGACGGCTGAATGAGGCAGCCAATCACAACTGACCTCACTTTTATATCAAAACAGCCTGAACGCATGAAGAGAGAAAACATTAAACCAAACAGAAGGAAAAAACTGATAAACAAAAGTGATAAAACGTGCAGTATGGATGCAGTATGAGGCTCAGAGGAAAGTCTTACAGGACTGTTTAACTAAAAAGAGACAATAGTAAACTGGCTAGTACATGCAATACCATGGTAACACCTAGCAATGCCATGGCAACCAATAAAAAGTGACAATAGCTACTCGCTAGCAGAAAAACATGCAATACCATAGTGACCGCTTATGCCCCAGCAACCATCTGGAAACCATGGCAACATCATCCATGGTACAAAGCAGCAACCCCACAATCACAAGAGATACCAGTACCACCTTAGCAACTAGTACCACCTTAGCAACCACTCTCAGGTAATTCAATGGCTACCTCATTTCAGCATCTTTAGCAACTGCCACTGAAACCAAGGCAACCTTCTAACAACCGCCAGAGAAACCATAGCAACCGCTTGAAAATTGATTTAGCAACACTATGGAAGGTAGAAACACATCTCTTCTTAAAAAACCATTATACCGAAGCCAGACAAAATGTAAAATGTCATTTTTATTTATTGTTTGTTTGCTTTCCTTTGTTTATCCTGCAGTTCCGGAACTCACTGCAGCTCCTGATGGAGACGCTGAACGCCACCACGCCGCACTACGTCCGCTGCATCAAACCCAACGACTTCAAATACGCCTTCACGCACGTCACCTGAAGGACCGCCTCTCTCTCTCTCTGGAGCACTCCCAGATTCGAGAAGTAACACTGGCTCTTTGATCATTCAAAGTCCATTTCTTGTTCATCTCTGATTCATTCGTTTTTTTTTTTGAAGTTTTTGACAAAAAAGGTTTATTTGATGAAATTCTTTGTATTCGTTGATCATTAATAACAACATCAGATCATTCTTGGCAATAATAAGTTAAATAAATGTTACCATGTAATAGGTGTAACTGTGTGTTGTAATACCAGGTTTGACCCCAAGAGGGCGGTGCAGCAGCTGAGAGCGTGTGGGGTTCTGGAGACGATCCGCATCTCAGCTGCCGGGTTCCCATCCAGGTACTGATCTCTTATACACCCCATATTTACTCCCGTGTGTGTGTGTGTGTGTGTGTGTGTGTGTGTGTGTGTGTGTGTGTGTGTAATACACAGTGATGTTCTGCACATCACTTTAATAAAGAAATGAATATAATTTGATCTGATGTGATCTAAAAACAATGGGAGAGCAGATCACTTCAGTGTGTGTGTGTGTGTTTGTGTTTCAGGATGGACCTATCAGGAGTTCTTTTTGTCGCATCGTGGTTCTGGATGAAGCAGAAGGATCGCCCTGCCTGATAAGAAGATGACCTTGTAAGAAATGTTCCTGGAGAAGCTGGTGCAGGTGGGAACACCACCGTTTAAACGGTCTTTCAGTTAAAAGCTCAGCTTTGGGACATGCAGCCCTCAAACCTTCCAGGTGCTCAAAGTAGGTCCAAAAGATCTTCAGTGCGGAAAAGAAAACTGTTCTTCATTATTAAAAGAGCTGCTCTTCAGACCGAGCAGGACGCTGAGTGTTGAGAAGAACACACACACACACACACACACACACGGCATCAACAAACGGCGCTCAGGGAGGGGTCTTCCCAAATGTTTTCATTAAATGTTACCATCTACAATTAAATAGTGATGTCCTGCTTCTGCAGGGAGCCAGTAAAAAATAAAGATGCTGATAATGAAGTTTTCATTCAAGTATTTACCTGTTTTGTTGTTATTTTGCAGGAGATAAAATGCACTCCCTGTTCAAATGTTCTAAAGAGGAATCACTGCAGCTCTTGATCTTTGTCCCCCTGCAGGATCCGGACAAGTACCAGTTTGGGAAGACGAAGATATTTTTCCGGGCTGGGCAGGTGGCGTACCTCGAGAAACTCCGTGCCGATAAACTGAGAGCCGCCTGCATCCGCATCCAGAAGACCATCCGCTGCTGGCTGGCCCGCAAGAAGTACCTGCGCATGAAACACGCGGCCATCACCATCCAGAGACACGTCAGAGGATACCAGGCCCGATGGTGAGACACACACCCACACACACACACACACAGGTTAGAATCCTGAAGCAGTATTTTACACTGAGTTTCCTTTGATCAAGGCACCGTGCTCATCACTGCTCCCTGGGTGCTGGAGATAGCTGGCCCTTGCTGGATGGTGTGTGAGGGAGATAAATATAGAGGATCCTTTTCTATGTTGTTCCAATAGTCACTTTCACTTTCATCTGTAAGGTGCCACTCTGTATCTGGAACGGTCGATCCTCCAGTGAGGCTTGTAGTGTGAACAGAAAAACACACCTGAGCCTGAAGAACAGTCATTTATGATTATTAACGATCCGCCCGTGTCCTGCGTCCCGTGTCCTGCGTCCCGTGTCCTGCGCTGACCCCAGTGTTTTCAGTTCCAGCTTGGCCAAGTTCCTGCAGCCGCATTTATTTCATCATCATCCAGAAAATCAGCGATGTTCGTGGGCGAGAAGCTCTACAAACGCAACAGGCGGCCGCCTGCCATGCAGTGCGCATCCTCCGCCGCCATGGCCAGACAGCAATATCAAGGTACACACGCACACACACACACACACACACACACACACACACACACACACCCATGCACACAAACACACATACACACACACACATTCATACACTCACTCACTCACACATGCACGCACACACACACACACTCATGCACACAAACACACGTACACACACACACACACACACTCACACACGCGTGCACACACACACTCTCTTGCACAAGCACACAGACACGTGCGCACACTCATGCACACACACACACTCATGTACACAAACACACACTCATGCGCACACGCGCACACACACTCAAGCGCACACACTCATACACACTCATGCACACAAACACACTCACTCATACAGTCATGCACACACTCATACACTCACATGCACACAAACACACACTCATACACATGCACACACGCGCACGCACACACACACACACATACACACTCATGCACACAAACACATTCACATACACATACACACACACATACACACACACACACACACACACTCATATACACACACACACCCTCCTACACACAAACACAGATTCTCAGGTAAGTAATGTAGGAAGTCATTCAAGTTAAGAAATTAAACACCTGAAAACTCAAAGGCAGGAGCTGCTGATGTCTGAAGAGCTGGACAGAGACCGATCAGATTATTGATTATTGCTGCAGTAATCGATCAGGATTCACAGAATTACAAAATAAACTCGTACATTCAAAACACGAAACATTAGAAATATATTACAGGCCATTTTTAATAGATTTGGATTATTTACGCTTGTTCTTATGTAGCTGGATCGTTGACACTCTGCTGAAGATGGATTTTAGAGCTTGTGATGGAAAGAGCGCACAAACGCTGATTTTACCCCCAAATCAGCCGAACCTGTTGAGTCTAAAGCTTTTATTTGATTGGATGAGATATATTGCAGGTCTTTAGAGCTTCAAATTAGAACATGGTTTTAAACACAGATTTTTCTAAACGGGGACTGGAGGATGTCCTAAATGAAATATTAAGAAAAGCGGTGAAACATTGGGTGCTATAAAGTGGGAGACGGCTGACATGCTGGTCCTCAGTGATGATGGACGTGTGTTGTGAGGGGACAGGAAGGTCATGTGACCAGAGACTGAGAGCAGTGGAGGATGTTTTAGGGACTGCCCCAGTGACGGACAACAGCAGCTGCACACACACTCACACACACACACACTCACACACCACTCGCTGCCTGCTCTCTGTGGTCAGGTGTTTATGTGCGCGGGGAGGAAATGTGTAATATCTGCAGAATGAAAAGGCAGAAGGTGGGAAGAGCTCAGAGAGGAACATCTGGAAAAGTGGAGGAATATCAGCATGATTTTACTCTTTTTTTTTTTTTTTTTTTTTCTTTCTATCTGTTTGCTTGACTTTTCTCTTCTGTTGTCTCTTTCTTTATGCCTCCCCCTCTCATACTCTCTCTCTTTCTATTCTCAATTTCTCAATATCTTCTTCCTCTCTCACCTCTTCTCTTGCTCGCTCACCCTTTCTCTCTGTTACTCTATCCCTCTTTCTGGCTCTTCTCTCTCTTTCTCCCACTCACCCTCCCTCCTCTATATTTATCTGTCTTCTTCTTTATTATCCATTTCTTCTATGTCTTGGCCTCCTATTCCCTCTCTTTGTCTCCTCCTGTTTCTTTCCCTTTATCTCTTTCTTCTCTCTCTCCATTTTTCTGTTCTACCTCTCTCGCTCTCTGTTTCTGTCTCCTACTTGTTTTCATGCCTTCCACTCTTTATTTCTTCTCCTGTGTCTCTCTCTCCTCCCTCTCTCTCTCTCTCTGTCTCTCCCTCTCTCTCTCTGTCTCTCTCTCTCTGTCTCTCTCTCTCTCTCTCTCTCTCTCTCTCTCTCTCCCCAAAAACTCTCTGTCTCTCTCTCTGTCTCTCTCTCTCTCTCTCTCTCTGTCTCTCCCTCTCTCTGTCTCTCCCTCTCTCTGTCTAACTCTCCCCTCTCTCTCTCTCTCTCTCTCTCTCTGTCTCTCCCTCTCTCTCTCTCCCCCTCTCTCTCTCTCCTCAGTTGCTGCGGGAGCATAAGGCTGTTATTATCCAGAAGATGGTTCGAGGCTGGTTGGCCCGTCAGTGGTATAAACGCTCTCTGGCGGCCGTGGTTTACCTGCAGTGCTATGCGGCGCCGACGAGAGCGAAGCAGGAGCTGGAAGAAGCTGAAGATCGGCTCGATCCGCCAACACTACAAGAAGCTCAACATCGGCATGGAGAACAAGATCATGCAGCTGCAGCGCAAGTTCGACGAGCAGGTAGAGCTTCGTGAGAGCTTTCACAGCGTTTTAAAGAGCGACGTCTTTTGCCTAATAGTCCACTTCTGTCCATGCCGTCCTTCTGTTCTCACCCACTTTCAGCTGTTATGGTTGTGATGTCACAACCAGAAACAAATCCAGCAGATTAGTCCTTCCTTTTTCCATTTTGTGCAAATTTTCAGCCTTGCTTTTTTAAATTTGCTTAATTTGTTTTGGTCAATACAAGCTGATACACATTTGTGCAGCGTGGCCTAGCGTTTAGGACTAGGTCCCAGGATCGGAAGGTCCTGGGTTCGAGTCCCAGACCAGTAGGTCACCCTTGAACCTTCTCTCAGGCATGGTGTGGAGCAGCAATGGCCTAGCGTTTAGGGACAAGGCCCCAGGATCGGAAGGTCATGGGTTCGAGTTCTGTATTTATTTGTCGCCCCGGGGTAGCTTTGAGCAAGGTACTGTCCCAGTCACTGCTCCCCAAGTACTGGATATGGTGCCCCCTGCTGGATGGTATGTGTGGGTTACAGGGGATGTATTTGATTGTGGTTCAACATGACAAATAGTCCCCTCCACTTTCACTTTTATAGTTGGACTCTCGGGGAGGTGATTAGACTTCTTTTTATCCCGCTGAGATGTTTGTAGTGAATTCTATGGATTATAGTGATATAATTTGAAATAATTCTTGGTTCTAGAATAAGGAGAACCGTACTTTGATGGACCGTATGAATGGCTTGGAGGCGTCCCATGCCACGGAGAGCGAGCGCATGCGGAAGGAGCTGAACCGCCTGCGCTGCGCTGAGGAGGAGGCCAAGAACAGCAACAACAGAGTAATAACCCTGCAGGAGGAGCTGCAACGTCTCCGAGCCGAACTGCAGAGCACTCAAAAAGAGAAAAAGGCCATCGAGGACTGGGCCCAAACTTACCAGGACGAAATGGAGCAGGGACCGAGTGTGTGTGAGTTTAGGAGTGTGTGCTGTTTTTTAGCCACCCCTCCTCTAAACCACACAGCGAATTTCCAGTACGTCCCTCTCTGAAAATCTCTTCTGTGAGAAAGGACAACTCCACACCAAACTGTCCAGATCTGGAAAAATCCTGGTCTGAAGACATCTAAACTGTGGAGTGAATTTAAACTAACCCTAAACTGCTCCAAAAACTAGACTAGACTATTGATTCCCAAACTAGCACCCTGAAACCTAGACGAGTCTGGCTTCCTTTCTGAAGTTGTCCCTTCATTCAGGCCCACAGGAGAGCTGTCCAGAGGTTCAGGGGAGGCCTGAACTTCATCCCAGGTGAGAGAATGTAGAGAAGGTTAGACCAGCTCTGAGTAGAGCAGTTTCTTATAGCTGTAGAGGAATCCTTTCTGGTCAGCTGATGCGTCAAGGTGCCTTCGGCTTGTTGCTTCAGCTGTGATTTCCATTAACATCCTACTGAGGCAGCACCTGCTAGTTTTAGTCCAGGATCTACTAATCGTTGTGTTTCCTTACACACCTCGGCATCACGCTAGAAAACACAGCAGTCAGAAGATCCCCAGAACTGGAGACTCTGATTAGCATTCGCACTAGACCTGTTCTTAGATCAGCAAACACCATCCTGTGAGCTCAGATGTCTGTGCTAGCTTACATTACAGTCTTCACCCACTGCTTTTACAGTACTCCATGTCTGATGCGGTAGTGTGTGTGTGTGTGTCTTAGATGATCTCGGAGCTGAAGGATCAGAACAACCTCCTGAAGAGCGAGAAGGACGATTTAAACCGCCTGATTCAGGAACAGGGCCAGCAGTGGACAGGTACCCCAGTCCTCACACTCCCACTCTTAGGTCCTATCAAGTCCTGGCCCACAGCGTCCCGGGTTCCCAGGTCCTGGCCCACAGCGTCCCGGGTTCCCAGGTCCTGGCCCACAGCATCCCGGGTTCCCAGGTCCTGGCCCACAGCGTCCCGGGTTCCCAGGTCCTGGCCCACAGCGTCCCGGGTTCCCAGGTCCTGGCCCACAGCGTCCCGGGTTCCCAGGTCCTGACCCATCTTTTCCTTATTAGTATTAATACTTAGTATTTTCCCCAACTAGAAGCACCACCTTGGCACTAGTCTTAGGCCCCCTTGTTGGCCTGTCTTTGTCCAGTATAAACTCCCATCTTAACCCCAGTCTCAGGTCCCATCTTGACCCTGCTCTTGGCCCAGTCTTTGCAATTGTCCAAACCTTAACCACAGTCTTAATCCTGTTAACCCTGGCTTAGAACACCTCCTTTGCCCTGTCCGTTCCCTGGCCTCGGCCCTGGTCTAAGGTTAATGGGTGGGTAAGTGTGTATGTTTTAAACAAGGTTGTGCAACGTGTTGTTTGTGTGTGTGTGTGTGTGTGTGTGTGTGTGTGTGTGTGTGTGTTGTAGAGAAAATGCAGAGGGCTCTGAAGGAGGAGACGACTCAGCTGGAGAGCGATCTGAACGAAGAAAGGTCTCGCTACCAGAACCTCCTCACAGAGCACCTCCGGCTGGAGGAGAAATACGACGACCTCAAGGAGGAGATCTCGCTTGCTGTGGTGTGTGCATGCTCACACACACACACACACACACACACAAACACACACACATAAACACATTACAGAGGCCTTTATCATTGTTCTTATAAGAAAACCTTCAGAAAAGCTCACGTGAAAGACCTGATCTTCTCTCTTTGTCTCTCAGAATGTCCCCAAACCAGGTCACAGGAGAACAGACTCCACTCACAGCAGCAACGAGTCAGAATACACCTACAACTCAGAGTTTGCCGAGTCAGAGGAGGGGTCACGAGGATCAGAGGTGAGAAGCAAAGAGAAAAAGAGTAGAAAAGTCATAAATGGAGGGAAGGGGAAGAGCGCTGAGACAAAAGAAAAGATACATACATATACACACAATATACATCGAAACGCACTCCTCTGTGTAAATAGTGATGTTGTGTTTGGCGCCCCCTGCAGGACGTGACAAAGGCCTCTCTGGACATGGCTCTGTTCCTGAAGCTGCAGAAGCGAGTGACGGAGCTTGAGCAGGAGAAACAGGGGCTCCAAAACGAGCTGGACCGTAAAGAGGAGCAGTTTCAGCGTGCTAGAGCCAGGGTACACACTAGAACTAGGGTGATCGACGGTTTGATTCAAGACAAATTCTTTAACAAATTCAATTTCAACGAATCAGATATTTGATTCACTTGAATCAAAGAATCATATTGTTTTAGATTCTGCTCAGTTCATACATCTGTGTCCATGAAGGGCTGAATCGTGGAAAAAAAAAACTGTTTAGGAAAATTCCTTTAATAGAAAGTGCGTGCACACACACACACACACACATATATACACACACACACACACTTATATACACACACACACACACACACACAGGACTAATCTTGGGTAGGTACTCGCACACATTCACAATACAAACGGTTGATCACTGCTATCACTGCAATCACTGCTGTCTAACTACATACGTTTCCATGGTTACGGAGTGTATACACTGATCCCGCTCTTTTTACATCTTCAGGATGATGAAGAGCATAAGAAAGCTCGCAGCGCCGAACTGGAATATGAGTCTCTCAAGGTAAAATAAACACACACACACACACATGCACACACACACCTTATGAAGCTCCTCAACTCCTCCAGCCTGCAGTTTCAAACCCAGACTGGATTAACTGGGGCTGAAGTGGTTTTCACTCTCTCTCTCTCTCTCTCTCTCTCTCTCTCTCTCTCTCTCTCTCTCTCAGCGTCAGGAGTTGGAATCCGAGAATAAGAAGCTGAAACATGATCTGAATGAGATGCGTCGTTCCCTGATGGGTAACGCCGGCGCTGCTTCGGCCGCGCCCGGTTCGCCCGCCTATAAGGTCCTACTGGACCAGTTAAATGCCTCCAACGAGGAGCTGGAGGTCCGGAAGGAGGAGGTGCTGATCCTCCGCTCGCAGCTGGTCAGCCAGAAAGAAGCGATGCAGCACAAGGTCAGAAACCCGGCGTCCTCGCTGCAGAGAGACGTTTCTCTCAAAGCCTTCCTTCGACCTCGGGGTCTCCGAGTCACCTTCACGGCATCGTTAAATCAACTTTCCGGCCCTTTTCACCCCAAATGTAGACCGTCTGAGATTCTTCAGTGCATGTCTGTAGAGGTTCATAGCTTTTTGGGTAAAGATGAGGTTCATCTGAGACCTTCTCTAGTTTTCTTTGAAAAAAAGCAACATATTTAAGGGCTTTAAAAGCTTCCTCTGAAGGTGACTGGAGCAATTTACTGTCAGTTTTTGATACTGTCATCAAATGTCCTTACTTCTAACATCTCACTCCTTCTCTCTCTTTCTCTCTCTCTCTTTCTCCCTCTCTCCCTCTCCTTTCTCTCTGCTCACCCAAAGGATGAGAAGGTACTGCACAGCCGAATTCTGCAGTAGTTACAGAATCAGAGGGTGGATGGCTGAGCCAGTGAACATAAGCAGAGTTTTGGGTTTAAGTCCATCACAGTTCGTCTCACAGTTCGTCTCACAGTTCGTCTCACAGTTCGTCTCACAGTTCGGTTTTATACTGTGGAACGTTCTGCCTCCTCAAAAGAACCGTTTCATTTTTAAATGCTGCAAATTAGCATATTTTTAGTCGTAAGGGTTTGCAAAGCGTAATGTACACAAGAGCAACAAAAAGAAATAATACAAGTAAAAATGTCCATAATATTTGTAAGCTATTATGAATATTTGTGCACAGTATTATTAATAATACTAATATGTTAGGTTGAGACCAAAAAACAGTTATTTATAACTGCAATGGAAGACTTTCTCCAAAATCATGCGGCTCTGTACAGCTGCACTGTCCTGACTGTGACTGTAGCAGTGTCAGCTTTGGCCAGTAGGGGGCGCTGAAAACTCTGCCTGTGTTCATTACTCGAAAGGTCAGTCCGCCCATCTGAACAGACGCTTGTGCTCAGAGGCCTGTGTTTCATTTACAGTGTGATTTAACAGCCTGACAGCTCAGCAATGTTTATGAAGCTGATGATGCTATTAATGATGGTTATTACTGACTGTGTGTGTGTGTGTGTGTGTGTGTGTGTGTGTGTGTGTGTGTGTGTGTCTGCAGGAGACGATGACCGAACCGGTGCATTATGTGGAAGATGTGCAGAAGCTGACGGATGCTAAAGAGATCTCTCAGGCTTACTTGGGTCTCAAGGATACCAACAGGTGCAGAACCCCCCCCCCCCCACACACACACACCTTTACATCCTCTCACTCACTTCATTCTTCCGCTTCATACAATCCTTTGTTTGAATGTGTCTCTTGACATCGTACTGAGGCGGCACTTTTGGGATAAATGTGGAAAACGGATTTGTTTATGACGGAGAGATCGAATCCAGAAAATTCAATCTGAAGCCTCCAGAGCTCCAAATCCAGGGCGCACTTTGACCTCTCATCCACAAGCCTGTGTGGAAAATCCACCCGAACATCTCCAGCTGAGCATGTCAGCATGCCTGCAAGAGGAAAATCTTTTTAGAGGAAACATCTAAAACAGTCCAGCCACAGAACTTTAAAGGAACAAGTGCAAGAGTAAAAGGGAAGGTTTAGTAGTGAGACCAGCTATGTTGTACGGGTTGGAGGCGGTGATGAATAGACAGGAGGTGGAGCTGGAGGTGTCGGAGTTAAAGATGCAGAGATTTTCGGTGATTGTGTCGAGGACGGACATGATTAGAAATGAGTATATCAGAGGGACGGCTCAGGATAGATGTTTGGAGACAAAGTTTGAGAAGTGAGACTGTGTTGGTTTGGACGTGTCCAGAGGAGAGACGAGTATATCAGCAGGAGGATGGTGATGAGGGAGGTGCCAGGAAAGAGGAGAAGACAAAGAGGAGGTTTATGGACGTGGTGAGAGAGGACATGGATGGGTGGTTTGATGGAGGAAGATGCAGAGGACCAGAAGAAATGGAGATGGACGATCCGCTGTGACGTCCCCTAAACGGGAGCAGCCGAGAGAAGAAGAAGGAAATCTGAAATCAGGCCTAAATATGGAGGAATCATAAAGCTGAACAGTAGCCCTGGTCTCCTGGAGATGAATTCTTTTGATCATCTGTTTGACTCTGACTCACTCACACACACACACTCACACACACACACACACACACACACACACACACACACACACAGTCAGTGCCACTGTGCCGCTTTTACTGTTCCCCAGTAAAGCCCTTAATCGATTTGAAAAGCATCATTTGGGAAGGATTCTTGTGAGTGTCTCTGTCTGTGTCTGTGTCTCTGTCTCTGTCCTGCGCAGATCTCCCAGGTTTCTGCGCAGGCCTCTCGAGGTGAACGAGTTGATGACTAGGCTGAGGTAAAGCTGCCTGAAAAACGAAGGGAAGCATGACTTCGCTGAGTCTGCAGACTGATTTACCGCTGAGACTCAGTCGGTGTGAAAACGCTGTGAAGCGCACTAACCTGCATGAGAGCCTCCGATCTTTTCCTTCTCAAACTAACAGCAAGAGCAGCGTCTGCAGGAAGTCTTCATCCTGGAACACGAGCCTGAGCTCGGTCTGCGCTGCCGGTGCTTCTGCAGGAATGGTGCACGATAGTTTGCGGCTCTCGGTGCCTTTTAAGCTCTTTAGATTTAAAGGGCCCATAATTCACACCGGTTTTTTTAAAACCCGATGGTGGTTCTGCTTCGGCTAGAGAGCTTCTGGAGGATCACAGAGCTTAGACACAAAAACCAGTTCTAATTTATTATTTACAGGAAGGAAACCTCATCCTCATTTTGTAGAGCTTCCATTTTCTTCCTGTAAAACTGTCTCATCCTGGTCATATTGAGGGTGGAATATTAGACATGGGAGCAAATGTTTTAGTGCTCCAGGCTGCAAAGTGTCCTAAAGATACAAGGTTCTAGATAAAGGGGTTCCACCCACTCAGCGTAGTAAACTGATCACCTGATCATCTGGAATCATCTGCACCTGAGTAGACAGGGCCCAGACTATTGCTTACTGGGTGTCCGAATATATTGATGTTTGTGACATCACAACCATTACAGCAACACATTTTTTCAGAAAAAAACTTTAAACAGTAAACTGTCCTGCTCAAGATCAAGTTTCAGAAGGGTTTGAACCGCAGAACATTAGGTTGTCCTTGGAGCAAGGTGCCGTCCCCATCGCTGCTCCCGGGTGCTGGATATTGCTGCCCCCTGCTGGACGGTGTGTGTGTTAAAGCGAAGGATGTGTTTGTAATTGGTTGGTCTAAAAATGAGCGCTTTAAGTGGATTTTAGAGACGGTCCGGTTGTGAGTGTGTCTCTGGTGTTGAGGATCAGGCTTGGCGGCTTGACTAACAGGCCACATGTGGCAACAGCTGTATCACTGCTGCTCCTACATGTGCGGTTCACACTCGGCGAGTGTGTCTTTACACTGCAGGGCGTCATGACGACGGGCGACTGCACTGAAGCATGCCGTTTAAACGCTTGCGTCCGTTTTCACAGATCATCTCAAAACCCTCGTGCATGAAAATCCCTCATTCGTTGTTTATGTTCATTCAGCTCCTTCTTTATTCTGTTCTGTGTTGTCATTTTTTGTCCCTCCTTTTTTTCTCTCACTTTTTTCTTTGTTGACCATCCTGTCAGATCCCCCCTCCCTGACATGCGTAAGATGAATGAGGATGGAGAGCTGTGGCTGGTGTATGAAGGCTTAAAGGAGACCAACAGGTTAACTGTGTGTGTGTGTGTGTGTGTGTGTGTGTGCGCGTGTGCGCATAAATGTGTTTCATATATTCTTAATTAACCTTTTCCCTTTCCGTTTAGTCTAACACTGATGTGTGTGTATTCTTTAGGTGATACACTGCTTTTTATTACAAGAAAATATTAGAGAAAAAAAAAAAGTAAATGTTTTAATAGTGTTTAGTCTGTAGACATGATGTTTAACCACAAAGGTTCAGACTGTTGATTTATGATGTTAAAAATTTAAAAAGAAACAACTTTGGGCTGAACTGCACAATTATTATTTCAGTATTTCTAATAGTTTCTTGTAAAAAGTGTGTGTGTGTGTGTGTGTGTGTGTGTGTGTGGGTGTGCGCGGCGTGTTAACAAGTTTCTTCTCTTACACCCTGTAAAGAAAGCAGAAAACTCTAAAAGCAGTTGTCCTTTCTATTTACTGTCCCCGCATGTCCAAGGAAATGTGTCTCTATGGGTTTTAAGGTCTTGCTGATGCTGCATGGTCCTCAGTACAACTGAGGATGATCTGGAACGGTTCTTTAGTGGGTTTCTCCTCTCAAACTCCTGAAACACTGATCAGATCTGCTCATGGCTGCGTCTCAAACGGCTTCCCTGCTCCATTCGTAGTGTCCTTCTGTGGAGCCACTTCAGCTCTCAGAGTCCCGCAGCTCGTGCTCAACTCTCTCTCTCTCTCTCTCTCTCTCTCTCTCTCTGTCCCCTGCAGGCTGCTGGAGTCTCAGATGCAGTCTCAGAGACGTTCCCATGAGATGGAGCTGGAGGTCTTGCGTGGAGAACTGCAGAGCGTCAAGGAGGAGAACAATCGGCAGCAGCAGCTCCTCGCCCAGAACCTGCAGCTCCCTCCGGAGGCTCGCATCGAGGCCAGCCTGCAGCACGAGATCACACGACTGACCAACGAGAACCTGGTGGGTGGTCCATGTCTTCCTGTCCTCTGTATCTTCCTCTCTCACACCGTCCCTCCCGCAGGTCCTCTCTCTCTTCACAACCATAAACCTCCTCTTTGTCCTTCCCCTTCTCCTCTTGCCTGGCAGCTCCATCCTCAGCATCCTTCTCCTGATATACTCCTCGTCTCTGCACATGTCCAACAGTCTCACTTCTCTCACTTTGTCTCCAAACCGTCCAACCTAAGCTGTCCCTCCAATATACTCCTTCCTAGTCCTGTCCATTCTTTTCACTCCTGACAAAATATCAACATTTTTAACTCTGACACCACCAGCTCTGCTGTCTATTTGTCACTGTCTCCAATCCGTATAACATAACTGGTCTCAATACCATCGTGTAAACTTTATCTTTCACTCTGACTGGTGCCTGTCTGTCACAAGTCAGTAATTAGACATATAGATAAAAATACATACATTATGTTTGAATGCCTAGATGGAAAAAAAAATGGAAAAAATGAATTTTTAGCCATGTCTCAGTTCGGGGGACGTGTCCATTAAAAGGCAGCACTCGGAGGACGTGTGCGTCACGGCAGCCTTTGTTTTATCGTATGAAAAGGTGGAAAAATAATCTAAAATCACATGAATCCATTTTTGTTGCTGAAGTCGTCAGGGTTGCTAGGCAACGGAAGCGATGCCTCGTGAAGTCCCGTTTTGTCCTTCGCAACCACTGAAGGACATTCCCACCCACGTAGGTCAAAGGACATCAACCCTGAATTGGGACGCAGCCCGTTGTGAATATGAGAGTCAATATAATGTATCGCAATTATAAGTTATCATTTCGCAGATAGTTTAGGAAAAGTAGGATGGGGTTGCTAGGTAACAAATGAATTATGCATTAATGCAGAATTTGCATATCAGTGTTTAGAGCTCTGAATGGGGCTCATCCAATCAGATTGATCCACTTTTGGTATATTTTTTGAAATATTGTTCAATATTGCAGTGTGTGTGTGTGTGTGTGTGTGTGTGTGTGTGTGTGTGTGTGTTTCATTGGTTTGGCTCTTGATTCACAGGTCCCCGATCCCACCGAGGACCCACAAGTCTACAGAATCAGCGTCCTGCGGAGGATGATTGTATGTAGAGGAGAGAGTGTGTGTGTGTGTGTGTGTGTGTGCTGCATGTGAGGCACTAACGAAGGTTGCACAGAAGAATCCAAGCTGGAGGCTAAAACTGTTTGAAGCTGTTTTTTTGTTTTAACTTACAGCGGTGATTCAACACAGATTTCTTTCCTCACTCACATTCACTCCACTCTCTCTCTCTCTCTCTATCTCTCTCTCCTCTCTCTCTCTCCTCTCCCTCTCTCTCTCTGTCTCTCTCTCTCTCTCTCTCTCCCCCTCTCTCTGTCTCTCTCTCTCTCTCTCTCTCTCTCTCTCTCTCTCTCTGTCTCTCTGTCCTCTCTCTGTCTCTCTCTGTCTCTCTCTCTCTCTCTCTCTCTCCTCTCTCTCTCATCTCTCTCCTCTCTCTCTCTCTCTCTCTCTCTCTCTCTCTCTCTTGTACTGAGTTGTATTTGAGCTTTAACCTGCTTTTCTCCTTTATTGATTCCTAAACACTAAACTGCTCGGCTTCACCCCTCGACTCACTCAGACCTCTGAGATTCCACAGTGATGGACTGACTGTGTGTGTGTGTGTGTGTGTGTGTGTGTGTGTGTGTGTGTGTGATGTAGGACCTCATGGAGCAGCTGGAGAAGCAGGATAAGACTGTCCGGAAACTGAAGAAGCAGCT
>CM029375.1:919136-994136 GCA_017165825.1 Hepsetus odoe | reverse complement strand
TCTCTACACACCTGTAAATGCTTTTGAAGAAAGAGTGTCTGTAACGTTCATACGAACCATACAGTGAGACTCCACACGCACTCCTTTACTGTCCTCTCCAGTGTGAGACTCCACATGCACTCCTTTACTGTCCTCTCCAGTGTGAGACTCCACACGCACTCCTTTACTGTCCTCTCCAGTGTTTGAATCATCCTGCAGGGTTGGTGGTTCTGCAGGTGCTATTCTGTGTATCTTTTAGAGAAAATCTAGGGGGCGCTGCAAACACTGTGAAGGTTTTAAAGTGATCATCACCCAGTTTGAACAGACAAACTTGGTCCCACTCATTTTTGGGTTGGAATTTAGGAAAAAACGCTTCCAGAATCGAGATTAGAAACGTCTAAATGATACCTGTCCCTGTGTGTGTGTGTGTGTTCTCACTCCATCTCTCTCTCTCTCTCTCTCTCTCTCTCTTTCACTCGCTCTCTCAGAATCGTCTACGGGACCGGAAGGAGTCTCCCCAACTTCTGCTGGACACCAAAATAATCTATCCGGTCACTTTCCCCTTCAACCCCTCGTCTCTGGCCCTGGAGACCATCCAGATCCCCAGCAGCCTCAACCTGGGCTTCCTCACCCGCGTCTAGTCTGGCATATCAGGAGGAAGAAGAAAAATACATTTAAAAAACAGAACACAGAAGAAAATCACACACTCGAAGAGAACGCAGTGGTACAGACGTCATATCACTTTACTGATCTGAGAACAGATCCTTCACGATCTCACACACACACACACACACACACACACACACACACACACACACCAGTGTTCTTACTCATCAAACACTGGAAGACTGGAAAGAAAGTGCTTCAAAGGCTTGTGATGCTTCAGCTCACTGATAGGAATGTACCATATCAAAAACAGGGGGGTCCCAAAAGTTCAGATCACTTCCTCCAGCACCTGTACCATGTATCGCATAGTTATATAAGAGTATGTATCATGCTAGTAAGTTTTATTTATTGCTTTAACCCTTTTTCTGCTTCGAACGCTGATAAAACGGCCGTTTCCACGTTTGGGACAGTCCGACCTGAAAATCGTCAGG
Organism: Hepsetus odoe; assembly: GCA_017165825.1. Classification (NCBI taxonomy): domain Eukaryota; kingdom Metazoa; phylum Chordata; class Actinopteri; order Characiformes; family Hepsetidae; genus Hepsetus; species Hepsetus odoe. The sequence continues at coordinate 993,060 of CM029375.1, read as the reverse complement.
AAATGAAATGGATGTAAAACTCTACTCCTCTGTTTAGTGTGTGCATATCAGATAAATAATCTAGAATAATTTTTAAAAAAAGGTTCACTAAGTCTTTTCGGTGTAGATGTTTATTTGTTCGTAGGCCGTGAGGACCGTGGCTTTTAGTTTTTAGCGGGCGTAGCTTATTGTGTCTCACGTGACTTTGCGTTTGATGGTGACGTCGCGTATCGTTTCGGAATCAAAAGCCTCCGCTCCTCGTCCTTCGCAGCTCCAGCTTTAGAAACGCAGGAGTTTAAATCCAGACCTGGATTCAAGGTCCCCATTTAAAGGCGAGTTCTGGAGAGTTCTTGAGGAGTGATTCCCAGTCCAGCCCTCAGGGTGCTCAGTACAGTCCGCTTTCTGCAAAAGTCCCAACAGAACCGGGTGTTCTGGTCCTGAATGATCTACAGAAGTCTGAAAACTTGTCATTTATTAATCAGAAGATCTAGAGCATAGTTTGGAGAGTCCTAGAGAAGATTCCATTCTTGCTTTTTCACACTTTTTTGGCTCTATTTCAATATCCGGTACAGCAGAACCAATCAAGAATTGTCCACCTAGAAGAACTCTGGATTTTAACTAGAAATGTTGAAATAAATTCAATTAAATTGGATTGGGAAACATGATAGAACCTTTCCAGAACTATGCTTAAGATCTTCAGAGACTTCAATGTCAGGAGGGTTTTCATGGATCCCAGTTTTGTCCACTTTTTTCAAAACTCCCAGCAGAACCAGGTGTTTGGGTCCTGCATGATCTACAAAAGTCTGAAAACTAGTTGTTTGTCAAATGAAAGATCTGGAGCACAGTTTGGAGAGTTCAAGAGAGGATCACATCCTTGTTTTTGGCTTTCAGCATCTGGTACAGCAGAACCAGTGGAGAATTTTCCTCTCGGTAGAACTGGCCTGGATTTTAAGAAGATCGTCTTCACACATGAGACTGGATTCGGAAACTTGGTAGAACTTTTCCAGAACTTAAGATCTTCTGAGAATTCATTGTCGGGGTGGTCTTCATGGACCCCACAATTTTCCACCTTTTTTCCCAAAAACTCCAAGCAGAACCAGGTGTCTCTTGTGGCTCTTGTGCTCAACAGAAGTCTTAAAATTTTGGTGTTCCTGAAGCTGTGCTTCTCAACCCACAACCTCCACATTTTCCCCTCCTCCAGCACGCCTGATCTAACTGTTCTTCTCATTGACAGCCTTTGTGAGCTGAGGAGGGCGTGTTAAGGCAGGATGTTCCTCCAGGGTTGATAAACACTGATCTAAATCAGTGCAGCATCATGGTTGTCGGGGAATTTTCTTCACCAGGTCTGGACCATCACTACCATGTGCCCATTGCACCTCAGGAGCGGAGGCTTCCGACTCGTTCGGCAGATCCTTCAGTGTTCCAGGTCCTAAAGAGCATCGAAACACTGCTGCTTCCACGGCATGTTCGGTAACTACACATGGACGAGGCTTTGCTTTTGGTTGTTCGTTTATTTGAATGTGCCGGGCAGCTGGAATGCATTGCTGTCTGGTTGAAGTTGACCAAGAATTTCCCTTCTCACTCACACACACACACACACACACACACACACACACACACACACACACACAGTCGTGTGCAACACCTGCAGTCAAAATGCATGTTTTAAGTGAAGTTATGTATACATGGAACAGAAGATGCGTCCCAACCTAAACGAGGAGCCTGGCGACGGAACAGCCGCCCTGCATCGCTTCTACCATGTCTGTCATCAAATGCCTTATTTTAGTCGTTTAGACTCGTGGACTGCAATGTATTTCACTCCAACACACACTCGCTCCCTCCGTACCAGCAGCTCCTTTCATCATCAGCATCAGCTGCCATCTATAGCGAATTGGAACGCCTCCATTTTTGTTAACCCGGGACCATCTATGTCTGTGCATTTTTTTTGTTTTGTTTTTTTGCATCAAGTGGAAAACGGATTATACTGGAATGAAAAAAAAACACAAATGAATGTTTAAGTATTACTTTCTTTGCCTTACCTTGTAGTGGAGTCGTTTTACATCGTATTTTATTTATTTTCCATGTGTCACATTTTTCACGTTCAGTATGTCTTTTACGCACTTTTTGAACCGTTTGCTGGGGATGAACTGAGAGGGGGGAAAGGACGCCCTCAGTCGGAGAAACGTTTGCGCTGTTAACATATCGACGTACGTTATCGTGTGTGTGAACCCTGACAATTGTGTTTCATCCCCAAAGACCACCGATCTATAAGACGCTGCGCTAACCCCTCACTGAGCAAATGAGGCCTAGTTCAGCTTCCAGACCTCTGTTTGGTCATAAATGAATAAAAGGATCTTGTGTTCTGGTTCAGGAAGCTCCTTCGCTGAGCCTCATCTGTATAAAGTCCACTCATGCCTGTATAAAAGCATTCGGATACTTCCCTTAAGCTTGTTGGCTCTGGCCCGAATGGCTAATCATTCCCTAACTGCTGTAAGACCGGGTTGTTTTGCTCAGATGTGAATTTTTCCTGCCTGGAGGAGCCAGGATCTCCTCTGAATGACTGAGGGACTCGTTTGGAAGTCGTCTGGGTGGAGAAAAACCTGTCCGTAGTCTCTGTAGCTGTAACGATTACATGTGTTTCACCATTGAGGTTCCATGGAGTAAGGTACAAATGTCAAAAATCTAAAAATAAACGAGTTACGCACCACGTCTGACTCTTCATTTCCGTCTGTTTATCGTTCCTTCACCCTTCTTGGGATCTGAACATAACGATGAGACTTAAGGCTACAGTGTTGACAGACTTCAAAGGAGGATTGACCTGATCTGGATTCTTAAATCACTAAGACCGACAGTGGGTTTGTTTCAGGTGGGACCAGTCGTCTGAATGTCCCTCATGGACCGTTGAGAAGGTGCTACCTGACACCCGAGACTTCGGTCTTAAAAACAGGTGGAACGTAATGAAGGACAAACACTTTGTATTTAAGTCTGATTTTTTTTTTTTTTTTCTTTATAAACCCTTTTCCTCCCAACATTAAAATCCAGATTTTAGAGGTATGTAGGTGCGTAGGGGCAATAAGAGGGCCGGTGCGTAGGGGCAATAAGAGTGCAGGTATGCAGGTGCGTAGGGTCAATAAGAGTACAGGTGCGTAGGGGCAATAAGAGTACAGGTATGCAGGTGCGTAGGGTCAATAAGAGTACAGGTATGCAGGTGCGTAGGGGCAATAAGAGTACAGGTGCGTAGGGGCAATAAGAGGGCTGGTGCGTAGGGTCAATAAGAGTGCAGGTATGCAGGTGCGTAGGGGCAATAAGAGGGCCGGTGCGTAGGGTCAATAAGAGTGCAGGTATGCAGGTGCGTAGGGGCAATAAGAGTACAGGTATGCAGGTGCGTAGGGGCAATAAGAGTACAGGTATGCAGGTGCGTAGGGGCAATAACAGTACAGGTATGCAGGTGCGTAGGGGCAATAAGAGTACAGTTGTGCATGTGCATAGGGGCAATAAGAGTACAGCTGTGCATGTGCATAGGGGCAATAAGAGTACAGCTGTGCAGGTGCATAGGGGAACTAAGAGTGCAGGTGCGTAGGGGCAATAAGAGAACAGCTTTGCAGGTGCGTAGGGGCAATAAGAGTACAGCTGTGCAGGTGCGTAGGAGCAATAAGAGTACAGCTGTGCAGGTGCGTAGGGGCAATAAGAGTACAGCTGTGCAGGTGTGTAGGGGTTGAAGGAGCTGTAGGAGCTGAATCCTCCATTAATTTTTTCCTCCATCATCTTCCCAACATCCAGACCCATTTCAGACTAAATGGACAAAAACACATGAAGACGTCCCTCTGTGTGTCCATCAGTGCAGGACAGACGAAAGGAGACATAAGAGAGAGGACAGGGAGAGTGGACGGTGGAGAAAAGGTGTGTATGCGCTGTCCGTGAGGGGAGAACTAGTAGAGACGTGGCTAACAAAGCCGCTACAGCGTGTGTGTTATATGAACAATATGAAGTGAAAGTGAATGTCCTCTGTATTTACAGCAGGGCGCAGCAATGTCCAGCTCTCGGGGAGCAGTGATGGGCACGATACCTTGCTCAAGAGTACCCCAGGGAAACCTACTGGTCTAGGATTTGAACCCAAAACCTTTGACCCCGGGGCCAGTAGGCCACAGCAGTTATGTATATAGATTCAGAGGAGTGCTTATTATACTTAACACTAAGTAAATACATATGTAAGGGACAAAGCAGATTGGGTGTGTGTGTGTATGTGTGAGTGTGTGTGTGTGTGTGTGTGTACACGCACTATTTCAGGCCTGCTGATGGTTCCAGGTGAAAGCTGCACAGAGTCTGAAGAGTAAAGCTCCAGTAAGGAGATTAGTTTCTCCGCCTTAAGACCACACGGTCACACTGACACATACACACACACACACCACACGTCTGCTCACGAACCTCGTTCAGAAGGTAAGGCTTTTCAAATCTGTGTTTGGATCTTATCAGAAGCAACGGCCGTGATTTTTTAAGAGCCACCAAGGAATATATGAACATAAATCAGCTCTCGGCTGCTCCTGGTTTCCATTCTGCTGAACGATTCCATCGAGCGGGTCAGTCTGAGCACCAGGCGCGGTGTTTAGTACGTCTGATATCACCGCATTCGGTTTGCTGGCGTGGTGCTCACAGTGGTCATACGTTTCTGTAATGTGGTTTCAGGGCCCAACACTGGAGGGGCTGCTGATGGACATCACTTCCTCCTTTCAGTCTATATCTATTTAAATAAATCCAAATAACAAAAGAATAAATGCATATGAGTGAATGAATAAAAGCAAGGGTAAAGTCCATGAGATTCTTCAAGCACTTTTTGAATAAAAGAGGAAAGAATCTTGTTAAAGCTGATTGCAGATCAGATCAGCCAGTTATTCACCATCCTGGAGCACTTTTTTATGGTTTGTTCTTTCCGGACACTCGTGTCCTGCAGGCCTGTGAATCACTTACAGTAGGACGCTGCAGCCTTCAGGAACCAAATAGGATCAGGCTCACAGATTACTGCACTTATCCTCAACACACACACACTCGCACTCACCCTCACACTCATCTGCAGGCCAACCAGAGGTCAGAAATTCACCAACCTTTCAGTCCATCAGCAGTGTTTGAGCAGCAGTGTGTGTAAGCGCTGAGATTAAGTGTGTGTTTATATTTTATTCTTCATCCAGACTGGACCTTAACTCCTCGCAAGGATGTGTGACCAGACGTTCGTGGCCATCACCTTTGGCCCCTGCGACAGCTGCACCCAAAACAAGCCTCTGATGAACATCTACCTGCAGAATGAACCCATCAACTATTGCTCGCTGTGCGTGGAGCTGGTACGAATCTCCTAACAACTAAATTAAAGGGCCCGTCTCATGGAAAACCTCATTCGCTCAGAGATCTGAAATAAGAGTTTAATGCTGTTACCGCTCCTCCACACGCTAAGGTGCAAAAACAGCCTAAAAATATCCTTCAGCTGTTATTCACCTAAAGCAGGGTAGCTCCGCCCATTCACTTGGAGGTTATACGGAATGTTTCACCCTGCTTTTTTGATGAGGCATGGAGCAGCCAATCAGAGCATTGACATGTATAGCAATAAAATTGTAAGGGATATGGGTTGGAGTGTGTAATAAATTATGACTTTTAATAAATAAACCCAAAACAAGTGACCTCAAATAGAAAGAAGTCAAATAAATAAATGTTTAGCAGGACTGTGTTTGCTGGGACAGTAATGTGGAGGCCTGCTGTCATCACTGGACACCCAGCTTCAGCCAAAACCAACAGCTCTCAGACACACACACACACACACACACACACACACACACACACACACACAGTGTGTGCTAATGGAGTTTTATCTGCAGAAGCCCCTGAGCTTACCACCATTAACATGCCTCCAGAGAGTGACCGAGGACAGATAATCATAAAAAAATCAACAGAAGATCAATGCTATTGCATGTTGGTGGGTGTTTAAGTTTTGAAGACTAACCACTAAGAGAGGATAATAAACTACTACGGATATTTGTTTCAAATAATGACCATTTTAAAAGTTATAGGAACAATAAATATTGATATTAATAGAATATTGATTGTTATTATTAGGAATTAAAATGATAACAATGGTAACAATAAAAGCAACTACAAAAAACAAAAAATATTATTTTAAACATTATATATTGATTTCAATAACAGCAATAGCAACAGTCATAATAAATATTATTGTTGTGGCTGTTGCTATTGTTAGATTATAATTATTCAAATAGCATATTATATAATTTATTATTGTTATTATTATTATTATTATTATTAATAATAATAATAATAATACTCCGCCGCTAAAAGAGGACTTTTATTGTTGCGAGTATGGTAATGAGTTGTTCAGTGATTTCTAATTCCGGCCAATGAGAGGGCAGCTTCTCCGTGGCGTCAGGCCGTGGGCGGGGTGAAGGCGCAGCAGAGCGCATAGCGCTGTTTTTTTTCCTTCTCACGGGAGAATAACAGCTGTTCTTCCATCCTTCCATCCCTCCGTCCCTCCATCTCTCCATCCCTCCTCGCTGAAGATGGCGTGTCAGGGTTTGGCGAAGGGCGAGACTGTGTCCACTCTGCGCGCGGAGTCGGAGAGTCTGAAGGCCAAACTGGAGGAGGAGCGAGCCAAGCTGCACGATGTGGAGCGTGAGTACACCTGCACATCTGTACATCTGTACACCTGCACATCTGTACTCTTATCACCCCTACACACCTGCACATCTGTACTCTTACCACTCCTACACACCAGCATATCTGTACTCTTAACACCCCTACACACCTGAACATCTGTACACCTGCACACCTGTACCCTTATCACACCTACACACTTGCACATCTGTACACATGCACACCTGTATTGTACACAATACACATCTGTATTGTCATTACCCCTACACATCTGTACACCTGTACTATTATTAATCCTACACACCTGTACACCTGTACTCTTATTACCCCAAACATTTGCACACCTGTACTCTTATTACTCCAAACATTTGCACACCTGTACACTTATTACCCCGCACATCTGTACACCCTGCATTTCCTGCACACCTGCATACCTGTTCACCCTGAACATCTGCACTACACATTGCAAACCACCACTGTCCACCTGAAACATTACTCCACCTTAAAAGCATGCCCCGCTGGGTCCTAAGGAAACTTCTGCTGCAGTTCTGTCTGGTTCATGAACTCTGAGGTCTGGAGACTCCTGTTCAGACGTGTTCCTCCCTCAGTTCACCAGGTGGCAGAGAAGGTGGAGGCTCTGGGTCAGTTTGTGATGAAAACCCGCCGGACGCTGAAGGGACACGGTAATAAAGTCCTGTGTATGGACTGGTGCAGAGACAAGAGGAGGCTGGTCAGCTCGTCTCAGGTAAACAAGGACGCGTCAGCGGGACACTGTCCATGGTCCTGATCTCCTGATTTTCACATCCATTGTTCTTCAGAGACAAAATGTTTTTCATCAGATCTTTTGTTCTCTTTTCTAGGACGGAAAGGTCATTGTCTGGGACGCCTACACAACCAACAAGGTAAATTGGATCTAATGCGACAGTAGAATTACATCATTCATTTAAATAAAATATCAAGAAATCCTGAAATTTTGGATAAAATGTTTTCAGATCTTTTCAAGGACGAATTATTTTATTGTGGCTTGAACAAAATTGTCCAGCTCTTTCTCCGGGGGTTTATATCTGAGTTTGGGTTATTTTGAAGTCATTTTTTTCTTGCAAAAGCATCTTAAACAAAGCAGATTTATTATCAGACGCTGCTCTGCTTTTATTATTTTTAGAATATTAAACTTGTATTTTAGTGTAAATTAAAAGTATTTTGATAATTTAACATATTTAACATATTCTATCAGTTAACTTTAGTATTTATTGAAACTTTTATCACAGCTTTTGAAATAAAGTGCAAACAGTCTTTCTGAACAAACTGGATGTTTCTTATGATTGATTGAGTGAAAGTGAAAGTGACTGTCAACATCTGAAAACATCCTCTGTATTTAACACACACACACACACACACACACACACACACACTGTCCAGCAGGGGGCAGACATATCCAGCACTTGAGGAGCAGTGATGGGAACAGTACCTTGATCAAGAGTATCTCGGGGGAACCTACTGGTCCGGGATTCAAACCCCAAACCTTCCAGTAAAGGGGACTCGTCCCTAAACACTAGGCCACGAAAATGTATTACACCTTTCTAATAATCTATTTTTAATAAATTGTAAAAAAAACTTTATCTAGGAGAAAGCTGGACTGAAAGATGGATGGATGGATAGATGGATGGATAGATGGATGGATGGATGGATGGATGGATGGATGCCTGTGAACATTCCCTCTGAACTCATTCACACGTGTATGATCTGTAATCCTGCACCGAGCGCTCCAGATTATAATCCAGGCTACATCTGTAACAGATTCTCTAGGACCGTGTTGGTTTTTATCTGGGATCCAGAGAGAGAGAGAGAGAGAGAGTGTGTGTGTGTGTGTGTGTGTGTGTGTGTGTGTGTGTGTGTGTGTGAGTGACTGTGCTAATGGTGACTAATGGAACCTGAGATTTCACTGCTGCTCTGTTCCTGAGTGCCACTGTGATAAACATGCCATTAACACACACACACACACACACACACACACACACACATTAATGAGTGGACTGAGCTTAACATCATCTGGTGTGTGTGTGCGTGCATGTGTGGGTGTGTGTGTGTGTGTGTGTGTGTTTTACAGGAGCATGCGGTCACTATGCCCTGTACATGGGTGATGGCGTGTGCGTACGCTCCATCTGGATGTGCTATAGCCTGTGGGTGAGTCCACTGAGCCACCATTACAACATCAGCACCCTGTAGAAACCTTGTATATCCAGAGAGAGAACACCTACTTAAAGCAGCAGTTCCGTCGCTTTAGCACTTTTCTCTGTAAGTGTGTCTGAGATCAATCAGCCACTCAGGAACGGTCACAAATAGATTTTGGCTAAAGGTTTGGTTTAACCATCTGTGCTCCGGTTCTGTTCCCCTCCTTTATGTCCCGCTGGGCCGCTCCTCTGCTTGTTCGATTCTTCCTGACACACTAACGGGACGCAGCTCATTAATCTATCATCCCATAGAAACAGACGTTAACGAGCAGGAAACGTCACGAACAGTCAGGAGGGGCTGAGATCACAGACGCTGTAGGATAGACTGACTGACTGACTGACTGACTGACTGACTGACTGACTGACTGATAGATAGATAGAGAGATATATAGATGTATAGAGGGGTATATAGATGTATAGAGGGGTATATAGATGTATGGAGGGGTATATAGATGTATAGAGGGGTATATAGATGTATAGTGGGGTAAATAGATGTATGGAGGGGTATATAGATGTATAGAGGGGTATATAGATGTATAGAGGGGTATATAGATGTATGGAGGGGTATGTATTGATGCCCTCTGTCTCTCTTTATTCCCGTCTCTCTCCTTCTCAGCGGACTGGATAATAAGTGCTCGGTCTATCCTCTCTCTCTGGATAAAAATGAGAATTTGGCTGCGAAGAAAAAATCTGTGGCGATGCACACCAACTACCTGTCAGCCTGCAGCTTCACCAACTCTGACATGCAGGTGAGACTTCATCTCCTGCCTTAAAAATCAGTCCGTCTGTCCGTCTGTCTGTCACATGTTCATACACAGGACGATCCTAGGCAGAGACGACCCGGGTGCGACACTGATCCGGCTGTTAAGTCTGACAGCACGGAGTCTCCACTTATGGGTCCGAATCACCTCAGATATTTAATGATGCTCTTTTTTTCCTACACTGACGTCTTGTAGCTGGGAAGTTTAATAAGAATGAGCGACAGAAAGATGAAGTTTCGAGAAAAGAGTCAAGGAGAACAAAAAGAAGAACAAAATATTTTAGCAACAAACTGGCTTTAAAAATGGAAATGCAAAACTAAAGCAATGAAATAAAACAAGATTACATCTATAAATATATATATGAATTATAGCACTTACACACACACACACACACACACACCCACGCACTCACACACACAGACGCACTCACACACACACACACACACACCCACGCACTCACACACACAGACGCACTCACACACACACACCCACGCACTCATATATATTTCTGTTGGAAATGGAAATGTGGTTTGGTGAGGAGCTCGGGCGGTTCTGGGAATCCTGCTGGTTCCTGTTGGGATTTTGAATAATTCAGACTGGCCAAGAGTGTGTGTGTGTGTGTGCGTGTGTGTGTGTGTGAGGAGGCTCACTAATGGCCTCCCATTGTTGGGTTATTTTTAGTGCTGGAGCAGCTGGAGGAGTGTGTGGAGCTGCAGGAAAGAGAAGAGCGTGTTTCTGCTTCTCAGTCCTGATTTGTCCATTTTATTTACTCTTTCTGCAGAATAATGAAAATACAGTCAGTCCTTTTACAGCTTCTAACAATTAAGATGATTTTTATTAAACAAATAACATACGAATACTTCTTTCAAAATATAATCTAAATTATAATAATTATACTACTGTAATTGTGAAATAATGCTAAACATGTTACATTAAAATCCGACTTCCAATAATAATATTATTAATTATATATAATTTTAATTATATATAATTCTAATAATATTATTATTATTAGTTTAAAATATACATAATGCTAATACAACTACTTAAAGTAATGGGATAACAAGTTATAATTTACTACAAAAAATAATGACTATAATAATAATAACTATAGCTACACCAAAATGAATTATTATAATAATAATTATTATGATTAGTAGTAGTAGTATTATTAATGATAATTGATTTTATTTAAAATAATTGATAATTGATAAGATAATATTATTAATACCTTTGCTGTTGTTTTTTCTGAGTAAATCGGAAGTTCCCACTGTGGGAAGCTTGCATATCATTTGCATGTTAATTAGGCTCTAAAATATCCTTCCTGTTGGGACGTCCTCCTTTAGCTGGACTTTCCAGATCTAATTTTTTAATATCGTGTTTTCTCTGGTGAGTCTGGAGACTTTGGGTTTGTGGAGGACACTCTGTGTCCTTCAGGCGTGTGTGTGTTTGTGTGTGTGTGTGTGTGGGTGTGTGTGTGTAATTATTCCCGAAGCCGACAGTCGGCAGGTGTGTGTCTGACTCAGGGTTTTCCCTTTTCATCATTGTGGGCGGAGTCTGCTTTTATATCTGCAGGTTTTTAATCGCCTGCTCCGGTGTGTGTGGGTGGAGTGGAAACCAAGAGTGAAAAGCAGAAGTGAAAGAGTTGTTTCATTCTCCAGATTTTCCCCCCGTCCTGTACTTCACAGCCTGCAGGGCATTAAATCAGCTTCAGGGATTTTACAGCAGACTGTTAAAAAGTCTCAGCCCCCCTGAGTGGCCTTCTTTTATAACTTAACAGTTTAGTGCTTTTGTTTATTTGCCGAGTTTAACATATTTTGACGAGGGCAGCGCAAATACAAAGGTGCCACAACTTTTGCACAGGCTGCTTTTAATATTTTTTCCTTTCCTAATGTGGTAAATTCAGCCCGTTCATCAGAATACAGGGGTGCATTATAACGGGCGTGTCAAGTGGAGAAGTGAAAGAGAGATCTAGTGAATGAAAGTCCCGAAAAAGAGTCGAGAAGAAGAAGAAAATGGGACGATGAAGAAATGGATGCAATTTAATGAGAAAATCACACGGAAATAATAACTAAAGCAAAAGACATTGAGATAAAACAGAGAGTTATAGCATTTCAAAGAGTCTCTCTAAATATAGATACATTTTCATGAAAATGATACACCCGTTTCCGTGGTGACAATACACCTATGTTCATGGTGTTTTATTTATATACATATATAAATACGCACAGCTCGGCTGACTGGGGGGTTTACAGTGAGGATGCTCCACTGCTTTACGCAATTGCACTCACCTTACAGGAACTACACACACTCTGACTCTGACGTGTGTGTGTGTGTGTGTGTGTGTGTGTGTGTGTCAGTGTGAGAGAGAGAGAGACACGGAGACACGTCATGCATGAATTTACCAAAAAAGATTTTCATAGCAGGGTTCACTGAACACCACTCGGGACGCCCCTCCGACACTTTACACACTGCAGTGATTTCATCACACACGCACACATACACACACACACACACACACACACACACACCTACCAGCAGAGGAAGATGTTAAGTGCTTCTTGCACAAAAGCTTTGCTGTAGGGAAGGGCTCATTGAATACCTCTGTAGTGTGCGTGTGCATGTGTGTGTGTGTGTTTGTGTGTTTGCTACCTGTCTGTCTGTCTGTCTATCCCTATATCTATCTCTGCTTGTCTGTCTGTCTGTCTGTCTGATGTAGGATTATATATAGGTATTTACATGTATAATAAAAATGGGATTTTTGATTTATTAACACCTATATTCCTATAACACACTATATACTGTAGTCCAGTGATGTATGTATGTGTTGTGTGTGTCCTCTCCAGCTGTTGACGTCCAGCGGTGATGGTACATGTGCATTATGGGATGTGGAGAGCGGGCAGCTGCTGCAGAGTTTCCATGGACACTCAGCGGACGTCCTGTCTCTGGACTTGGCGCCCTCTGAGACGGGAAACACCTTCGTTTCTGGGGTCAGTACCGTCCGATCACGATGGGACAATTAACCTGCAAACCAACTTCACTTCAACAACCAATCACAGAGCTGCTCCTCATTTTTCTGTTCTGTTCAAAAGCACAAGAGTCTAAAAGACTCTTTACTGGAGCGGAACAGCAGGGGGCGCTGTCACAGCACTGCTTTTGGGTTTTGCATGTGTCCTGGAGAGACAGAAGTCACTCCTGTGCGTCTCAGACCTGCTGGAGCGATCTGAGTGTCCAAATACGAATCTGGTTTGAATACGGAGTTAATTCACATCTGCGTGTTTGAATCAGGTCAGAAATAACCCTGATACCGATACTGATAAGTGACCGGGTGTAGACCAGGTGAATGAGGTGCCCTTGTTTTTCACGATATAACTCTATTCATTTTATTCATATTTATGTATTATACTTTTATATGTATAATAAATATGTATTATTGTTATATTTCATTCAAGTATTAATTTTAATGTATTAATATTATTTTTAAATTATTTCAATGTTTTATTTTTATTATTGATTAATTAATCCCTTTTTAAATTAAATGATGGTTATTAAATGTATCAAAATATATTGATACCTCATTAATAATAGTTATATAATATAATATTTGTATTATGTCTTTTAGAAGTAGCTTATTGTTATTAAAATTAATGTATTAATTTATTATTATTTAACCTTTAAGTGGTTTAAGAATAGGGTCAGAAACCTGTTGGGGTCCCTCTGTGTGTCCATCGGTGCAGGACGGAGTGAAGGAGAGTGAGAGAGAGGACAGGGAGAGTGGACGGTGGAGTTCAGGGTGTGTGGAGTGTGTGTCCGTGATGGAGAACTAGTAGAGACGGTGATGAAAGTGAAGCGGTGAAGTTCATGTGGATTATTTTCAGTAGATTGTTTTTATTGGAGTTGAAGTTCGAGGCTTTAATAGTCTTTAATTCTATTAATATGGAGTGAGATTCAGTTCACTTTCAGCACAGACAGACGCTCCAGACGTCCTTCAGAGGAGACACGTCTCACTTTACACTCGTTTCTGCTCATAGATCATGAGAGCAGGAGCCCAAAGCCTTGCTTGACTCTAAACACGAGTGTGTACAGTGTGTACAAGAGTGTGAGCACAGAAGAGTGCAGAGCTAACCAACCAGCCTTGGACACTACCGGGCATTCAGAGAGGACAGATATGTGAACGAGGCGATGGGGACAAGAAGCGAGAGATCCACGCTGTTGGGAAGAAAAACGAAAGTAAAAAATAAAGAGCGGAAACTCCTCCCCCAGGTTTCATCTCTCCCTATCTCTTTCGTTCTCCTTGGCTGTAGATCTGGACTCCTGACTGCTTGTCATAAAGGGACATTTGTCCGAAATTTTCAGGACATTGGCTAGACTTTCTTCTAGGACGTGTCCAGTCGAACTCTAAAAACTGTCAGCGAGTGAAATTCAGGACAGTCTGTGTGGGACAGGTTGTCTCATGCAGGTGGAAAATGAGCTGAAGTGCACTTCCCACTGGTAGCCCTTTAGTGTCTTTTCGGTCACCCACACTCTCTCAAACCTGAAAAACCCCAAACAGACGCTCATTCTGATAAACCGGAAAGACAACGTCCACCCCCCTGTATTAAATAATGCAACCAGCAATAATCTGCTGAAATACAGCCGTGCAAAAGTCTTCATCCCCAGATCCATACGTTCTTGTATTTTTAATGTGCTGTGGAGGAACAGTTCTCCAGATCTTCCTGAAGGACAGTGTTGTTGTCTCTCATTTTCAGTCCAGTCTCTGTACCTGAGCAGTTCTCCAGATCTTCCTGAAGGACAGTGTTGTTGTCTCTCATGTTCAGTCCAGTCTCTGTACCTGAGCAGTTCTCCAGATCTTCCTGCAGTGTGAGATCATCTCCACAGAGAACAAAGAACAAAAGGCAGCAACGTCCAGAGAAGAGCTTTGGGACGTCCTTCAAGAAGCCTGGAGAAGTGTTCCTGACTTAAAGAAACGAGCTGGTCTAAGAGAGTTGAGGCTGTGCTGAAGAATAACGGTGGCGGTGGTGAATATGGACTTTAAAGCTGGTTAGAATGAAACTCTCTTTGTGTTTAGACTGGAGTTACATGTGTTTGTACACAAATCACTGAACCTACTGTCACAGAGAGAAATGAGGGGATCAAGACTTTTGCACAGGACTGTATTTACTGCAGAAAGATAAAACCTTTATAATCAGCTCTTTCTTTCTGCCATCATCCTCAAGCGACTCCTTCCATAATGGTTGTGATGGGAACTCTAATATGCATGTTTGAAGTTGAGACAAAGATGTGTTTTTGATATTGTGTGTGTGTGTGTGTGTGTGTGTGTGTGTGTGTTTAGGGTTGTGATAAAAAAGCGAATGTGTGGGACATGCGTTCAGGACAGAACATCCAGTCCTTTGAAACCCACGAATCGGACATCAACAGCGTAAAGTGAGTGACGCGTTGAGCTGAATACACAACACACACATGCACACGTGCACATACACACACACACACACACACACACACACACACACACACACACACACAGTAGTATTCCTCAGGTATGAGAGTATGAGAGCATGATCTAAGTATCACTTCTTATACTTAAATGAATAATTAGATTACAAACTTCATTTCCTTTATTCTTCCTCTTTTTGCTGTAGTACTTAGTAGTGCTGAGTATTTGTAGTGGATACTGAACATTGTGTTGACTCTGAATAATTCAGAATGGATACAAAGCAGTTCATACTGGATACTGAATTATTCACACTAGGCACTAGTTCACAGCGGATGCTTCATATTTTGTGGTGAATGCTACTGAAGAACAGACTGAACACTTTATACTACATACTGAGAAATTCATGCTGGATGCAAAATCATTCATAGTAGATGCTGAATAATAGATAATTAATCGTGGCTGCTCAACGGTCTATAATGGATACGGAATATTTTTGTAGATGCTGAAGTAAACATTATTGTCCAGTTAGTTAGCTGATTATAAATGGACAATAAGTTCAAAGGAATAAAACACACTAAACGCTGTTTTTGTGGAGACATGGGGCGTGTGGAGCAGCTCAGCGGCAAAACAAGCTGAATTTGTGAGCAGAACCTGGAGAGATTATTTAGTGCTAAATAATGATCCTGCAGTTTAAATAAACCAGTCAGCTGGTGTGGAAGCGAAGGGTGTGCAGGGCTGGAAATTCAGGTTCTTCCTCTCTCTTCCTGCTGATGTGTGTCTCCTGCAGGTACTACCCCAGCGGTGATGCCTTCGCTACTGGATCTGACGATGCCACTGTGAGTTTCTCAGCCACACGATCAAGATTTAAGTTTATTTGTCACATAAACAAGTACGACCAGCTGTGAAACATGTCCCAGAATTACTCCAAGACTGTGTGATGGTGCAAACTGGAAAAAAAAAACAATTCCAAATACAACAGAATAGAAGAAGAAAGTGGTCCAGAGTGGGTTTGGTGAAAAGCAGTATTCCAATGAGCTAATGGCGAAAGGATCTAGCTGGTCAAAAGCTTGTCAAAAACAGGCCCACTTTGCCAAAAAAGGCACAAAATAGGCCCACTCTGCCTAGAATGGGAGAAGAAATTGGCCTACCTCTCTGGAAAGGGCAAAAGAATATCAGCCACCTTGCCGAAAAGGGCTTACCCTGCTAAAAAAGGGCGAAAAGGGGGCAAAAAGGGTCTTCCTAGCCAAAATAGGCAAAAAATGTGCCCCATCTTGCCTAACACTGGCAAAAAAATGCAAAAAAGGGGCATAATTCCACTGATTTCTCCACATTCCTGCATCATTAAATGCTCATTTGGTGTGAATTGTTCCGTTTTAGAGAACAGTGGTGGTCAATGGAACCAGACGTCTGAATATGACATAAAACTGGTTCAGTGTAGACTATTTTACCGTCCCATAGAGACACTCAGAGAGGGGTGGAGCTTCACTGGAGGGTTAGAAAATAAAATACTCGTGGCCCATTCACTACCACTGTGAAGGAGTTGAAATGACACCTTTAACAGATTAAACCATGAGGAAATGTTGAGAAAACTGGAAACTCCCTTTAAATAAATCCCCAGGACGGGACGTGCGTAGTGAAGTCCAGACTATGTTTGCTGTGTTGCAGTGCCGCCTGTACGACCTGCGGGCTGATCGGGAAGTGGCCATCTACTCCAAAGAGAGCATCATCTTCGGTGCCTCCAGTGTGGACTTCTCGCTCAGCGGTGAGAGAAAGGAGAGCCAACAAAACCTTTAGGCCTTAAAGTTTTTAGCAAACCAGCCTGACCAGCAGCCATTGCTGTGCGGTTAGTGATTCTGACCACCGGTGGTTTCCGCGGACTTTAGTAGAAAGCACCTGTACTTTCCAGGAACTATTATAGAAAGCAAAACTCCAAAAACCTTCAATCGAGGGACCAAGTGCATCTTTAATAAGCCTTTTTATAAGAAATATAACAATTCAAATCATGAAATGTCTGAATTTACTATTATTGAACTGATGAAGAAGAAAAACACTAAAACTTGTGCAGGAAAAGAGAACCGTCACACAAAACTAACAAAGCACAGAACGATGTGTTTTAGACATAAATCATAGATACCTGAATGGATGCCATTTGTGAATTATGTTGAGTGTTTTTTTTCCTTTTTTGAGGTTTATAAAGGTTTATGCTAATACACCACTGCTGGCCTGACACACACTCTTCTCATCGCATGTTCAGTAATGGACTGCTTGGGTTGTAGCCAGACTAACATAACCTGCTGTGGTGGTTCTGCTTTATTATTGTTGGCAAATGAGCCCATCCTGCCTAAAGAGCTAAAGAAAATAGGTTTACTTATACAAATACAAAATACAAAATAGGTGCAGCTCACCAAAAACAGGCCACAACAAAGGTCCGCCTCGTCAAAAAAGGCAAAAAAAAGACACACTTTAAAAAAAAACAGCCACAAATTGGGCCCCATCGCATAAAATGGGCAATGAAATGTGCCTACCTTGCCAAGAAGGCAAAAATAGGACAACCTTGCTAAAAAGAAAAAAAAATATGGGCCCACATTGAAAATAAACTCTTCCAAAAAGGGCCAAAATGGGCAAAAAATGGTCCAAACTTCACCAAAATAGGGGCATCTTGTCAAAATAGGTCAAAATTAAGGATCTATCTTCCCAAAAGGACAAGAATTACCATGGACAGTAAAAGGTGCTGGTACCGAAGCACTTAAACAACCCCCACTGGGCACATGCATGATGATCTAAAGATAAACAGTTCAAGACTGACTGCTCTTCAGTTTTAGTGTCCGGTCTCAGACAGACCTGTCTGAGTGATCAGAATGATTAAAAGCCTCCTTTGTTTTACAGTGTAAGTTCTGCACTTTGCACATAAACAGTCATTTCGAAAGTGAAAGTGAAAGTGAAAACCCTTGTCATTGCGAGGTCACGGCACAGCACACAGTGAACCACAACGAAATTGGACCTCTGCATTTAACCCATGCACACATGTGCAGCAGTGGGCAGCTATTGAAAGCGCCCAGGGAGCAGTGATGGGGATGGTACCTTGCTCAAGGGTACCTCAGGGCAACCCACTGGGGTGGGAATCAAACCCACAATCTTCCGATCTGAGGCCAACTCCCTAACCACTAGGCCACCGCTGCCCCGAAAGGGTGTGTTTCCCCAGTTTATGATGTGATGCTGCTGCAACAGGTCCACCCAGTTCAGCAGAATCTTTTTAAGGGCATTAAAGTGAAAGTGACAACCCTTGTCATTGCGAGGTCACGGCACAGCACACATGAACCACAACGAAATTGGACCTCTGCATTTAACCCATGCACACTCAAACCCGTGCAGCAGTGGGCAGCTATTGAAAGCGCCCGGGGAGCAGTGATGGGGACGGTACCTTGCTCAAGGGTACCTCAGGGCAACCTATTGGGAAGGGGTTTGAACCCCAGATCCTCCGATCATGCAGCTAACGCCCTAACCGCTAGGCCACCGTTGCCCAAAAGAGTAGAATTACAAGCAAAGAAAATCCTACAAAGCTCAAAGAGGTTCAAATGCTAATTATCTTTGTAATTGATTACAGAGTGGACAGCTTGCTTGATCTGCAAATCTCACAATTAATGATTCAAAGTTATATCTGTGCAAAGAGACATTGTCTTTCATGGTGCCGTGAAGCAGTCATGTCGCCCCCTACACTTCCTGTAGTGAACTACAGTCTGTCAGAACCACCGTGTGGAGGGTGTGAACATTACAGAGCTCTATATCTCCCCCTACACTTCCTGTAGTGAACTACAGTCTGTCAGAAGGTTTGTGGATCGTTATATGAGTGATTATGTAAGCACTTTAGGACTTTATAGATCAATCTGATCACTGTTTCCTGCGTCTGTAGTGAAGAGTCTATTTGCACAGACAGCAGTTTGATTTTTAAAAACCTTTGTCTTCTGTACTAAGTGAACATGTTTTCTGTGTTACGAGCTGAGAAGCTTAGAGATTAGGTTAAAAAAACACCACCGTGCTCTTTTAATGACCCTGCACCGCTGACCCTTTGACCCCTCCTGACAAGTCTGAACAGGCCCGGGAGTGATTTGAGGAATCCTGCAAGCTCAGCGCTTTGAGAAATTGGCAGTTCGTTTTACCTGCTGGTCAGGGTCACGGCCGCTGCCTGTCACCGGAGCGATCTGCACGAGGATCATGACTCATGACTCACACCTGCAGCCCTTTCCGATTCTAATGGGACCAGTAACTTATACTGGTTGAGAGTAGAAAATAGAGCAAGAAATGTTGAATTTTATTTTTTTGATTAGGTACATGTTAATTGAAAATGAGCACATCAGCACTGTATTAATGAACAACAAAATTAAGGAATATTAAAAAAACAAGAATACAGATGTCCTATTTACGTGCATTAAACTGAAACTAATGTCATTAAAAAAGCATTTTAAATTATTTTATAAATATATTTATAATTGTCATGATAGTAATAATAATGACAATAAATATAATAATTATTGTTCTTTTATTATAACAGTTCAGCTTTTTATTTTATATTTTTTATTTGTGATTTGGCCTCTGCAGTGAACTTTCCAACCTCAATACACTGGAGAAACTTCAGTCCAGCTTCGTTCTTCTTTTTCTCTGTAAATAAGAAAACGTGCCCACTGGGAATTTACCTTTATTCTCTGGACTTTTTTATCATTTTTGCCCAGTCACTCTCGGGTATCTTTAGCTTGTTTTTGTTCGTTTCCATATAATTTCCTCAGTAATGCTTTCCTCAGAAATCAAAAGCAGCAGTAAACAAGATGGTATAACCTTTAAAGAGACAAGGTTCTAGATAAAGGTGTTCCAACCACTCAGCATTCAGCATCAGCAGCAAACTAATCACCTGATCATCTGGAATCATCTGCAACTGTTTTTTCACGGCTACATTATTATATTTTTGTGACACTGATGATAATATATCACCTATACTGTTTCTCCTCCTTCTCCCATTAGTCGTCTCCACAGCAAATCGTCCGTCTCTATTTTTTCCGGTCCTCTGCATCTTCCTCTTTCCCGCCTTCCTGCATGTCCTCTCTCACCACATCCATAATCCTCCTCTTTGTTCTTCCTCTTCTCCTCTTTCCTGGCAGCTCCATCTCCAACGTCCTCCTCCTGAGATTCTCCTCGTCTCTCCTCTGGACATGTCCAAACCAACACAGTCTCACTTCTCTCACTTTGTTTCCAAACACTGCATGCGCATGTTAATGAGTTGGGGGACTGTTACCATAGTTTTGGTGTTCAGTGTTGAAATTGCTTTGAAGTGGCTTAAACGAGCACCCTGAGGTGAAAAGTGAGTCTGACGTTCAGTCTTACTGTGTGATGAAGCATCACCTCAGCTCTATTAAATACATTTCTTCCTCTCTGCAGGTCGTCTGCTGTTTGCTGGTTACAACGATTATACCATCAATGTGTGGGACGTCCTAAAGGGAACCAGGGTGGCCATTCTGTTTGGGCACGAGAACAGGGTCAGCACTGTCCGAGTGTCACCGGACGGGACGGCGTTCTGTTCAGGATCATGGGACAACACCCTGAGGGTGAGAGCTCTGATCATAAACACTGAGCCTGAAGCTCTGAGTGTTGGGTATATCTAAAAAAAGCATTTAAAACATGTTTATTCTACATGAGGTTTCGATCAGTTTAGGTAACTGGTAGCCCTTCGTACGGCTCAGTACCCATGAAGTAGCTCTCAGTTTCAGAAAGGTCTGGTCTAGAGTGTAGGGTTTTGAACCCAGAGTGAATCCAGAGTGTTGGGTTTTGAACCCAGAGTGAATCCAGAGTGTTGGGTTTTTAACCCAGTGTGAATCCAGAGTGTAGGGTTTTTAATCCAGTGTGAATCCAGAGTGTAGGGTTTTTAACCCAGTGTGAATCCAGAGTGTAGGGTTTTTAACCCAGTGTGAATCCAGAGTGTAGGGTTTTTAACCCAGTGTGAATCCAGAGTGTAGGGTTTTTAACCCAGTGTGAATCCAGAGTGTAGGGTTTTTAACCCAGTGTGAATCCAGAGTGTAGGGTTTTTAACCCAGTGTGAATCCAGAGTGTAGGGTTTTTAACCCAGTGTGAATCCAGAGTGTAGGGTTTTTAACCCAGTGTGAATCCAGAGTGTAGGGTTTTTAACCCAGTGTGAATCCAGAGTGTAGGGTTTTTAACCCAGTGTGAATCCAGAGTGTAGGGTTTTTAACCCAGTGTGAATCCAGAGTGTAGGGTTTTTAACCCAGTGTGGACACTGTTGGAGTGATTGTGATCCAGTATGAATCTGTAGTGTGGTTTAATCTGGAGGAATAACCAGGTCTGCTGTGTTATTGATAGTGAGCTCCAGCAGTGCTTAATAAGATCGTTCACATGCAGACGAACCCAAATGTGATTGAAATGTGTCAAACAGAAACTGACATCACACCATGTTTTACATGATTACACGGAACCTCCCACGAGGGGAAAATGTTCCAAAACATGCAGATTCTTCAGAAAAACAAGAGAGAGCAGGGACTGAAGCAGACGTACAAAGTAACTCCTGCAGGAACACTTGATGAAGACGTGTGACGTATCGGACACATTCGATATTTAACCCTAGGGACTGAAAGTATTTATGGAGAATGTGGATTGTTGTTTTTTTAAACCAGGTCTGGCTCATAGTATCAGTGCGCAGGGAATACAAATGGCCGTTTTACTTTTGAATGTCAGTATTTGATTTTTGGAGACAGTAGTCTGCTCTCCAGGTGAGAATTAGAAGCCAAAATGCAGCTTTCTTTTGGAGAAACAGGTGAGAGTGTTTGGTGACTGAAAGCATGTGGTGGCAGGTGGATGTTGAAGAGGGAAACACTGACTTTAGCTCAACTCCCTGTGATGACGCAAAGTGAACCTGAATGGGAAAAACCCTCAGCAACACAATAGAAGCAATAAAAAAAGAAACTTTCTCTTCCTCCTTTTCTTTAAATTCCTCTTTATTGTGATTGATTCCAAAAGTTGAGGGCTACTTTTTTTCCTCTCTGTCCACAGGTCTGGGCTTGAGGGGAGTCCCGAGCAGAGGTTCAGAGAAGAAATTTGTCCAACGTGCAGAAAAATAACCACTGGACTTTTATTTCAAAGGGATTTTTTTTGCCTAGGCTAAGTTTAGCTTAGTCCCTTTCAACATAGATGAGCAAACAAACTCTCCCTCCTGCCCCGAAACCTACCCTGATCATTCGCAAAAATATTGGTCGTCATTGTTGTGGAAAAAACCTTGTATCTCCGCAGTTGGAGCAGGAAATAAAGAGCATTTTTTATGCATTTATCCTAAAACAGCTGCCTTCAGATGGCATTGGCAGTTACAAGGTTTTGATATTACAGTTACGTGAGGCTGTTTAAGGCAGAGGTATCGCGCATCCCTGAGACAGCTTAGCAGTAGAGACGGTGAAGAAGTCTAGTATTAGGACGTGTCCTCACTTCTTCTTTTGGCTGCTCATCCTCTTAACCTGTATGTGTCCTCGCTTGCTTTAGGACTTAAAACAATCAAAAACATATTAAGGGTTTGTCTCGTAGCGTCCCCACCCCTCTAGACTGGAAGTGCAACAGTGAAAAAAAGTCACAGAGCAATTCACTACAGATGGGATTTATTTCTATTCTATTAAAAACTGTTTAGCGTGTCCTGGTGTCGAACGACCACTTCTGTACTGTATTTGGAGTCCATTAAAATTACATTTATCTGTACATCATCCTTGCAGACCTTTTCCTTCTTAACAACAACAAAAAGATCCACAGTACATGGGAAATGCAAAGAAACTGATCCTGGATGAAGTGAAAGCAAGCAGTTCAAGTACATTTACATTTAGGGCATTTAGCAGACGCTCTTATCCAGAGCGACTTACAACAGTGCTTTATTTCCACAATAGTAATGATGGTGCGGAATTCTTCCTTTCCTGTATTATGGATTCAGAACATAATGAACATGTAGATGCAGATGTTTGCAGATTGGATCTGCTGTATATCTTTAATGAGCACTGCTCTAATCCAGCGCCAGAAAACCGCACACAATTAAGCTGAAGCTGAAGACCTCCCAGGGCCATTACGTCAGATGCATACCTACACTGTGCTGGCAAATGAAGTCAGGGCACAGATTAACCTCAGAGTGCTATAAAGCCTGCCTCTGTATCTTTCTTAACGAGCACCGTCTCCGTCTTTCAGTCTTTCAGGACATTTCTATAAGGCATCAGAGTATGGCCCTGATTTGGAATCCCCTCCAGCACAGGGCACAAGTGATCATGCTGGTGTTCTAGTGCTGAAACGCTGGCCTGTGGACCAAGAGGTCATGTTTGGATCCAACCTTCAGTGCAGCCATGGGTCCATGAGCAAAACCCTTGACCCTGGATAGGACCGTCCCTGCCATTAGATCAGAGGATCTTTATGCAGAAGGGACCTGCTGTTTAGGCAATAGGCCACATTATCTGCACGCCGCGGGTCCGAGACCAGCAGGGTGTCCTGAGGTACCCTTAAGAAAGATACCGACTACGTCACTGCTCCCCGGACTCTTAAATAGCCGTGCGTGTGGGGAAAGCAGAGGAACCTGTGCTTCACTCGCTGACGTTCACTTTCAAAAAGGAAACGGGTTGCCGTGACGCAACGAGTGGGCGTGGCTTGGCATTCAATAAAGCTTCCTCACGGCCCGGTCCGCGCCGCTTCTCGGAGATCGCGCCGCCGTCCGCCGACAAGAGAGGAGAGCAGCTGGACACCGCCGGGAGGGTTAGGATATTTTTATATTCATCTGCTTTCACACACGAACTTGCCCCTCCGTGTGTTTGAAGCGGGGCGGTTCGGCCGGAGCGTGTTTAAGCGCCCCCCCCCCCTTTGTGCCTCATCGGGGTTGAGCGCTGTTTTAGCTTTAGCCTCACCGCTAACCGCTTTGTGTGGACAGATACTGACTTCGTTTTGGCCAGCGCCTGTCTTCCTGTTCTTTCTGGCTTCCTTTTCACTCTCTCTGGTGGTGGTTTAAAGAGGCACTTTTGTCCTGAAATGGGGTTATTTTGTTCTCCGGCTGAGCGGGTTTAAACCGTTGTGAACCGACCGGCTGCAGCCGCGACACCTCCGGCGTTTACACCCGTTCGGCGTTTTATAATTCGAGCACTTGTTTCACATGGGGACCATTTGGAAAAGCTGTCCGGCTTCTAAAGGCCCTCAGACTGTCAGGGTCTTGTTTCTGGAGGCGTCCTGAATGTGGAGAGAGGCGTTTATTCCTGCCGGGTCGGGTCGGGTCCGGGCTGCGGAGCGGAACCCGCGCTGTGCTCCGTGCGGTCTGGCCTGTGAACAGCCGACATCTGAGCACGGATTTAATCCTGCTTTATTCATTTACTGCTGAAAAACCGCCATAATACTCCTTTTGGTTGTTCTGGGGCGGACAGAACGTTTTCCAGCGATAAAGCAGAACCGAATGGAAGCGTTTTGTTTCATACCGGAGGAGTTTAAGTGTTACACAAACATAAATCCGCGTATATTCTAGTAAAAATGTAATAAATATAACGCAGTGTAAAATCTGTATTAAAAATAGGGTGTGTATAGATTTATTAATAAAAAAAAGGTGGTAAATGCATCTTTTTTTAAATCATGAATATATATATTCTTGAGTCTTAATTCTATTTTATATTATATTTTGTGCAGTGAAAAGCACCATTGAACAATATACTTGCCTAAAAAATGTTTTGTTTTAACATTATTGCGGCAGCAGAATTTTTTTGGGAGGAAGAACAATATTTGCGTTGAGTTTTTTTTTTTTTTTTTTTTTTTTTTTTTTTTTTTTTTTTTTTTTATATATTAAATATTTTTTGCAGGTTGCTGGTGATTCTTCCGATTTATTGTTTTGCAGTGTGAACAGGCCCAGTCTGTGAGAGCGTGTAATTGTGTGCCGGGCCGCTTGATTAATCGAAGCGTGACTTCCTGTTGCGGTTTCTCGATGCAAATAATCGGCTAATAGAGATCCGCCTTCACACAGACGGGAACCGTGGTTCTGTGTTCAGAGATCAGCCTTAAGCAGCCTCTCACGATGGGCTTCCTTTTGAGAGATATAAATAAATATTCTTAAGTTTGTACTTTTTTTAGAATAGTCTTTTCGTAGAAAATAAGTGCTTTTAAATAGAGCATCTTAAAACAGAAATAAATCAGCAAATGCGTGGAGCGAATAATCTGTCTTGGCCTAAATAATCAGGGATTATGATTTTTGACCGTCCTGGAATTAAAATGGATGTGAGATGACCTCGATATGAAATCTTCAACATGTTTATTTTTCCAAAATGTAGTAATGCAGTGTTTCCATTATAATCACACTTCTCATCGGCAAGCGAAAAGAATATCATGAAGCTGTTTGTCACTATAAAGAGAAATATATTGGACAGCCATTTTCAGTAAAAAATCAAATGTAGATTTTTTTTTTTGGTATTTCACACCAAAACCAGTGGCTTAGAGCAAAACTTTCAATGCAGGTCAAGGAACTCCAGATGTTCCTGATATTCCACACCTGGAAAGTTGGGAATTTGACTTATATTGCAGCCCTTCTCTCCAGATGTGATTCCTGCAGGATTTTTTTCTTGAGCATGTAATATTCTGATGCTTTCTGCTTCAAATCTGCAGCATCGTCTTTTTTAAAAAAAAATTTTATTTTCCTCTCCTGTTTTTGAAAATATGAACTAGTGGTCAGCAGAAGTGACTGTCCCTCCTAAGTCAGTCTCTAAAAAGGTCTCTAAAAGGTCAAAGTTGCAGAGGTAGTTAAGCTTGTCCAACACCTCCCTGACCCTCGTAGCCTCGTTTAGGAAGAGCCAAACAGGTTCCGCAACTGCGGCGAGGCAAAATATGATGCAAGTCACGTACATTGGTGAGATTCTCAGGCCAGGCTTTTGTCCGGAGCAGGTCAGGTTACTAAAAAATGTTCGGCATGTAAACGGCGGAAACAATAGCGGGGTTGATATCAATTATTGCAATTTAACACCACCATTTTCCGGCCACGCCTTTAAAATCGAGCTGGCGGTGGCACTTTGCCTTTCCCTCGTTTACCTCAATGACCTCCATTCCGACGACGTCAGGGCTCATAACGTCAATCAGGGCGGGTTGGGTTCAACTTCTGGGAGCGCTGTGGGCTTGTGATGCCATGGAAACGAAGAATTCAGCACGGGTAGTGTTTGTTTTTTTTATGGGTCAGGGATCCGTTTATCCCTACTCTTTCCTCGATTAGGGGCTGAAATTGTGCCATCTGTTATGCAGAAATGTCATATTTTAATCTGTAGGTTTAAGTTTGCTGTCACTACTTTGGTATTTTTACAGTGGAAGTGCAAGCAGTGCTTTTTTTTTTTTTTTTTTTTTTTTTAAAACTTTGACTGATGTTTACAACTCTGATGGTCAATTAAAAAAAACTCCACTTTAATCAGTGACCATGCAGCTCTTTCACTGTCTACCAGCATGTCATTAGTGGTTAAAGGGACTAAAATAAAGATCAGTGTAGCGTTGTGGACAGACAGGAAAGATTCGTCCTGTATGTGGACAGGATGAGGACGCACGGTTTCCTAAGCGTTTCCAACTGAGACGGGACGGGTTCATTCAAATCCAGCTTTCCATTTTGCTCTCGGTTGTTGAGTCGGACAGTTTTGGGGAACAGAAACTCTTAACGGGTCTGGTATCAGCTACCGCGACAGTGATTCTTTGGCTAAGCAGATAATGAACTGGGCCGGACCGAGTTCTGCGTTCATGTAGTTTTTAACACTCTCCAGATGTAATCTGAAGTCCGTCTGCAGCTACTGCAGGCACCTAGCGCCCCCTGGTGCTTAATGTCTTCGTGTCTTTGTACAGATGATGCCCTGTTGGTTGAGGGAGCAGACTCGGGAGCTGGCGGAGGACTACATTGACTTCTGCACCGGGATCCAGCGGACACCTCCCAGCGATTCGGCTGAGGCCATGCGGCGCCTGGCCAAAGAGATGGAGCAGCAGTACCACTCCAAGTTCCTCTCGCTGTCCCAGAACTTCTTGTTGACCTGTGGATCGGACCCCGTCCCCTGCCTGCGCAGTGTCATGGCAATTCTGGTGGAGGACGGGAAGCTGAACTGGGGCCGAGTTGTGTCCCTCTTCACGTTTACAGGCGTTCTGGCCACCGAACTGTTCTCCAGGGGAGAGGGGCCAGAGAGCTGCCGGAGGTTGGCGGAGACGATAGCGGACTATCTGGGAGGAGAGCAGAAAGACTGGCTGCTGGAAAACGAAGGCTGGGTAAGACACAGGAAACGAGGTCACCCAGGCCTGAGGGGGGCACTTAATATCAGGGCGTGAACTTTTTTTTTTTTTTTTTTTTTTTTGGATTGGGTTTAATGTAAATATTTAGGGGGAAAAATCTAAAACCTCTTTAAAATGGTAATGAAGTGTTAAATGCTAAAATTCATTAATTTTTTTTATCATGCAATGCCAATTTATTTTAGAAGTAGAATATATGCACACAGAATATAAATAAAAAAAATAAAATGCATTTATTTTCCACCACCTTTTTAGACCAATATGTAAACGACCTTTCCTTGGCCTTCATTTAATTCAAACCTCAAGTCTGGGATAAACATTGTTTATAATCTGAAGGTCGCGCAGGTGGGAGGAAACTTTGTTGTCGGCGTTTTGGAGCAGTGAGGTGACCTTTATGTTGTTTCGAGCGGCCGGTTTCACTGCTGATGTGAACCTTTTAGAAGGGCTTTCAGGGCTGGAGCGATTCGGGAAGTGTGGGGAAAAACGAGAAGGAGGAGAGAAGGTTTACCTGCAGGGGGTTTTGGTGGATTTAGGTGATGCCAGCGTCTTTTTAATGAAGGGGTTTTCCTCTCTGCTTAATCCAGCAGCTTCTCTTCAGGTTCTAATTGGGACGGTCCGAGTCCGGTTCGGTTGCGAGAGTCCAATTTTTGGACCATTTCTGGAGGGAAAAGGGGTGGGTTTTTTTTTTTTTTATTATTAAATAAAGAGTGATGGGTGGAGTGGCTCTGTTGATGCCGGGAGGTGTTGAAGGCGGAGTTTTGGGTTAAAGGGGAGGCGGCCTGCCCTGGATCGGAACCGTCCCGCTCTGTTCGTGATGATCGGAGTGACGGAAGCCGAACCGGGTCAGGAATGTGTGGGAGCTCAGAGCTTTGACCTTTCTCTTGTCTCTCTTCGTTCCACCCTTGATTTTTGTTCTTTGTTGACTTTCATCTTCCTCCTCTCTGCCTCCATTCTGTCCTTTCTTAGTTATTTTCTTTTTCTGTCATTTCTATGCTTTTCTTTCTTTCTCTCCTCCCTCGAACACATCCTTCTTTCTTTTGTCCTGTTATTTTTAAACCACTTGGTCTTATTTTAATTCTTTTTCTTTTTTCCTCTCATCTGCTTTTTTTTCCCCCAGTCATCTTTTTTTCTTCTTTGTCTTGCTTGCTTGGTTCTTTCTTTTTCTCTCCGCCTCATTGTTTTTAGGGCCTCAATTTTTATTTCATCCCATTTGTTTTTCGTCTCCCTCTTTTCCTCTCTCTCTCTCCCTCTCCACTCATGAACCTGGAATGAACACCACACCTCGTCTGACACACCAGCCCAGATATTTCATCGCTGTCTTTGTCCTTATTTGGTAACCGAGCCTGCAGTCCGAGTCAGTATCTGCAGGCTGTGAGGGGAAGGCGTCGGTCAGTGACGTTAATCGTAGTTTTTCTGACCACTTCCCCTCCCTGGAGGTATTTCAGCTCATTGTTTAAGTGTGAGCTAGTGTCCTTTTACCTGGTGGACATAAACGTCTCTCTCCACCACAGAGCTGCGTAGGAGACGCCCCCACGTCCAGTGATTCATTAAGCGGTTCCATTAAACCTGGAACAGCTTTCTGTCTCTCTCTCGCTCTGTTTTTGTTTCTCTTCCATGTAAATACACGCCGGGTGTACGCGGGTACACAGCTGGCGTCCAACACGGAGACGACCGCGTTCAGTCTGTTAACACGTCGTTGGTCTCCACGCCTCACGGAGTTTAAACGCTTCTTTTGAAAAGAAACGCAACAAATATCCACCACCTGGACCTTTCTGACCAGTAGAGCAGGTGGCTTTCTGCACGCAGCTGCTCGGCTGGGCGCTTTAAAAACAGTCCCCCCTCGTCTTTCAGAGGAGGACAGGGCCGAGGAGACGCTCGCTTTGAAGACAAGGCGAAGACTCGGTCTCCATTAGACCTTTCTAGGAAGGTCGTTTTCCTGTCTTCCCTGAAATCCTCGCCCACATTCCTGAAACCGCTTTAGTCAGCAGAGTCGAAAAAACCTGTTTACATTCAATCCACCAGTTTAGCCCCGCCCACTCATGAAGTTATAAGGAGTGTTTTAGCCCAGGCACAGGGGCTAGTTTATTATTGTTTTATTGTTGCACAGCAACGAGGGGCAGACAAATTAAACTCTTCACTGTGCTTCACTTTCTTTTTTTTCTGTCCTGTCTTGCTTTCTTCCTTTTTGTTTCTTTGCGTGCTCATTTCCTTTATTTCTCTTTTCTCATTTTTTTTCCTTTTCCTCTTTGTCTTTCACAAGAAAGCTCTGAACTAGACCCACTGCACAGCAGCCAATCGGAGCAAAGCTCATTTGGGTATTGAACTATATTAAAAGTGTTTCTGGTTGTTTTTGTGGTTTTTAGTTTTTCTGAATTGTTCTCGTGTCTCTCTGCAGGAAGGATTCTGCAAGTTTGTCCACAGAGCAGGACGTGTGAGACACGAGTCGTCCATGAAGACGGCGCTGTTCGCGGCCGCAGGGGTCGGGTTAGCTGGACTGACCTTTCTCCTGGTGCGCTGACCTCAACAGCTGTAGTTTTTATTTATCTTCCTCCGACACTGTTGCCTCTTTCCTGCACCCATTTTCAGTTTTCTGACTTTACTCTTTCTGCAATCCATTTTCTTCTTCCTTCCATCTTGCAGTTTTTCATCAGGTTTATTTACATACATGTGTATACACACATACGTGTGCGTATAATATATTTAAATATATATACATACATACACGTATGTGTTTTCAAGGCCTCCATTGAAAGTTATTTGCACATGAACATGTCTCTCTGTCTCTCTCTGATTGTAAAATCTATCCATTGCCTTCCCAAAAGACTATAATTGCATATCTTTAATGGTGCATTTCTTTTTCAAGCAGTGGCATTGTTTATTGTAAATTATCTAGACTAGTGTTTTTGTTTTTTTTATTTTTTTAATTGTTTTCATTCATTGGTAAACATTCTTACACTTAGTTTAGAAGCCGTCACGACGGGTAATAACAAACCAACATAAGGGTTCATTGGGGGGAGAAAACAAAAGTAATATTTATATACATAAAAATGTAAGCAGCAGCTCATTCCTGTATATTTGTGTTCGTTTACATTGAATATTTTTTTTGCATTTTTGTTTTTTTTCCTGTGTTTTGGTTTGTAAACGTAAAGGCTTTAGAAGGTGCTAATCTGTTTAATTGCTGTTTAAGCCTTGCCTCCTAGTTGTTTTATTTATTTACTCTGAAGAACAAATTGTAACTATTTAGGCAAATTCTCTAAAAATCATATTTTTGCATCTTTTTATTTATTTAACACTTTCTTAATAAAAATGTTTAAAAGGTTGTGATAAAGGTTGAGGTTTTAATTCAGAATGGAAAGTTTTTTTTTTTTTTAAACTGGGACCCCAGCAACTGGGACAAATCTTTCATAACCTGTTTCAGTCTTTCACACTTTCTGAAAATGGCAGCCCAGCGAACCGCAGAAACCATGAAAGGCAGAGTTTTGTGATGGGGCTGAAGGTCAACCTGACTTTCTGAAAGCCTGCTCAAAACGAAACTTGTGGAACTGTAATCTCTAAACTGCTGTTCTTTAAAGGGAAATGTGACGCAAGCTAGTCTCGATTTGGCTCATCAGTGGAGAGGAGAAAAAAAAAACCCCACAAGCCTCGGTCTGTCCATATCAAGTCCGGACGCTTGTTTCTCTTAAAGCTTCAGATGAAAATGTTCGACAGTGTAATGATCCATTTCGCTCTGATGCAGTTGACCAAGCTAAAATGCTTTAGGTTCCTGCTGAAGAATACTGCAGAAGCGTTCTCGACCAATTAGCATTGTCTCCAAATCGCCACGCTGCTCTTATCTAACAGGCTTGTTCTGGGGCTTCTGAAAGGGTTTGGGGGGGAAAACCTGGGAAAAGGTAGCAAAGTGATCAAATCGATAGAAATGGTCACATAAGCAGGACCGTTAACGGTTGTTTAATCCCGTCCAAGAAGTGTTGAAACCACAAACTTGTGCATCTTTTGCTTTGAAGACAGTTCGGAGATATGGGATCAGATTTTCAGCTTTTAAGTCCTGGTCTGTGTGAAAGTGAAAGTGACAACCCTCGTCATTGCGAGGTCACAACACAGCACACGTGAACCACGACAGAATTGGACCTTTGCATTTAACCCATGCAAACACCGTGCAGCAGTGGGCAGCTATTGAAAGTGCCCAGGGAGCAGGGACGGGGACAGTACCTTGCTCAAGGGTACCTCAGGACAGCCTACTGGTGAGGAAATCGACCCCACAATCTTCCGACGCGGGGCGACTCCCTCACCAACAGGCCACAGCTTAAAGCACCGGTCGTTTCCGATCACTTCCGATCCAAATGAGCAAAAGCGTTTACTTCCTTTTGCATGTTTATTGATCCGAACTTCCGAGTTAGGGTGCTACGTTACACTTTTTTTTGTTTTGTTTAGTTTAGTTTTTTCTAAACAGTGGCCCTAATCAAGCCACAAGAGAGAGCCGTTCTTTCCTGGGGTCTAGCGCCCTTCGACCTGTCCTGTTCTTTTTAGAAGAACGTGCTCATGTTTCTCTGAACTTTTACCCACTGAAACCCGACAAGCTCAAACTAGGCTTCGCTAAAAGTGATCTGAACGTCGGATCGCTTTACGGCGTGGATCGTCAAGCGCAAACTATCGTGTGGCGTCCTGGCAAACACTCCAGGACACATGATCTTTCCAAAAAACAAGCAAGCAAGACAAGGATTGGTTGAGACTGGTCTGAGGATTGTTGCTCATTTCCATTGTCCACTGGGTTCTCATGTTAAAACCTACAGCTCAGTAGGTTTGCTGGGAGAATCAGAATCATGTTAGGAAGGTGATGGAGAATAAAAGTTCAGATCAAAGGCGGGAACTCTTCAAAAGGAAGGGATGACATTAAGAGCAGGTTTAGCGTCTCAGATTTCCCAGCTGGTAGGAAACTGAAAGTCAAGATCTGGCCAGTTTTGGAGACGCTACTGTCAGTGTGAAGGACATTGTTACGCTTCCTGAAGCCCAAATCAGCTGAAGCTTGTCTGGCTGTCTGTCAGCAGAAGCTCAGCACTCAGGAGGATCTAGAACTGATACTTTGCACTGATAGACAGTTTTAGTTGCTGCTTTGCATGAACTCGTTCGTTCTCCACTTGGGTGTCAGGTCTTTGCGAGTGTGTGGGAGAGACAGAATGAGTATTTACAGATAGAGGCCTTTAAAGACGGGAATCTGATCTGGTCTGATTCAGTTGCACCTTTTTTGTGACCTGAACTGTATGAATCATTCCAGATTAGGAACTTTTGTTAAAACTGAAACACATTTGGGACCCGGACCATGTGACCACGTTCAGATGACTCTCGGGTGCACCCGATTTGCTCATATTCCTCTCTTTACTCTCCATTATTTTACTCTCATTCTGCCCTCTTTTTCTCTTTGCGACCAAAAGACTCGCTATATGAAAGATTTAAGTCGCCGTTACCATAGTTACCACAGCATTCCTGCATCCCTCGTTCCTTGTGTCATCAACTGGGTTTGTTTTTTTGTGTGCATTGCATGTCTGTTCCTGTCTGTCTGCAGCGCTGAGCCACCTCAAGCCTTTTGCCTCTCCGTCTGTGGTGGTGCTTTCCCCAGTGCTGCCGAAGACAAGAATTTTTTTCCCTCTTCGTAGAAAAGCCATGACATGGCGTCGTCACCCCCTCCCCCCCAAAACCACATCAAAGGCCAGATGTGATGCTGTGTGAGGTTGGTGATGCTGCTGTGCACAGCTGATTGTCTTTTTAGAGGACGTCCTTACAGCCGTCTCTGGCTGCCCGCATTTTTTGGTTTTTTTCTCCAGATGCACATGCAGGTAGACACCACCATAGACTGAAACCCAAACTCGTTAACTTTCATTCTGACTGTAAGCACATTTCACTAATCAGCCGCTGGAACATCTTGAATAGCCTTACTGGCAGAAAGGAGTCATGAGGGCAGTGGAACAAACATGTCTCTGGTGCTAAAGAGGGAAGGGAACTAAACTGTCTTGTTTGTTTAAGGAGTGGAATAAAAGGGTTCAAGGTGCTAAAGGGCTTTATGAAACGAACTAATGTCGGGTAGGTCATAAACTATGGACTTTGAGGGTTGTGGAACTAAAAGGACCTGGTGCTAATGGGGCTTTAAGACAGGTTTCAGGTGCTTAAGAGGTAATGGAACTAAGATCCTTGGTCCTAAAAGGGTTATGGAACAGGTCTGTGGTGCTTAAGGGACAATGGAACTAACAGGTCTCTGATGAAAAATGGGGTTTAAGGAACTAAAAGCTCAATGGTCTCAAAAACGTACACATCCATGGTACTAAAGGCGATGAAGCTAACAAGTCAATGGTGCTTAAGGGACTAAGGAATTAGATGTCTGTGAAGGTGATGGGGTTTATAGAACCAACAGGTCTGTTGTGGTACAGAGAGAATAAAAGTAACATGGTTCTGTATTACTTTAGGAGTCATAAAGCCAACAGTGTAAAAATGTAGAACCAACATGGTTGGTGCTTAAGGGACAATGAAAGTAGAGGTTTATGACAGTAATGAAATTTATCAAACTAAAATGCCTATGGTGCTAAAGAGGGTATAGAACCAGCAGATCTATACTACTTAAGGGTCAATGAACCTAAAGGTCATAGAGCCAACATTGTGAAATGGGCTGTGGAATCAACATAACTGTTCAACATAACTGTATACTTAAGCGAGGTCTATGATGATGATTGGGTTTATGGAACAAACATGTCTATGGTGCTAAAGACGTTATAGAACCAACAGTTCAATGCTGCTAAAGATGATGTAGAACCAACAGGTCTATGGTGCTTAAGATGAGGTAGAACCAACAGGTCTATGGTGCTAAAGGTGATGTAGAATCAACAGGTCTATGGTGCTAAAGATGATGTAGAACCAACACGTCTATGGTGCTTAAGATAATGTAGAACCAAAAGGTCTATGGTGCTAAAGATGATGTAGAACCAACAGGTCTATGCTGCTAAAGATGATGTAGAACAAACAGGTCTATGGTGCTAAAGATGATGTAGAACAAACAGGTCTATGGTTCTAAAGATGATGTAGAACAAACAGGTCTATGGTGCTTAAGATGATGTAGAACGAACACTTCTATGGTGCTTAAGATGATGTAGAATGAACAGGTCTATGGTGCTAAAGATGATGTAGAACAAACAGGTCTATGGTGCTAAAGATGATATAGAACCAACAGGTCTATGGTGCTAAAGATGATGTAGAACCAACAGGTCTATGGTGCTAAAGATGATGTAGAACCAACAGGTCTATGGTGCTAAAGATGATGTAGAACCAACAGGTCTATGGTGCTAAAGATGATGTAGAACCAACAGGTCTATGGTGCTAAAGATGATGTAGAACCAACAGGTCTATGGTGCTAAAGATGATGTAGAACCAACAGGTCTATGGTGCTAAAGATGATGTAGAACCAACAGGTCTATGGTGCTAAAGATGATGTAGAACCAACAGGTCTATGGTGCTAAAGATGATGTAGAACCAACAGGTCTATGGTGCTAAAGATGATGTAGAACCAACAGGTCTATGGTGCTAAAGATGATGTAGAACCAACAGGTCTATGGTGCTAAAGATGATGTAGAACCAACAGGTCTATGGTGCTAAAGATGATGTAGAACCAACAGGTCTATGGTGCTAAAGATGATGTAGAACCAACAGGTCTATGGTGCTAAAGATGATGTAGAACCAACAGGTCTATGGTGCTAAAGATGATGTAGAACCAACAGGTCTATGGTGCTAAAGATGATGTAGAACCAACAGGTCTATGGTGCTAAAGATGATGTAGAACCAACAGGTCTATGGTGCTAAAGATGATGTAGAACCAACAGGTCTATGGTGCTTAAGATGATGTAGAACCAACAGGTCTATGGTGCTAAAGATGATGTAGAACCAACAGGTCTATGGTGCTAAAGATGATGTAGAACCAACAGGTCTATGGTGCTAAAGATGATGTAGAACCAACAGGTCTATGGTGCTAAAGATGATGTAGAACCAACAGGTCTATGGTGCTAAAGATGATGTAGAACCAACAGGTCTATGGTGCTAAAGATGATGTAGAACCAACAGGTCTATGGTGCTAAAGATGATGTAGAACAAACAGGTCTATGGTGCTAAAGATGATGTAGAACAAACAGGTCTATGGTGCTAAAAATGATGTAGAACCAACAGGTCTATGGTGCTAAAGATGATGTAGAACAAACAGGTCTATGGTGCTTAAGATGATGTAGAACGAACACTTCTATGGTGCTTAAGATGATGTAGAATGAACAGGTCTATGGTGCTAAAGATGATGTAGAACAAACAGGTCTATGGTGCTAAAGATGATGTAAAACCAACAGGCCTATGGTGCTAAAGATGAGGTAGAACCAACAGGTCTATGGTGCTAAAGATGATGTAGAACCAACAGGTCTATGTTGCTAAAGATGATGTAGAACAAACAGGTCTATGGTGCTAAAGATGATGTAGAACAAACAGGTCTATGGTGCTAAAGATGATGTAGAACCAACAGGCCTATGGTGCTAAAGATGATGTAGAACAGGTCTATGGTGCTAAAGATGATGTAGAACGAACACTTCTGTGGTGCTAAAGATGATGTAGAACGAACACTTCTGTGGTGCTAAAGATGATGTAGAACAAACAGGTCTATGGTGCTAGATGATGTAGAACAAACAGGTCTATGGTGCTAGATGATGTAGAACAGGTCTATGGTGCTAAAGATGATGTAGAACAGGTCTATGGTGCTAGATGATGTAGAACACGTCTATGGCCTGTTGGTTTAAAAGGGTTAGAGTTCATTTGTTTTTAGCACAGAGTTGTGTTCAGGTTGGCTCAGATTCAGACAGAATGTTCCTAGTTTCTAACCCGTGGTTCTCCTCCCTTCCCAAGCTTGAGTGGTTCCCAAGCTCTGTTCTGTTTATATCACTGTTATCACTCCATGTTGCCATGGTCCCGTCTCACATGAGAAATTTCACATGGGAACACAATAAAGAGGCGTCTACCGTTACAGAAATACCTCTGCGGGACTGAGTGAACACCCCGCACCCAGAGGCTCAGCACAAGGACCCGATAAGGCTGAGGACACAATGTCCAAACCCTCCCAGGCTTTCTCCTCCAGGGCTATTATTAAACCTCAGGGAGGACGGCCATATCAGCAGCGTTTCCTGCTGCATTATGTTGAGAGCCTGTGTTCTCTCTTTGGGACGAGAGCATTTTAAGACCAGGACACTTTAGGAGGTGTTAAAGTCAGCCTGTCCTGTCTTAGTTCAAATCTGGGGCAGTGGTGGCCTAATGTTTAGGCACAGTGCCCTATAATCAGAAGGTTAGGGTTTGAATCCTGCACCAATAGGTTGTCCTTAGGTT
Organism: Hepsetus odoe; assembly: GCA_017165825.1. Taxonomy (NCBI): domain Eukaryota; kingdom Metazoa; phylum Chordata; class Actinopteri; order Characiformes; family Hepsetidae; genus Hepsetus; species Hepsetus odoe. The sequence continues at coordinate 956,326 of CM029375.1, read as the reverse complement.
CCCTTGATCAAGGTAATGTCCCCATTACTGCTCCCCGGGATGGAGTGTGTGCATAGAGTTAAATACAGAGGTTGTAATTCATTGTGGTTCACTTAGGGTTTATGTCACTTTGCCGTGTGCTAACAATCACAAATAGTCACTTTCGTTTCACTTTTTGGACACAAGGCCTGTCCTCGTCTGTCTTTTTCTGTTTGGACACGCCTGACTTGACTCCTGAGTGCCTTCTAAGTTTTCCAGTCGCTCCACATTTGTCGTCCACTGACCTGTGCGAGGGACCTCCGAATGCTCCAGCTTGTTAAACTTTTTCAGCATCGACCCACCGTTAAATATTAAGCAGCAGTGAGAATAGCAGTGTGTGTGTGTGCGTGTGTGTGTGTGTGTGTGTGTGCGCCTGTCTGGGACATTCAGTACCACCTAAAGCTGCTCTCAGCTCCTGTGAGAGAAGTGCTGTGTGTACCGTGTCGTGTTGCTTTAGGCCCTGACCTCTCTTAACCTTTGTGTCAATCAAGCGCTCTCTAACGACAGCGATGTTGAGTTGGTGTGATTGACGGACTCTGATCTGCGCTGCTCGTTAAGAAGAGTGGCAGGAAGACCTGGACGTCAGGCCTGAGGGGCATTTAGCGACAGCTGCTCAGGCGGTCATGGCTGTTTGAGGCTATAACGCCCTCCAGGCCCGAGTTCTGACCTGCATAAAAAGTGAGGTCCAACACCGTAGCTGGATTACAGAAGTGTCTTCAGACGGATTTCACAGAGCTGGATTACAGTACAACTGGATCACAGTGTTTTTTCCGATGGATAAAAGTAGTATTACAGCTGGATTACAGTACAGATGGGTTAAGGTTGCAACTGGATTACAGTAGTGTTACAGCTGGATTACAGTACAGCTGTTTTAAAAGTATAACTGGATTACAGTAGTGTTACAACTGGATTACAGTACAGCTGTTTTAAAAGTATAACTGGATTACAGTAGTGTTACAGCTCAGTTACAATACAGCTAGATTAATGTTGCAACTGGATTACAGTAGTGTTACAGCTGGATTACAGTACAGTTGTTTTAAAAGTATAACTGGATTACAGTAGTGTTACAGCTGGATTACAGTAGTGTTACAGCTGGATTACAATACAGCTGGATTAATGTTGCAACTGTATTACAGTAGTGTTACAGCTGGATTACAGTACAGCTGTCTTAAAAGTATAACTGGATTACAGTAATGTTACAGCTGGATTACAGTACAGCTGTTTTAAAAGTATAACTGGATTACAGTAGTGTTACATCTCAGTTACAATACAGCTGGATTAATGTTACAGCTGGATTACAGTACAGTTGTTTTAAAAGTATAACTGGATTACAGTAGTGTTACAGCTGGATTACAGTAGTGTTACAGCTGGATTACAGTACAGTTGTTTTAAAAGTATAACTGGATTACAGTAGTGTTACAGCTGGATTACAATACAGCTGGATTAATGTTGCAACTGGATTACAGTAGTGTTACAGCTGGATTACAGTACAGCTGTCTTAAAAGTATAACTGGATTACAGTAGTGTTACAGCTGGATTACAGTACAGCTGTTTTAAAAGTATAACTGGATTACAGTAGTGTTACATCTCAGTTACAATACAGCTGGATTAATGTTGCAACTGGATTACAGTAGTGTTACATCTCAGTTACAATACAGCTGGATTAATGTTGCAACTGGATTACAGTAGTGTTACAGCTGGATTATAGTACAGCTGTCTTAAAAGTATAACTGGATTATAGTAGTGTTACAGCTGGATTACACTTAAACTGGATTACAGTAGTGTAAAAACTGGATCTGAGTTCAACTGGATTATGGTAGTGTAACAGCTGGATTATAGTAACATTAGATTACAGTAACATGTCCTGTGCAATTAAACATGTATTAACGCTTATATCCTTGTTATTATATATCATCTCTGAAATTGTTACAAATTTGTGCCTTTATATAATCTACACTCCAGCAGTTACATTGAACACCTGTAGTTGCACAGTTATTACATGCATTATGAATGTATTATTAAATCTTTAATATGAAGTGCGACTAAAAGCACAGAATGTTTTGATGAAAATGAACCCTGGACTATTTCTTCTCCTTTGTTTTCTTTCGTAACAAAATGGGTGAAGTGGGCGGGAGAGTAGGAGGCCCCTGAATCATCTCACACTGTGTGGAGGTGTCAGTCATCTCTGATAGGCTTGATGGGTGTTCTCTAGACCGTTATCTAGAACCACAAGCTATATTCGGAACAAAATTCAGTCTTCAACTTTCTTTCTTTTTCTTGTGCTCTCTCTGTCTCTCACTCTTTGTCTCCTCCTGCCTCCATACCGTGTGTGTGTGTGTTTCTCTTTCTCACACACTCTGATCAGTGAGCTTTACTGGTTAAAAGTAATGAAGGTTGCTAAGCAACAGCAACATCAGAAGGTGATAAACGGTAAAAGATAAGCTGTTGTAATTGTTGTAATATGTTGTAATTAAGAAACTTTTATCAAGCCTCTCTCTCTGTCTGTGTCTCTCTCTGTCTGTCTCTTTGTCTCTCTCTCTGTCTGTCTCTCTCACTCTGGATATTAAAACCCAGCTTTGACCTCAATCCCGCATTAAAAACAACAGATGCTGCGTTTGTGAAACCTCCACTTTACACCAACTCCCACTGCGCCTCTTAACATGCTCTCTCTTCTTTTCTTTTGTCTTTCTTTTTTCATTGTTTTTCCTTTCATCATTTGTTTCCTTCTTTATATATATATATATATATATATATATATATATATATAATATATATATATATATATGAATATGTGAACATCAGGTCTGTTTTTACTCCCTGTGATTTATTTCCTATTTGTTTCAGGACAACACTCATCTAAACATCTGCCCTTCATAAAAACATCCAGGAAATGTATCCCTCTTTCTTGATTAAGCTGTTTTTCTGATGGATTTTAGGGAGATTAGTGTGTGTGTGTGTGTGTGTGTGTGTGTGTGTGTGTGTGTGGTGATGATGGTGGGGGATTCCGGGATTTTAGTAGAAGGTCTCTCACACCCCCGTTATTAAAGAGCAGCTGTATTTGAGGCCTGAAATCAGCTTTTTCCTCCCCATGAGCAAAGTGTGGGTGAGAAACAGGTCCACCAGGCTGCCGGGCCGGTTCTGGGGGTGTTACTGTCAGCAGTTTTTGGGTTGAGCGGGTCAAACGGATGGCTCCGGGTTTGGATTCTGGGAAAGAGGCAGGAAGGAGGCAGGACCTGGATAATCGTACCTTCAAAACCCAAGATTACAAACAAGCCTGAGCAAGAAACTCTTCATTACATCACCCAAAATTACGGCAGTCACAGTCACAACAAATACACACACACGCTTACACGCTGATGGAATGAGCTCAGAGCTTCAGTATACAGTCCCCTCCAAAAGTACTGGAACAGAAGAGCCAGTGTTTTTGCACTGAAGACATTTAGGTTTAAGGTCACACGATGAAGAGAGAACAAACATGTACTGTGCAAAAGTTTTAGGCAGATGTGGAAAAAATGCTGTAAACAGAACGCTTTCAGAAATATCAATAATGATTGTTTATTTTGATCAATTTACAAAGTGAGGAACAAAAGAAAAATCTAAATCAGATCAATATCTGGTGTTACTACCTTTTGCCTTCAGAGCAGCATCAGTTCTTCTAGGAACACTTGCACACAGTCAGGGATTCTGTAGGATTATAGTCGGTGTCTGATCAACCAGTTTTACCAAACAGGTACTGGTGATCATCAACGTCACACAGAGGAGAAACACAGTCATGTTTGGAACGACCGACCGGCCGAGTTCCTTCAAAAACCGTGTGCGAGTGTACCTAGAAGAACTGATGCTGTTTTGAAGGCAAAGGGTGGTCACACCTGATATTGATCTGATTTAGATTCTCTTTTGTTCATTCACTGCGTTTTGTTGATTGATGAGAATAAATGATCAACACTTCCATTTCTTAAACATTCTTTGATAGTCATTTTTTCTGCCGCTTGTCCCAAGCAGGGTCGCGGGGGAGCGCTGGAGTCCATCCCAGCTCACACAGGGCGAAGGACGGGGACACACCCTGGACAGGGCGTTCTTTGTTTACAGCTTTTGTTCCACACCTGCCTAAAACTTTTGCACAGTTCTGTATATTCCTTATCATATATATTTATAATGATCAAAAAAGGTGGATTGTAACTACAGAAGTAGATCATGGTGCTCATCACCATAGCAACCAGTAGTGTTCGCATGTGAACAGGTGTAGCATTTCCATGAAAATGAGCTACCATGGAAAAGGGAGCATTGAAGCTAGGAGTGTGGGTCTAACTGCTCCGACTGCTGCCTCGGGTTCCACCTTCTGGATTACGATCACTGGGCAGTAGAGCATCTCTCTCACACACACACACACACACACACACACTAATATCTCAATCTCCCACACACACACACACTCTATTCTAGATCTTTCTGAAAACAGGGACGAAAGGAGGAATGGAAGCTACATGCACTCAGACTGAAAATGAGACACTTTTACAGCAGCTCATTACGTCAGTGCAGCCTGCCATGATTACGGGAGTGTGTTTTCCTATCAGACAGCTGTTTTACATACTGATGCACTGATACTGGGTTGGGGGCTGTGCGTGTGCGTGTGCGTGTGCGTGTGTGTGTGTGTGTGTGTGTGTGTGTGTGTGTGTGTGTGTGTGTGTGTGTGTGTGTGGTGTGTTAAGACTAGGATCACTGAAGGAACTTCTGCTATGAGTGTTCTGATCTCTCTGGGGGAGTGATCTGAGTGATAATGTGTACCCTGTTCCTCCTTTTATCTTCAGAGCGGTGGGTGTGTGTGTGTGTGTGTGTGTGTGTGTGTGTGTGTGTGTGTGTGTGTTCTTCTGTCAGCTGGGACTCTACACACTTTCAGTCTTATTCTCTCGGTCTGTCTCTGTATCTCTGTTGATGTTAAAGATACGTGCTGTCTCTGAATCACAGAGAAGAATCTGCTACACAACAAGTATCTGGGGGTCTTATGGGTTCCTGTGGGGTCCTGATCACTGGTGAAGGGGGAGAAGAGACAATGGAGACAAACAGATGGACAAAGTGCAGCATCAATGAATTTCCTTCTGTTGAATTGTTTATGGGTTTATCTCCCTCTTCTCCTATCGGCTAAAGCTATTAGGTGTCTCCACAGATTAGCATTCATCTCAACGTCTTCCTGTCCTCTGCATCTTCCTGCATGTCCTCTCTCACCTTATCCATAAGCCTCCTCTTTGTCCTTCCTCAGGGAGCGGGGCAGTGGTGGCCTAGAGTTTAGGAACAAGGCCCCAAGAAAAGAATATTGTGAATCCCAGACCAGTAGGTTGCCCTGAACAAGGTACCGCCCCTGTCACTGCTCCCCGGGTGCTTTAAATAGCTGTCCCCCTGCTGCACGGTGTGTGAGAGTAAAAAGCAGAGGTTGAATTTTGTTGTGTTTCACTCTGTGCTGTGCCGTGTTTCACTATGACGAGAACAGTCACTTTCACTTTCTCTTCTCCTTTTGCAGCTCCACCCTCACCATCTTTCTCCGTATATACTCTTCGTCTCTCCTCTGGACACGTCCAAACCAACAGCCTCATCCCTAATCCTGTCCTTCCTCATCACACCCAACCAAAATTGAACTCGAACACCTCCAGCTCTGCATCCTGTGTTTTCATCAACGTCTCCAAACCCTACAACATAGCTGGTTTCACTACCGTCCCCTTTAAACGTTCACTTTTACACCTGCTGCATCTGTCACAAATCAGTTTATGGGTTTATGATCATAATCGTTATTCTTATGCACTGTATTTACTTCTGTTATGTGAAATAATATTCCTTAAATAGTATTCAATAATGGTGTTATTAATGTTGCCTTTTTATTTTAGATGTTTAAAGTATTTATATATATACATTTTTATTATATTTGTATTAAATCTAATTTTTTTTATTTATTTGTCTTTATTTATTATAATGTTATGTTGTTTATCAATATTGATTTTTTTGTCATTATTGTTACTTAAATTTTTTAGTAATATATGAATTATGATTTCACTACGAAGAGCGGCTCCTGTGATGTTCAGATTGATCCACTAGAGGGCGCCAAAGTCTTGCCTTTAAGGAAGGCATGATTCACTTCGACGGATAAACCGGTATAAACTTTTGCTGTGTGTGTGTGTGTGTGTGTGTATATATCTGTCTGTGTGTGTGTGTGTGTGTGTGTGTGTGTGTGTGTGTCCTTCTCTCTCTCTCTCTCTCTCTCTCTCTCTCTCTCTTTCTCAGCCTGTCTTCTTTCTCTTTTCTGCACACTCATTTTTCCACTTTCTCCACCTCCATTCCTATCACACTCCTCTCTTCTCTCTGCCCACCTTGTACTCTCACCTTTCTTCTTTCTATCTCTTGCTCATTCTTCTCTCTCTCACTTTACCTCCCTCCCCCTCTTTCTTTCTTACTCCTTCTCTTTCTTTCTATACCACTTTCCCAATTTCTCTCTTCTATCTTTTTCTCTTTCTAACCCCTTCTCTCTGCTTTTCTGCCTCCTTCTGTCTTTTTCTGTCCCCCTGCCTCTTTATCCACCAATCTCTTTCTTCCACCCGCTCTCTCTCTCTCTGTCTGTCTGTCTGTCTGTCTGTCTGTCTCTCTCTCTCTGCTGAAGCTCTATCTGTATGATCTTCGTCCGTGTAACTCAGGCTGGTTATAAATACTTTCTGTCCTTAAATGTTGAGGAAGCCTGGCTTCTTTCCACCGGGCTGGAGATTCGATCACGAGCAGCAGAGAGCGTGACACTGCCCACCCACAACCCCCCACCAAGCAAGGCATTGTGGGAAAAAAGGACTCTACATTCCTGGCCTGCAGTGCTGCACAGCCCAAACAAACCTTATTCAGAGCTTTAAAGTGATGATTTGGTGAAAAATCCACTACTTTCTGGTTTGTTTTAGACAAGATGGAACAGGACAGGACAGGATGGGACAGGACAGGATGGGACAGGACAGGATGGGACGGGACAGGATGGGACGGGACAGCCGAACAAAACACCAGCTTTGTCAAATTTCCATCAGAAGCAACCGGTGTAACCATCACTGTCTACATACTTCCATGCGTCCTTCATGTTGATGTGCATCTACTAGGGGGCGGAGTCAAACATTCTGACACACTGTAATAATGTACCTGTCGAATAGGTATGAGAGGACGCGGGAACTGTGGGTCCTCCACGCTGCTGAAAAAAACATCACGTTACAGACGTTACGTTAAAAATGATCGTCTAAGATCCCACATCCCAGTGGACTGTACGTCTACAGATCAGCTACTTTCACCTACTCGTATGATTCCTGAGACCCAAAACCCCTGGTTCCAGCCCTGGGTTCCTCCTGACTCTGCAGATGGTTCTGCTCCAGTTTTACAGCAGGTTTCTGTAAAACTAGACCAGCAAGGTGTTAGAAGTAGGAAGAGAAGGATATGAAGAACCTGTAGCACCCTCTGTAGGACAAAACAGGCACAACGTGAGACGTCTGGCACTCTGCTCTGCAGCCTGATCTTCTTTCTGCTCTGTTTTCGCATTACAGTTCAAAACGGGGACATTTTTGGGAACAAAAAACGGGGACACTTGCTTACCCTCTTTTTGATGGTTGCCCTGCTTCAGGCCACAGAAATAGTCCACTGCTGTTAAAGCAGAGATCCTGAAAGGGACAGTTTGTTCAGAAATTACTTGCTCAAGTATTTTCTTTAACCCAGTAGTGGTCACTCAGCTAAGGCTGATGAAAAAGGTACATTCGGAGATAAAAATAGAGGTCAGGCCATTATTTATTGCAGCGGTGTGTCCTTTAGAGAGCATATACGGTTTTGACTACAGTACCCAGCATGCATTTCACTAATACAGTATGAAACCTCTGAGAATCTTTGAGAGCCTTGAGCTACAGGATAAACCATTTATTTAAAAACCTGTTTTAAAAAGTGTTCAAGCATTTTGTCCTCGTCCACTTCATCTGTCACTGAGTGTCCGTAGCGCCCAGCAGGGTCTCGGGCAGGGCAGTACCAGAACAGACCACCACCAACACTTCCACCTGAAGTTCCTCCCAACTTCAGGTAACATCATCAGAAGGTGTTTTTACCTTCCAAAATGTTGGTCCTTTAATTTTGTTTAATGTGACCCATTGAGCTGTCCAGAGGTCAAACGAGGTCAGATCAGTCTCTATAAATAGAATATACATATATATCCGTTTGTCCTGTCTAGAGGTCAAATGAGGTCACCTGTGGTCCTCCACAATGGAAGGAATGAGTGTCGCCTTTTGGAGCACGCAGAACTCGACGAAGAGTAAACCACACACACACACACACACACACACACACACACACACAGTCACAGGCTTTATCCCTGTGCTAATACTAGCATTAACGGTGCTGTTAACGTGACCTTTAAAGGTGTCGGTGTCCCGCTCAGTGTGTGACACTGATTCAGTATCGCTGAATATCTCCACTTAAAGAGCTCATATCTTACATTTTTCATCTTTTCATCTTTTCAGTGCCACTTTACTAGTTTTATTCACTATTTCCATCCTCGCTTTATCCCTCACAACTAAACCGGCCATGCCTTTAGTGATATGCATCACTTTGCATCCCCTCATTTCTTCATTCAGACGTTCTTGTATTTCTGTATTGTTGAGGAACAGTTCTCCAGATCTTCCTGAAAGACAGTGTTGTTGTTTCTCATTATTCTTTTTTCCAGCCTCTGTACCTGATTATTTCTCCAGATCTTCCTGGAGGACAAAGTGTTTGTCTCTCATTGTTCAGTCCAGTCTCTGTACCTGAGCATCTCCACAGAGAATGGAAAACAAAAGCAGCCGACGTCCAAAGAAGAGCTTTGGGACGTCCTTCAAGAGGCCTGGAGAAGTGTTCCTGACTTAAAGAAAGGAGCTGGTCTAAAGGAGTTGAGCTGTGCTGAAGAATAGCGGTGGTGGTGGTGAACATGGACTAGAATGACACTCTCTTTGTGTTTAGACTGGAGTTACATGTGTTTGTACACAAATCACTGACCTACTGTCTCACTTTCACACAGAACAGACAGAGGGGATGAAGACAGCCCTGTCTGGGACCACTGCTCTGTCCAACTCTAGGCTGAATGTGTAGATTGTATTTATGTTGTTCTTGTGACAAGTTTGGTGACTTCACAGAATTTAAAAAACAGCATTTTTTACAGTGAAGTCTAAGGGAAGAATAGCAGTTCAGCCATTTTTTACATTTTACACTGTGATTTTGGAAAATGGGAGTTTTCCAGTATTCAATTTATTTAAGTGCCTTACAGTGTAACTGGACACTGAGTCCCACCACAGACTGTTAGTGGGATAAAAAACCCTCGGAGGTGAAATTAAAGGGAGAATATGAACTACAATAGCACTGGTTTTTAATCCACAGTCACGGACAGTTTGAGCTGAAAGTTTAGTGAGTGAAATGATAAAAGGAGGGATAATTGAGTTCAAACGGTTGGGAACGAAACGCTCATCTTCTGGGCTCTAATCTCTCCTCACATGCTGCCCAGGTTTTAAAGGAGGAATTCATCCAGAAGAGCGAAAAGATTCCTGCAGTTAAGGACACATTAACGTTTAAATATTTCATTTACTGATACTGGTCCTAAATAGATACTTAAAATAAAATGGATAGCCTTTATAGCAAACCTTCCTAAGATAAACCTTCCTAAGCTTTCAGAATAGCTCCTAAATCTGATCTGATTCACTGGTAGGTTTAAAGCCATCCAGCAGGTTTGCTGTGAAAGGGTTCAGACAGTGGAGGTGAATGGAACCTGATGTCCCAAATCTGTCCACGTGTCTCGGAGTGTCTCTGTGGGACGGGGATAAAATAGTAAAATAGTCCACCTGAACTAAATCACTTTTCTTCGTGTCCCTCCACCATGAACGGGTTCAGTTTTAGTCCAGAATCTTCTCCAAACCAAAACGTCTCATCAGACAGCGTCTCCACCACCAGCTCATGTCCCTGAGGGACATTCAGACGTCCGGTTCCATTCACACACACTGGGGATGGTTCAAACCCTTTCATTTTACTTCTTAAATGCTTCATTTTGCAGGGAACTCATGTATGAACACAGGAGTTAATGAAGTCACACACACACACACACACACACACACACACACACACACACACACACACACACACTGACACTGAGGACAGACACTGTCCTCACTCCTATTATTCTCATCTTTTCCCCTCAACCTCTTTGTCTTGATCTTTCCTCTCTCTCTTTTTATTTCTCTAACCTCTTCTCTCCTTTTCCCCCTCAGGTTTCCGTCTCTTCTGTTAAACTTTGTCCTTTTCTCTTTGCTTTCTCTTTCATTCTCTTCTCTTGGTTCTTCTCTCTCTTTGTTCTCTTCCGTTTCACTGTTTTTTCAGGTTTCCTCTTCTCTCTTTCTCTTTTCCCTTCATTTTAGTTTTTCATCTTTCTCTTCTCCTTTCTTCCTGTCCTCTCTCTTTTCATTCTACTCTTTTTCCACTCAGCATCTGTTTTTCTTCTTTCCTTTCTTTCCTCTCCTTTTTTCATGTTTCGCTCTCCTCTTCTGTTTCCTTTGTACCTCTTGCTCTCCTTTTGCTTTCTTCTTCTTTTCCCTTCTCTCAATATCCATTCTCTCTCTTTCTCCTATTACGGCCCCCCTTTGTTTTTCTTTTCTTTTGTCTCTTTTTTCTTGAAATCCCCCCCATCCCAGTCTCTCTCTCTTTCTCTGGTTGGTGGAAGAGTGTGTGCTCTCATCGACTCCTTGTTTTCGGAGAGTTTGGGGTAAAATGGTATTTTGCTGAGAAAACACACACCCAGCGGACCCGACACACACGGATCTCTTCTGTACTGATCTCACGTCATTGGACTTTCTGTGTGTGTGTGTGTGTGTGTGTGTGTGTCTTTCCTGCACGTCACACTCCTTACAGACGGAGGTCTGAGTGATGTAAGAAGCTCTGCTGGTGGAGGAGTAAACAGAAGCAGTTCTGATACTTTGCAGCCCAAAAACTGCTGTAAACATTTCGATCAAAAACACATGCCAGTGTGTGTGTGTGTGTGTGTGTGTGTGTGTGTGTGTGTGCGTGTGTGTGTGTAGCTTGCCCAGTACACTCATCCTTAACTGCTGCTGCTGCTGCTGGAGAAGCGAGCTTTCTCTCTCTCTATTCACTTTCTTGTAAAGATAAATATCATTTTATGATCGTAGTGTTACTTCCTGAGTGTATGATTGCAAGTCCAATTACATCTATAATCATAACTCTACTCCCAGTGTCCATAACCATTAAACCATCTATAATCATAACTCTACTCCCAGTGTCCATAACCATTAAACCATCTATAATCATAACTCTACTCCCAGTGTCCATCCATCCATCCATTATCTGCCGCTTGTCCCAAACGGGGTCGTGGGGGAGTGCTGGTGTCCAACCCAGCGCACACAGGGCGAGGACGGGGGACGCACCCTGGACAGGTCGCCAGCCCATCGCAGGGAGGAGCGGGACGGGGACGGCACCTTGCTCAAGGGTACCTCAGGGCAACCCACTGGGAAGGGGTTCGAACCCCCGAGCCACCGATCATGTGGCCAACACCCAAACCACTAGGCCACCGCTGCCCCGTCTCCCAGTGTCCATAACCATTAAACCATCTATAATCATAACTCTACTCCCAGTGTCCATAACCATTAAACCAACTATAATCATAACTCTACTCCCAATGTCCATAACCATTAAACCATCTATAATCATAACTCTAATTCCATTGTTCAAACTAGAACACTTTAAACTAACTATGCTCTAATCCCAATAAACAGAATCATAAAACTAACAAGAATACCAACATTAACTGTAACTAAATCCCTAACCTAGAATCTATAACCATACTGATCAAAACAACCACAACCATAACTCTAATCCTAATATCTATAACCACAATACAGACTAGAACCATAACTCTAATCCTAATATCTATAACCACAATACAGACTAGAACCATAACTTATTCTAACCACAACAAAACTATAATCCCAACTATAGCCTAACCCTTTTCAGAACCATAATCCCAACCATAACCTCAATTGTATCCATAATCATCTGTAATCCAAACCATGTTCATAGTTATAATAAACAATGATCATAGCCTGAACCATAATCCCAGTCTTTTCTGTAACTTTAACTATAATCTATAAACGATTTCTACAGATAGAACTGAATGTTCACAACAACAACAACATCTAGAACCCCAGACAGGTCCATTTGTTGTGCTCTAACATTTATTAGCGGGTCTGTTTGACGAGATTAAACCCCTGCAGGAGCCGGAGGGCTGAATTATACGCCTGTGGTAATGAAATTGTTGCATGGATTTGTTGTGTTTTTTTTTTAATCTGAAGTGTTTGGTGGGCCATAGCGACCGTTTGTGGATGTGTTTTGTCACCTCGTATCATGTAGCCCAAATGGTGAGTGTGGTAAAAGGAACAAACAGATCATATTGCTGGCGTTCTCAACCTGCCACTTTACTCCCAATATCTGCTCCCAGCAAACAACAGCGCATTAATCATGCCCAGCGTGGGGCGGTCCCTGAAAGGTGTGCTGAGTGGGATCGTTTGAGGCGTGCGTGAATCATAACTGCAGAGAACAGGCCATTATTCACGTGGGACAAGATGTTCTTTCCCATTCAGTGTGACTGAGTGAGAGAAAGACAAAGCAGGGTGAGTGAGTTTCAGTTCTTTGTCTCAGATGAAGGCCTGAAAGCCATATTATATTCCTGGACACTCTAGCAATCAGACCAGTTTCATTTCTACACACTGGCAAAAAGATTAAAACTACTTGTGCCATCAAAACAGGTCTCCACAGTCCTGGTGAGCTGTGGTTGCAGATTCTTTAAGTCCTGTAAATTGGGAGGTGGGTCCACGGATGGGACTGAGATGTGGGGACTTGGGAGGAACTCTTTGTTGGTTCCTAAACAGTGTTTCAGTGTAAGAAAGTGTTGTCCTGCTGCAAGAGGACACTGAAATTATATCACCATGAATGGGTTCTGCAGTAACGTCCACATGAACGCAGGACTCAAGGTTTCCCCAGCAGATCATTGTCCAAAGTGTCACAGTGCCTCCTGCAGAGCATCCTGGTGTCTCTTCCCCAGAACACACACACCCAGCCATCCACATGATGGAAAAGAGAATGTGCTCCATGAGACCAGCTCACCTTCTTCCATCACTACAGGGTCCAGTTCTGATGTCCATTGTAGGAGCTTTGGGTGGTAGACAAGGGACAACATGGACACTCTGACTGGTTTACAGGCCCAAACACTGCTGTACTGTGTGTTCTATCAGAACTTTTTCAGCAGTTTATGCTTCAGATGCTCTTCTGTGGGAGCAAACAGAAAAGCTGTCACCCTGTCACCCTTGGTCACCCTTCGGTAGGTTCACAAGTTCTCCTTCCTTGGAGCACTTTTGGTCACTACTGACGCCTGCATACCAGGAACACCCCTCAAATCCTGCCATGCTAATGTTCCGTCCCAGTTGTCCATCAGTTCCTGACTCTCGCCTAACATCAACTTCAAGAATATCTCCAACTGCTGGCAGGAAGCACAGGAACCAGATCATCAGTTTCACATTTAAGGGGCTTTAATATTTTGGCAGATTGGTGGAACTCATGAAAAGGGCACCTGACATCAAGTGAACCATCTTCTCCACAGAAGTTTTAGCATATTTAGCCTCCCAAGCAGCTCTCTCTGTTGTTCATGCTGTGATTGACCTTCTCAGAAGGAGGAACGTTCCTGGCCTTGAAAGAGCAAAGCTGCCATTAGTCAAGCGCCTTGGAAAGGAGCTTAGCTCTTCTATTACCCTCAGCTGCTGCCACCTGATGCCACCTAACATAGGCTGACGCTGGCAACCAGAGTCGTGATGACCTAATGTGTGCACAGATGATATGACACTGGGCTTGGGGTCTCTCTCTCTCACTCACTCTCTTACACACACACACACACACACACACCGTGAGGTGTTCTAATAGACGTGTGTGATGCGTTTCAGTGTGGATTCAGGTCACAGTAATTAAGTATTTTGAGATGTTAGGTCTTCTGGTACAAATTTCATCCAAATATCTCTCCTTTCTCCTCCGTCCATCTACAGAACACTCTTCTTTCAGTCTGAGCATTCCATTATTTTTATCACCTTCCCAACATCCAGACCCGTCTCAGACTTAATGGACACAAACACAGCTGATGTCTTTTCTGGAATTTTTGGTAAAGCACTTTGAATGACTGGAGGGAATAAAAGGATCTTTAGAAATGAATGTCATGGTTTTAGATCTGTCCCTCTCTCGTCTCGAGCAGCAGCTCGTTTGCCTCGTTGCTCCTCTCCTGGAGGATCGCCAGAACTGAACATGTCGCCCGGTTGCCATAGTTGCCATGATGCCTGGTCTGATTTCATGGGAACAGAGTTGGATCGTCCACTGTACTCTGACCTGCTTCCTGTTCAAGGACAGTTCTACTGAGTGATGGGGGAGAGGGAGGACCACCCTAAACACCCAGAGAGAGGGGAAAGGATCTCAATGGAGAAAGATGCCTTTTTTGTAGTTTATATTTAGGGGGACGTGAAAATTGAAGAGGAGTAAATCGCTGTGTGTGAGGGAGACTCTGATCTCATTCACAATCTGGAAACTTTCAACATTCTTTTTTCCCCTGAAACCAAACTGTTTTCTGCTGAAGGATGGAATCAGTATTTGTGTAACACACCTGTTTGTGTAACACACCTGTTTGTGTGTTTACTGTGTTTGGAAACAAACACAATTTTGCCCAAAAATGTTTAAATCCCTGATTTTATTAGAACTCAATGATGAAATCTCGCATTTTAATTTTAATTTTTTTAAATGTTTTATATAATAAAAAAAATAAATTAAAAAAATGTCTACCTTAAACCATAAAAAAGTCTACCTTAAACCATACTTTTTCCAAATGCATCTTTTTTTAAAAGCATTATTTATTAAATTTTTTCTTTTTCAAAACAAAAAGCTCAGTATTTAATATTGAAAAAGTGAATTTTTAAAAGTTTTAATTCCACTGAGCATCAGTGCATCGACGAGTACAAGATGAATTAGTGAACCAGGAAGTGCAGCAAATAAAAAAGATGGAAGTAAGGGCAGCGATGAAGAGGATGAAGAATGGAAAGGCTTTCGGACTAGATGACACCAGTGGAAGCCTGGAGGTGTTTGAGGGAGATGGCAGTGGAGCTTCTGACCAGATTAACACAATCTTGGAAAGCAGGAGGAGCCTGAGGAGGATTTTCAAGAATAAGGGTGATGAACAGAGCTGTAGTAACTATAGAGGGATAAAGTTGATCAGACACAGCATGAAGTTCTGGGAAAGAGTCGCGGAAGCAGGTAAGAAGAGAAGTGATGATCAGTGAACAGCAGTGTGGTTTCATGCTGAGAAAGAGCTCGACAGATAGTGTTTGCTCCGAGGGTGTTGATGGAGAAGTACAGAGGAGGTCAGAAGGAGCTGGATTGCGTCTTTGTGGACTTGGAGAAGGTAGATGACAGAATGCGTAGAGAAGAGACATTACATGAGTGTGAATGAAAGTGAGGACAGTGGGGATGGAGAGAGTAGAGGAGGTGAAGGGGAGGAGTTTAAACACTTGGGATCAACAGTTCAGAGTAACGGTGAGTGTTGGAGAAGAGTGATAGGAGTGATCTGTGATAGACTGGTTCAGTTAAAGCAAGGTTGTGTTGGTTTGGATATTTCCTAAGAGTCAAATATTTGACAGTTTAAAGAGAAAAAAAAACAAAAAAAAAAAACAGACAGAACAGGTGGTTATTTTGCTGGCCATTTTATTAATATTTTACGCTGGGAACCAATGATATCAGAATGGAGTATCAGTACTTCCAAAAAAACAAAAAACAAAAACAAAAAAAACAAAAACAAAAACACTGGAGAAGTAGTCCATAGATCTTCTACATGCTATAACCTGAACCTATTTCCATCCTCCTCTGGGAAGAGGAGAAAAAAAAAATAAAATAAAATAAAAACGCAATTAAAATAAATGACAACAGACTTCACCATTAACTTCGTTTTAAATGTACCTTCCACTAGATTTTCTTCCATGCACACAATTCTAATACGTTTATACAAAAGAAGGAAAAAATACAATAAAAATAAGACTTTTAGGTGCGTCAGATTTCATAAAGCCAAAATTTCCTCACACGCAGCACCTACAGGAAAACTAAAATCCTCAAAAAAGACCTAATGCTGGAAATGGAGAACATCTTCACTTAAAAAAGGATGAGTAGCCTCCACTCACTCACTCATTCATTCATTCATTTTCACACACACTGCTGAAAAAACGAAAGGATGGAAGTTCAATGCCTCAGTCTCCAGTCACACTGAAAATTACAACGGTTCTTAAAATAAATATCTCACATCTGCTTAAAAATAAATAAATGATCTCAACACTTCACTATGGCAAATGCAATTGTTTTTTTTTCTTTAAAAAAAAAAAAAAAAAAAAAAAAAAAAAGGGGGAGAAAAAAAAAACTGCCAAGCGCTGCGAATGGTTTTACAGGGTCAATGTTCTGCGTAAAAGCACTACAGCTCCAATAAACTCCATCTGCTGTTACCTTTTTGAGGTAGATAACGCGTTTTGACGAACCTACTTTTTTTTCTTTTTTTTTTCTTTTTTTTTTAAGGGCTGCTCTGCTGGCATCAACGCAAACGTCTTACAGTATGTTCCGGTCACCCGGGGAGGACGACCTCGCGGTTCAGAAAAGGAGGGAAAGAAAAGGAATACTCACATAAATACGTCAGATATGGTAAATAACGATAAAATGAATGAGGATCAGAAAAAATCAAAAGTGATCAGAAAAGACAAAACAGCTCGTATCGTTCCTGTCCTCTAGGCGGATCAGCTGGAAGGCCACTTTTTCTTAATCGGACAGAAATGTCAGTGACGTCTCCCTCATGTTTAGTGCATTCCTCCTCCTCTCTCTCTCGCTCTCTCTCTCCTTCTCTCTCTGCTTGCATTAAATAAATACACCCCCTTTTCTCTTATTGTGTTCCTTATAATCTCACTTCTCTCTCATGAATCTACAGTACGCTGTGTGCAAATGACATGCCAGTTTTATTAAATTCTCTGCTATTTTGCACATCACTTCCTGTTTTATTTAAATGTGCATTCGGGAAAAATTAACCCACATAACGCCTGACGCTCTTAATAAAGGTCATGAACCTTTCTCATCCGATAATAATGATAATAGTATTAATAATTCATACAAAAAAAAAAATCTTAAAAAGTAACCGTATGCAAAAAGTTACGAAATGATTCAAGTAAAATTATTATATATATGAGATCCTGCTTGCCTCGCTCACATTGCAGGAGGCGTTTTTGGAGGAGGGGGTGCCGAAATGAAGCACGTGAGGTCATTTAATGAATACGGTTTAGATGGTTTTTTGACGGGGCCGTTCAATTTAGATGTTTGAAAATGCTGCTGTAGGTTTTGTGGGCGATTTGCGGGGAGCACTTGACATGGGCTGCAGGCGTGAGCGTGGCCTGCAGGGATTTTAGAGGCAGATCACCAGGGATGGCCAGAGACTCAAGGACAATTTCCCCGTTGCGGGAGAGAAACCCAGCCGTGGTCTCGTCTTGGGCATAGGAGAGTGGGATGTCGGCGTCGGAGGAGAAATCTTCTGGCGATTCTGGAGGTGCGAGTGTGGCGCTTTCGTCCCGCTTGCTGAAGAGTCGGTCTAAGTAGCTGGTGTATCCGACGCCTCCTCCGAGGACGCCCTCTTTTTGGGTGTCCCAGCAGGCTTCGTCGATCAGGCAGCAGCTGTCGTCCGCTCCCGGGCTCCCGTAGCTGTCCCATGGGCACGGCGGGCGTCCACCCTGCTGCGCCAGGTTCACCTGGCACTTCTCGTCCTTCTCCTGGCTGATGGACTTGGACAGCTGGGACACGGAGGTGTTGAGCTCATTGAGGAGGCCGACCTGGCTGGGCTCGGGCTGAAGGCTTAGCCTGATGGTTCCGGCTATGAAGGAATCGAAATCAAAACCTTGGCTCTGGTTCTGGTATTTCTCCTGCTGGCGGTCCTTCTCCGGCGGGCTCTGACTGAGGCCGTGGTGGTGACCGGCCTCCTGCAGGGCGATCTGAGCCTTGACCAAGCCGTTTTTCTCACACTTGGTCTTGCTCTTCTTGTCTGCTTTCTCTTTGCTCTGCTGCTCCTTCCAGTTGGACAGATCTATGATCAGCTTGGGCTCATAGTAGTGGTTCACCTCGCTCTCCCGCCAGATCAGATTGTCCAGGTAGGACGGGGAGACGGCCTTGTAGTTGCAGGTGTGGCTGCACTCCAGGTCGCAGTACTTGTTCTCGTGATGGTCGTCATACTGCGGCCACGAGCGCTCTGGGGGGAAGTCAAAGGCTGCCGGGTCGTCCAGGAACTTCTCACTGTCAGCGTCCGCATACTTGCGCGGGTCCACCTGCACCTCCTCGTCGTCCGTGACGTCCGAGAGGGCGCGGGGGTCGCGCTGGACCTCCTCAGGCTCCGCCGTGCTGTGCACATGCCAGTCCAGCTCCGAAAACTGGCTGTCGTGGTACCTGCACAAACAGAACATAGCGTTAACGAGAGAACTTTCTGAGAGGAAAAGCAGCATGTTTAGCCAAAATTCAGGCTAAACATTCCCTGCTTTGTAATATGCATAAAACCTGCTTTTTTTTTGCAAATCTGGTTGCTCAAAATCCTTGTCTGCACATTTTACATCTCAGTTCAGGACGCTGTTATACAAGCTGGATGATTAGCTCAATTGGGGGAGTTTGAAAGGGGGAAAAAAACAAAAATGCAGGTTAAACAAAATGAATATATTAATAATAGTGTGATTAACCCGTTTTTTCTATGCTAAAGTCGGGAAAAAACTAAGCAATTTTAGCATTAAAAACTTGTACAAAAATATTCAACTAAAAATGCACCCCAACTTCCTATTAAAGTGTCCTGTGCAACATTTGTGTTTCAACCGCAGGTCATTTTGTTCTTCAGAGCCGTTGTGAAGGCAGGTGTGTGGTGGGGGTTCATATTTATGCATCTCCTTTCCTTTAGCCGGGCGACCTTAAATCAACAAGCTGTCCAAGCTGCAGCACTTCCTTAATGAATAAGCTTTTATGAAAACAAATTAGCTTTACTCTCAAGGCTGTGTGTGTGTGTGTGTGTGTGTGTGTGTGTGTGTGTGTGTGTATGTGTGTGTATGTGTGTGTCACACCTGTCCCAGTTGTAGACGTGGCTGTGACTCTCATCCATAAGCAGGATGTCATCCACCTCATCCTCAATGTGGAAAGGGTGCGAGGACACTGGCTCATCCAGGGGAAACGAGTAGTCGCTCATGTACGGGTGCGCCAAGGCCTCCTCTGCGGTCAGCCGGTCCATGGGGTTAAAGGTCAGGATCTTCTCCAGGAAATCCAGGGCTGTTTAGGCAAGAGGGGAGTAGGTGAAGCACCTTAACAGAAGCCTTATTTCTGCTGGGGGCCAGTTTTGTGGTATGTCTGTACTTTTGACCACTTCACTGGTTTAGACTGAACTAAATGTTTTGAATTCGACTGACTCCTAATCGTCCAAACAAACACCACAAAAGGTCATAACATACGATCAAGTTCACTAATAAAAAGTTTGTTCTGTTTGCAGAAGACCCTGACCAGATGAAATAAGACACAACGTTATTTAAATCAAGCCAGATCCAGGAACCAGTAATGGGATAACGCGGCTGTATATCATAGTGTAACGTTCCTGTCATGAAGACATTAAAAAGAGGGACACTGGCAAAGCGATACTGACCTTCAGCACTGACTCCCGGTAGCAGTTTGGCCAGTGGGGTGTGTGGCACAGACATATCGTTCTTAATAAAAACCGGAATAACACTCTGTAGCTCCTGTCGGTCCTCCTCGTGGATCACAGGAATGGATTCCAGGATCAACTGCATCTGCTCCAGCTCATGTGCACCTAAAGTACCCCCACACACACACACACACACACACACACACTCTTAAAACTCTTGACCTGCAGTCCCACAGTTAAAATCTTATTCTTTCAGCTGCTCCCATTCGGGCGGCCACAGCAGATCAGCAGTTTCCTTAATAATAACAACTGACATTATTTATTGAGCACTTTTCTTGTATGTAGTTGCCGCTCAAAGTGCTTTATACTTTGTGACAAGTATTAAAATATTTTATAACACTAGGAAAGTTACCTTAAAGGATTATAAAACTCAGAGTTGGTTACAGTAAAATAGTCTTTATTTTATTGTTTACGGTGCTTCTCTGTTATGTTATGTTATTTTAAAACGACCAACCGTAGATCCCTGGTGGATATTCACTAGCGGGGAGTTTTGGTGAATTAAAAACACCTCCAGTATTTTACTGTTTGATTTTAGGATCTTCAGATTAGGATTTTAGGATCTTCAGTTAGTCTGGATCAGGGGAGGAGTCCATCAGTCAGTTTGTGAAGACGTTCTGCTGATACTGTTTCCGGTTTTTAACCATTAAAAGCTTTAAAAACCAGAAACAGGATTTTAAAATCTCTTCAAAATGAGACAGGCACCTGGTGGAATGAAGCTAGAACAGGGTTCTGTGCTCCAGGTTTGTGTGTAGTTTTTAGTCTAGTTGAGAGAAAACACAGGGATCAGTCAAATTCTTCGCTCTCAGAACTGCGTCAGTAAAACTCCACATATGATACGGATTTGACCGTCTGAATCCCTGCCAAGTTGTAGGTCAAAACCTGACGTGACAATCAGGTATTGATTATTAATCTTGGACCCTTGAGGCCCGTCCCACTGCAACACACAGAAAACAGATCCTCTAGCATTCCAGGCTGAGGCATTTTAGGGGGAAAAAAAAAACAGTCCTGACCTACTTTCCATTCACTCCGGGTATAGAGTTCACCTTAAAACCAACATGAGGAAAAGTTTTTCTCCCAGACGGGGAAGAAAATATCGGCCTGCCCTAGATTACCTCATTATACCTGCTCTGGGTATTTACAGAGAGAAGAGTAGAGAGCGAACAGCGGCAGTGAAAGACAGAAGACATCTGTTAATTATTTAATTAAGCGTCTGGGAAGCCGCACGTTGAGAGAGACACAGCGGGTGCGTCATCATGGAGCGACATTTCAGACTGAGAAGTGATTATGACAAGCGTGCACTTAGTTAAACCATTAAATTTGCTAATAACGGCCTGTTATTGAAATAAGCACTTCTTGAGAATATGCTGAACTAAAACGTGTAGCTTTATGCCAGCAAGTCATGCACATTTGTTTTCAGTTTTTTTTTTTTTTACCTTTAGTATTTGTATTTTTAGCACATTTGTATATTACACTGTATATTTTATACTTGCACAGCTTTAAAAAACTCATTTTATTGGTATTCTAACTCATACTTGCACCCATCCTCTTATGTTGTAACTAAAATGAGTTCTCGTTCTCTCTTTATTTCAGGTCTTTGTACCGCTGTTGAGCAGCTCAGGGTTAAATTTCACTACCGATTGTAACTGCGTGTGAGACAAACTGCTTCAATCTGGACTCATGAATATCATGCCAGGAAACATTATCCCATCTAAGTTCAAAACCCTAAATGCAGTTGTTGTGTGTGGACTACCCCGAGCATACGGCTATGAGAATGAACAAAACTGTAAAATGACGATAGCAGTGTGTGTGTAGTTTCGGTTGTGATGAAACGATTGTTAATTTAGTTTCTGCACTGTAACTGGATTAAGCACTTAAGACTTTTACTTCCTTGTTGTATTTATTTAAGAATAAAATACGAGAAAAGTAAAAGCTAGGTGTCTATTTTTCGGCTGTGCAAACAGACCCTCCAGTTTGTGTCTGAAATTTGAGTTTCTTTAAAAAACCACAACAAAAGAAAGAAACAAAGAGGCTCACCTGCAAAGAGTGTTTTCCCTGTGAGCATTTCGGCGAAGATGCAGCCAGCCGCCCACATGTCGATGGCTTTAGTGTAGTTGTTGGGGGAGAGAAGGAGACGAGGGGAACGGTACCACTTGGTGACCAGACCTTCTGAAAGATGGCCCTTTGAGAGAGAGGGAGAAAAAATAAACATGTGAGAGAAGTGTGTGGCATCATAAATCACAACACACTCGGGCTGAAGGAGTGTTGGGATAAGAATTCTTCAAGAATGAGAAGAAATGTAAGAGTATTTGAGGTTTCAGGAACACGTGAGAACGGAGATTACAGAGTATAGATCAGGGATGCCACCCTGCTTTCCAAAATCGTGACTTCGAAAGGAAGCTCCCGTTACCAGATTTCCCACCAGAGCGGCTGATCCAGTTTCATGCACAATCTGGCACTCGCACTTATCTGCTCACATGGCAACACAACCAAGGGATACACAGAAAACTGGATTAAAAACTATTGTTGATTATCTTCACATTTTCTACGGAGTCCCAGAAGGGACATTTGAGAGGTTAATGAAATAAAACATTATTTAAAAAAAAAAAAATTATATATATAAATGAGAGAGAGAGAGAGAGAGAGAGAGAGAGAGAGAGAGAGAGAGAGAGAGAAAACATTTACACTATTTAGTTCATCCTCTAAAAGTGGACTGTTGGCCAGATGAAAATACGAATGATCAGAGCAAAAACAACTTGAATCTAACAAACACCACAGATTTTTATTTATTTATTTATTTTTAAATGTCTCATTACTGTTACGACTGTGCCTACACTTTAACTTAACATGTCTTTATACAGCAATCTCAGAATAAAGTTCCAAAAACGATTATTAGTGTCAATCATCACGGTGCCAAAACGGATCCAGTACACTGAACTAAATTCAGACTTGATGTTGAAAATTCATCTTACTCATCCACGTTCCTTCCGGGCTTTTTAAGCGCTCAAGATTGCGTTTCCCCCACAGCTAGTTTACTGAAACGCACCTACTTCATTCAGCCTTACAGATGAACTGAGAACAGATGATGTTACACAACAGAACTGTCGTCTGGCATCGTGTCAATCCCTGATTCTTTTAAACCCCATGTTTACCTAATTGAACTCAAGACCTGTAATAACACTGAATCCATGGCTCTGGTTAGCATGCAGCTAAATATGCACCACACTTATCTAGAATAACAGACTAGAAATTCAGGTTCCCAACATCTGATATGGTTTACTACATGCTTAGTACTACCGTTTAACACATGCTTCCTCAGAAAAGAGCTCCTAATATCTCTCTCTGTTTATATGTATCTAGTGCTCTCAGTCTATCCAAATTGTTCAATTGTGCTCGTTACTGTTCCAGCCATGGGCCCGTCCATCTGGTTCGTGAAGAGTGACTCTCATCTCATCTCCATAAAACCTGAAAAATCTGTCCTGAGATCTTTCTTGGTCCAGTCTTGATGTTTCAGCTGTTTCCTGTTCAGAGGTGGTGTTTCAGTCTTCCTTATCTTGTCCACGTCACTGAGTGAGTGAAAACCTTGTACTTCTGGACACTCAGTTCAGGAATATAACAAGCGCTGGAGGATCATGGGTTCCCGGTAGCTTCACGTTTGATTCTTCTCAAATCTTTAGATGTTAATTGTGTATTTTATTCCTCTACATGCTTCTCTATTGACTGTTTGTAACAAACTGACGATTCTGTGATCACGACCCGATATCTTAGACATTTCATCTGCTGCATCTGAAAGACTTTACAGTTTTTGACTTCTCAGTATCAGTTCTCTCTCTTTTTTGGTGCATTTTGTCTGAGGAGGGAAAAAAAGCTCCTATTAATTCCGCACACCTTGATAAAGGGTGTTGATCTCCTTTGGCTACACACCCCCCTAATTACACAATCACATCACCTGATCCGCTTAAATCCAATCAGCATTCAATTCATACAGCTTGGAGTTTAATATAGAAAGTTTAATGTAGAAAAACAAATTTTCACTTTCCTAATAACTGCACACACACAGCTGGTTCTGTTTGTACCAACTTGTAAAACCTCTAAATATCACATAAGAGCTGCAGCTCTGCTCGAATAACAAGACAGAACAGACAGAGGAAAATAAATAAATAAATAAAATAATAAAAACAACCTCTACAGAGAGGTGCCTGACACCATCATACTTGAAGTAATTACATCTGGGCAATGATATCGATCTTTATCCTCATGAAACGTGAATATTATGGTATGGTTGTCTAGTTTGTACAAACTGCATGATTCCAAAATGGGGCTGAAGAACAAATCATTTTAATGGAAATCACAATTTGAGTGCAATTTCCCCCAACACTGACATTCTCTGAACAAGGGGTGTTTAATAATAATAACAGTCTAAAAATGAAAAGCTTGTGATTGGCACTTTACATTTAGTGCTTGACCCTCAAGTCTGAGAAAAATACTTTTTTGGCAAAAAAGAAAAAATTAAACGCATTTAAACCAAAACACTGATAGAAAATTAAACTGCGGCTTGATATTTTCTCTAAATCTTTTCAACCCTAATGCACAGTTGGTCTGATCGTTGAGCCGGAAAGTTTTATTTAAATGTGGCGCCACAGGTTCTTTT
This sequence comes from Hepsetus odoe, assembly GCA_017165825.1. Lineage (NCBI taxonomy): Eukaryota > Metazoa > Chordata > Actinopteri > Characiformes > Hepsetidae > Hepsetus > Hepsetus odoe. The sequence continues at coordinate 931,817 of CM029375.1, read as the reverse complement.
CTGCTTGTTTTAACATGTCCGAAAAGATAAATATCATGACATTGTGCATTATGCCTCTCTTTGGACAGACTGACATGGACTGAAGTCGTTGTTGCTCAGCTAAAATCTGCCATATGTCCTCTAGCAGTCTGTCCTGTCAACAGACACTAAAGTCTCTAATTTGGCCCAAAACCAAACCATGACAAGCTGCTTTTTCCACTCGTCTTAACCCTTTTCGCAGTTTGGACGTAAAGGGCTTTGAGTGTTGCGCAATGGTGAGAGTTCCTCTGAACTGCTCTTAACTTAACCAGATTACCTGAGAGAGGGATTTAGAAACATTCCAGACAGGAATTTTCTTTACGGCAACATTTCTGGGAATCGAAGTGTATTTCGGAAAAGAGAGAGAGAGAGAGAGAGAGAGAGAGAGAGAGAGAGAGAGAGAGAGCGAGAGAGAGAGAGCGCGCATGTACTGGAACTGTTGTACAGTAAACAGTGGAAGGTATTTTGTTGAATTAGTTCAGAAGGTAAACACAAACATATACCTTTCTATATTAAAACTAGAACGTCAGAATCAAACTTTATTGATCCTGAGGGAAACTGCTTATGTTAAAACGGCACAGTTAGAAACAGATCAACCAGGAGACAACGACCATGTGAAACAAACTAGAAAAAATTAAATATATAGAATAAATCTCAAATCAACTACTATAATGATTCTCTGAAGTACTCCATATTACAAAAAAAAACAAACAAAAAAAACCTTTATGCTGTGTTCTATTTAAACCATTTGGTGTGTAAAAGAAATAACTGCACTTTATAATATTGCATAGAGAAATGTTATGGTGCATTCTTCCTGTATATGATTGTGATCGATCTGGATGTGAGAGGGCCAGTTAGTCTCAATGCTCTTCTAGCTACAAACCCTCTCAGCACTGTGTTCAGAAAACAGGGCTGCTTCTGCAGGAAGTTAGCATGTTAAAACACTTTTGTACATCAGACTCTTTGAGAGCTTTCACAAAGGCCTTCATTCTTGAAAGTTTCCCAGCAGGTTTTTCTTCTCTCTATAAGGACCCAGAACCATACTGTGAACTTTTTTTGCATCTTCATCTGGTGATCTGTTTATCTTGCACTTTTTTTGGAAATGGCTTTACTTTAAATGAACTTTGCTCTTAAGCTAGATGATCACCACTGACGTACTGGATCAGCTGATTGAGTTCAATTAATCAACTCTGTCTGGCTTTAAAACCATCTGATTGCTGTCTGGTTGGGGGGGGGGGGGGGGGGCAAACTGTCTCTGTCACGGAAAAGGGACTTGGGCTGGTGAACAGGACGATATGAATCAAAACTGTGATGAATTATGATCACGATCTTTTCAGGTCATTAGTTAACACAATGCTTCACTAAAAGAGAGAAGAATCAGCTAAACTGGAGTAAACAGAAGGTTTATCTGGATTAAGTGCAGTGTCGTGTGTGTGTTTTTACTGCAAAACGTCTGCATTCACATTTCGGTGACACTGCCACTTCCTTCTTCTCCATTTGAATTTACCCAAGGTAAAGAAAAACGAATGACATATTGTGAAAATTTCCTGGTGTATCGAGGTACTATGTTCAATTTATTTTGTATCCAAAAATAAAACCAGCTCCAATCGGTGAGAAGCATGTGCTCATTCAGGAAGTGATCTCAATGAGGTCTGCCGCTGAGGATGACTCACAGCACGAGAGTGTGTATTTACTTCTTTGCGAGGACCAAACAATCCCTGTGAAAAATCTTCCCACTTTAATATTTAATTCAATTTTTTATCTAAACTCAATATCAGGGAAAAAACTTCAGCAGCACAGATGATGAAGTCCTCAGAAATACAGCAATGACAGTGAGGTGTGTGTGTGTGTGTGTGTGTGATGGAGTGAAACTGCACTGTGACACATCAGGCTGTTCTGAGAAACCAGTCAAATGTCAAAGAAATCCACCCTCTTCCGTCTGATGAGACCTGACGAGTTGCGTAAAATTGACCACAGTGAGGTGACATACCGCGAACATCCAAAAACACACACATTTCCGAGGCGAGGTGGGTGGTGACTGTTATTGTTATTGGCATAAATTACATTACAAGTGTGTTTGTTCGGTATAAATAACACACAGAACCTTGGCAATTCTACAATTAATAATCCAATCAATATTAGCCATTTTTGTGCATCATTTATTGATCATAAAGCTCAGCAGCAGCATTCTAGATCATTCTGGTTTAAAACACTCCAATATAAGCCAAATTAATAACAATGACTTACTTGCTAATTTTCTTCATCATTATTATTAGTGTACTGGATGATGCTTAAAAAATGTTAGAATTGGTTTCAATGTGAACATAAGTTTACATTTTACAAAACTCTTCATAGTATAATAGTTTCTTATTCTTAATGCAACTCGATTACTAAGAACTAAACAAATAACTGGGTATTAATAAGCATTTCATTAAGCAGATGAGTGATCGAAGCCATGTTTGACATTTTCTTAAACTGAAAGGATAATTAGTTTACTGATTTGGTTTCGCGGAACGTTTTGTCTGTTAACATCAGAAAAACGATCCTTTGATAAGGGCTGTGTACAAATAGAGTGATTCAAGAGCTCCACTTTCACTTCACAACTAAAACATCATGGAAACTTCACGCTGTTCCGTTTCTAGGCCTCAATCTGACTCCACTGACTTTTCTCTCTCTAATCCATTTCTCAACATTTTTATCTCCTGTCGCAGTCCACACTGGTCTGCTGCTACCTGAAACTAAATCAAAGTTTTAAACCTATTCATGGATAAAGCAATTGATTTAAGGCCCAAAAGGGGCACTCTGTATTTTGCTAAATAAATTTTAATTATCATAAAAGCTGGCTAAACTTGACAAAAATTATGCAACATCACAAAAAATGTACTTTTTAAGTAATAAAATCAGCATCTTTTACCCCCTTACACATAATAGTGCAACACGTTTTGAACATTCCTCCTTTCGATGGTGTGAAAAATAAAAAACGTAACAGATGAGGGCAAATGTTTGAATGAGCGGAGACGAAGCCAAGACAAGGTAAATACCAAAAAGTGAATCAATTTAAAATAAATAAACCTGATGGTCATATGAGTGTTAAGCGGATAAGCCGAGCTGAAGTTTCCTGCTATTTGTAAGTAAATGCACGGCATAATTAAAACTAGGTGGAGGTTTTAAAATGAAAATAGTATTCTTAACTAAACAAACCTCTGGCCTTTGAAGGAGAAGAATGAAGGAACGTGGAACCAAAGTTTCTGTCGCAGAAAAAGATCCTGCCCGCAACTTCACTCGATCAACGAGGAAATGGAGGGGAATTAGCTTTTGAAAAGGAGTGTGTTCACAAGCATATTTTCCACACAGGTGGGCATGTTCTGCACCTTCTCTCGAAAGCCCAGGGCTCAGGGGGCCGCATTAAACTTTAGCGTATCGCTGAAGGGGGGTGTACATTTAGTCGGTGAGTACCTGCCCCCTTCATCTGGGTCTAGTCCTGTTTATTTCGGCTCTTCTAATGTCTTTCATTGATTAATGTCAAAAATGTTTCTCTGAGCTGCTTATCCTAACCGGGGTTGTGGGGACTCTCAGTAACGACATGGAAAAATGTGGAGAAACATGAGGGCTTAGCCATTCATTTTGTTTAACACGGATGCAATGCAGAAAATGCCTCTACACCCACCTGGATTAGAAAAATATAACCTGCATATGAATTACAGTTACTTCTAGTAACTTAATGATGGCAATTCCTCGTCAACAACACATTTTACTTTTCCAGTAAACTGCATTTTAAATATGGGTTTGAAATATCGCTCCAATCTCAACATCGTTTGCGTGAATTTTCTTGCTGTATGTATGTAGACGTAAGCTGTAATTAAACTAGGAAGATGTTTAATCGATTCAATAGGTATCCAAAACCTTTGTACACCCATAATGTCAAAATCCTAACTTATTTTACAAATCACAAACACAACTTAAGTCCCAGACAAGTCTTGGCTGTTCCTCTACCTTCTAGGTAAGGAGAAAAGCGTATAAAATTTGACTTTTAACCCAATTATTTAGCTGTGTTGAGGGGAAATGCTGCTGAAAGGTTTTGGGGTAATACACAAAATCAGCAGCAGTCGTCCCACATTGGGAAGTTTTATAAGACAGGAGACGACTTCCTGGGAGTGGACTGTGATTTGGACGGCGGAGACGGACTGGAACCGCCATTTGGTTCCCACTGAAACCTGGGAAAGTCACTGCAGAGGTGCCAAGTTGAAGGAGTTTTAAGACTAAGAGGCGCTTTCCGTGCACTTCTAGGTCCAAAAAAAGAAAGAGAAAATGAAATGTGCTCATTCAGGCCCGCCGACGCAGACAGATTTCTCCACAGCCGGGACAACAGGAAGGAGGAGTAAAAAGAAGAGGGGAGGGTTTGGGGGCATGGAGTGCAGAGAGGGGATTTTTACTCCTCTCCCTCCCTTCGAATGCCTCTGTTCATATGAAACCACACTTCAAGGCAGAAAGTGTGGCTTTCTAAAAGGTCTGGTGTCCTAAGGACAGGGTTTTAGGTCTCTCAAACTGCCCATTAGACTTGTCGTGCGTTTTCCGACATTGCTGACATTTTAGCTTCTGCTAAATATCTTAAGCAGCAAGTTGTACAAAGCTCAAGCTTGATGTTTAGCTGTTTAAATGTACTTTACAGCATCAGAAACTACAAATGAGTCTATTACAACTGAACACGGCTGCATGTGCTTTCCTTTAGTGCTGGGCAATATGACGAAATTTATTGTGATAAACACGATATTCTTTGAGTTTATCACAATGTCAGTAATGAAGGGCATGTTTCATGTTTCTTTACAAAGAGAGCAGAACTGGTGCTGGTTAAGTGGGTTTAGTGCAGGTGGGAAATGTAAAAATTATTGTATTCATATTTTTTAATAGTACTGCTTGCTTTTTTTCTCCATTAAACATCCATAAACCTCCTCTTTGTCTTTCCTCTTCTTTACTGACAGCTCCATCGCTTCAGTCTTCAACCTGTCTAAATTGAGAAGTCCCTCTAATACTCATTCCTAATCCTGCCCATCCCCGTCCCTTCTGACGCAAATCACAGCATCTTTAACTTTGCCACCTACAGCTCCGCTGCCTGTCTTAATTACCGTCTTCAACCCATATAACATAGCTGCTGTCACTACCATCCTGTAAACCTTCCCTTTCTCTCTTGCTGGTACCCATCTGTCATAAATCACCCACACCACTTGTCCTTATCATCATCATCATCTTTTTCTTCTTTTCTAAAAATTAAAACTCCAAATTACCTGTCTCAGATGATCAAATATATTTTCTTTACATGTGGAAAAAAGGGTAAATTTGATAACTTTAAGCTAAAATAATTATTGTTTTTAAAACTATTTTGAATTTGGCCTCAACCCATTAGTTGTCAAGAACTGCCTTGTTGGGAGGCCGACTATTCTTAGAGGCGCAGCATAAATAGCATCTCGCCACATTCTGCATACCTACACATGGTCCTACAGCTAAGAAAGAAAGAAAGAGAGAGGGCTCCCAAAACAGCTTGATTATATCATGTGAGAGGAGACGCGATGACTAATCTAAGACACGTGTGAGCGTCTCACAGAAAACAGCCGGTGGAAGCGCCGTTGCTCGAGGTGTTGAGAGGAAAAAGCTCCAGCAACCTTATTTCCTGGAGATTAGTCATATCATGATGAATGAAAAGCAGAAGAAGAAAAAAAGCGTTCATTTCTGAGAAGCAAGTGACATTGATACCTTGGATGACACCTGGGAGCAGCAGGAGGCTTTAACCATTGCTGAAACAAAGCTGTCTCAAACAGCTTTTCAGGAAAAAGTCAGAATTAAAGGGGGAAAAAACAAAACTTTCTGGAACAATTTCTATGAGTCCTTTCATCGTCTTTACCCTTAGCTTTAAGTTAAAATGAATTTGAGCATGAATTAATTAGTCCCTCCCACTACTGAAAGAGTCCCTCACTTTGGAATAAACCCCACCCATTTTGGAAGAACCCCGCCTACTTCTCTCTAAAAGGATGCATTCAGACGACTATGAATATTAAACTCGTTTGATCAAGGGCCATTCAGCCAGATTAACATTTCAGTCTGCTGATTTTCTAATAATTTAAAGGTCTTCAATATTTTAACTAGGAGCTCAAAGTACTCAAGAGTGATTGTCTTCTAGAACTGTTAAGGTTTGGCAGCAGCACTAGAAATGAAATTCAATAAATCATTCAATTTCTTCCTAAAAAGCATACACCAGGTTTAAGAAGAGCTGGGGCAAATCGTCACAGTTTCGAAGTGTAATGCTCTTACCGACCACAGGAAAACACTCTGTCTGCAGTATCTGACCAGGTGCCAGCAGCTAGAGATTAAGTTCAAAAGAACGATACACATCAAGCCTCAGATGAAGAGAGCCCAAGTTCTTTTGGGCTGAACTGACCTCACTTCAGGATTAAATTATTCATCTTAATGACACTCCTGCTTTGATAGCTACTAAAAAGCCGCTCATTCACAACAAACAGCCAAAACAAGTCCTTCACCTTACGGTTGGCGTGGTCATTAATAATAGAAATGATTTGTAGAGCACGGTTCATGCACTTAAATGCAGCTCTTTACATTTTGTCACAATTCCTAAAACAATTAGCTGTCTCGTTGTCCAATGCTGTAAACTAAGAAACTTAAAATAAATACAGAAAATGTAAATAAAATGCACATAAAGCCCACAGGAAGCAGAAGTGTTAGTTCAGGGACTTCCAAGCCATTCACAAGGCCGATTCATTTCCTCTCTCACGCCTGTTGTCCCACGCAAGCGAACCTCAACAACTGCAGAGCTCAGGCGTCCCTAACCAAGACACTGTCTCCGCTAGAACGGCGGAAGAACAGACATAGCAGAAGTCTGGAAAACAGTGCTTACCTTGTGCGAGTAGTGTGGGTCCATGATGCGAGCCAGGCCGAAATCCCCGATTTTGAGCACAAGGTCCTCGGTGTTGACAAACAGGTTGGCGGGTTTGAGGTCTCGGTGGAGGACGTTGGCCGAGTGGATGTACTTGAGGCCGCGGAGTAGCTGGTACATGAAGAGGCGGGCGTGGCCCTCGGACAGCAGGCCCTGCTCCAGCACCTTGCACAGGTCCGTCTCCATGTACTCCTGGACAATGTAGACGGAATTGATCCCCGTCAGCGAGGTGACGTCCTCAGTCAGACGCCGGCCACTAGGGCCCAGAGTTTCGAAAACCTTGACGATGTTGTCATGGTCGAGCCGCCTGATGATCTTGATCTCACGGAGCGCGTGCTTGACGCTCTGAGGGTCCGTCAGGATGATTTTTTTCACAGCCACCCGCTTGTCGCAGTCGGTGTCGACGGCGGAGAACACCAGGCCGTTGCCGCCGTAGCCCAGCGGCTTCAGGTCCGTGTAGCGAGGGCCCAGGTCGAACCCGTGAATGTTCATGAGGCTTTCGAATTTCTCTGCCATTTTTCTGAACTGATTCAAGCTCCTAATCGAACAGCGCCTCCTCTGGTGACTGTTATAAACTTGTTTTTGATATGAAAAACAAACTTTCTGATATGTGCAGGGCACAGAGGGACTTTTGTTTTGAAGGAAACTCTGAAAACTACCTAGGTTTGTTTTTTTTTTTTCTTTCTTTGAAAGCAAAACAGGCACTCGCTATCGAGGGCTTCGGCACTTCCTTTTTCCCCCCTCACGACCTTTTCACAGCAAAGCAGCAAGAGGACGACTTGTGCAATATGCTGCTAGAATAAATCATCATTGAAAATAACTAAAAAATTTTTTTTTTAAAAACCACCACCTGCGTTTAGTTCCTACCTCAAAACTTTTACAGCCTATAATGGAATGGACCTGGGGGGAGGGGGGGTAATCAGTAATCTTCCTGGGTGAACGAAATAATACTTAAAGCGTCGACCAGCACTGGCATCCTTACAGTGCTGATACATTCAGTGTTTGACTCGTCCTGAGCAGCAGCATTATCCTAACGTGCCAAATAAGCACAAGATTAGTTTAGGCCAACTACTACTTTCTTTTTTTTGCCTGTTCTAACGCAGCCGGAGTCCAAAAAAACGCAGAAGTCGGCCGACCTCAGCAGGATCGCTGTCCGTCAGTGATCGGGTGGCTCAAGCTCACCACAGTCGCAGTCAAAGCTATCCTCCATTTTACATCAGGGTTTCCTGCAACACAGAAAATAAACGAGATTAGCAAATTTCCTTATACTTTAAAAAACATTTACGTACTAGACACACTGTTCAAATCTCTAGCCTTTACTATGCAAAAACAATAAAAATGTTAAAACCACATTTAAAACGATGGTTCAGGGTTACACTTTTAGATTTACTTCATTCCTTCTTTATTCTCGACGATTTCAAAGGCCATTACATTTAGGTTAGTCCAAATTTATAAACATAACTCCAGGATTGTTTGTCTGTGTCAGCAAAACTAATTTCTATTACATCATCTCATGATACAAGCAAAACAAAGCATCTTGCTAATACAGGACTATTTCAGCCATGAGCAGCATTTCAGCAAAATCACTTTTCAAACAGAAGCTAATTCGAAAACAATCCTCAGAAGTAACGTTTGGAACAAAAGTTTACTGCATCATAGATTTATAAATTAAGATTAATTTTATGATAAACTATTTCTATTTAATTGCCCCTTCATTGAGAGACTCGCGCTCTGTTTCGCTATAAAATACTTTTAATCTTAAGACATAATATTAGTTATGCTAAAAAAGCAAGACTTAATACAATACTGATACGGTAAAATATAATAGCAGCTCATTTTGCATTACATGATGAGCAAACTATTAAATAGCAGTTTTAGAGAATCATGAAAACATTATTAGGGAAAATGGCTTTTACTGCAGTATTGAATTGTACATGAACTCGACGTAGACTAAACACTAACACAGACCAATGCATCAAGCTCAGCAGAACCTGGTCCTGGTCATCGTATTGGGATGGAACTGTACAGCGAGCTACTTTGTTACCCTTTTCCCACTGAGCAGGTGTCGGTTCCCAATTTGGAACCAGTTTGATGTTTTTTTTTCCCCCCACAAGAGACAACAAAAAAGTGAGTCGGTTCCCATTGGTTCCCAACTGCAGCACCGGCCCAGGGTTCCCTGCCTCAGGGCCGCACTGACGAAATGTTCCCTAGAAAACCTCTGGCATGAAATCTCGATTATACCGGGATGGGAGTATCGCTCCACCCCAGGCTGCAGGAGTAACTCAGCCACGTTGCACCTCCTCAGGAAGGAAACAGCAGAGCCACGACCATTTTGTTAGTGGAGAAAGCAGGATCACGGCATATAATCCAGTTGACAACACAACTGTGAAAGTGTCACACAGGACAGGTGATGGGCGGAAATAACCGAGCTGTACAGGACCAGATGAACTCACACAGTGGATCAGCTTCAGCTTCAGCTCTGCCCAAGCAGCTTAGCAGGCCAAGTCATGAGACCAACCAACATGCCAGCTGGCTGGAAATAACAGCTTTAGAGGGCTCAGAGCACCCAACATTTAACCACAAACCTCATGGAAGATGACCATGCTCACGTCTGAGTCAACCTATAGCTTTACCGGTTAGGAAATTCAATCAGTGTAACACATTTTCACACGCCGTGTGTGTGTGTGTGGGGGGGGGGGGGGGGGGGGCTTGCCCAAATCCCAAGTTTCGTTGTAAGAAAATAATAGAAACCCCACAAAATTGATAAAAAGAGGTGCCATGTTTCAGTTGAATGAATTTTACCGCGAAATCACCTTTCCGTGGCTACAGTCGCCATAGTTACGCGCGAGGCGGAAAAACGGTCATTTCGGCTAAAACGGCCCAGAATGATACAAAAAGCGGTCCGTTTTCATCACAACGTGGTAAAAGTGAGGTTTTCAAGGCATCGTTTGTTCTGAAAATATACCGAACCGTCGTCTTTGTGCGAGGGAGGAACGCGAACAAAAGAGCACCACTGCTAGCAGGCTAGGCTAACGATTAGCACAAGCAACAAACGTCCGATTGTGAATAAATATCGCCTGAAATACGCTCGAACCGACAGCAAAGTTGAGAGATGTTCACCAGCATGGAATAAAGGTGAATAAAACGCTACATACTCGTCTCGTCCGGCTCATTTAGGGCTCTCCGCTCCTTCGCCTCAGTCTGAGGAGACTCGAATCGCCATTCACATTATTGAGGCTATGCGGCGCGGGCGGGGCTTTCCGATTAGACCGCGCGGCGTAGGCTGAGCTGATTTGAATGCCCCGCCCCCACGCTCGCGGCACTGAGAATGGGGTATTCAAATCAGCTCGACGGGGGGCGGGGGACTTCTCGCGAAGGCAGTAGGCGGGGCGAAGCAAATGAGCGAGCGTAGCCATGCCAACCCGGCCTGAGCGCTTGCGTCAGTCATTCGAAAAGGCGGCCAGTTCAAAATACTGCACCCTCAATCAGTGGAAAACTGATATGTTTAGATTTATATCACATTTTATCCCAAAAGAATTAAAGCACAAGAAATGAATTAATTCTACAACAAATTCCAAAAAAAGGAATGCAAGTTGTTGACCTTCCTTTAGTGGCAGAGATCCACCACAGCTGAACAACGAATAACTTTCTATATGAATACAATTTATTATATTATCTATTACACATCAATATGTTACAATATTGATTATTATATATAATTATTATTTATTGTTTCTGACTTGGGATGGTTGTTATAATAATAATAATCATAACAATCATAACAACAACAATAATAATAATAATGTTTTTCTATATCTTTTAAAATCTAAATACATATGAAATTTATCCATAATCACATGTAATCAATCAATAAATAATAATAATTAATTTTAACTAACATTTTTTATTATTTAAAAAATAATAACACATTTAAATGAATACGTTATCCTATTTATTTGATCATTACTACAGGCATAATAAATACATATTATTGAAATAAATGTATATTTTATAATTAAGTATTACATAATAAAGCATTGAATATAAATAACATATGTGCTTGTGGATAAACAGTCTGTGTTGCAAAGTCGTCATAATAACGATTCAGTTCATCCCTCTGCATTTCAGAGATCTACTCACTGCAGTGCCTCCTCTCCTCACCCTGGCTCCTCTGCAGCCTGCTCTACATCTGTGCTTCCAAAATGCAAATTGCAAAAAAGAAAAATATCAAAATCTGCAGCTCTCAGCAAGAAGGCTCCTTCAGTGCTCCTGCAATCGCATCCTCCCCTCTGCACCAGCACCGCATCAAATGTGACGACAGAGAGAAAACACTCAGAACATTCCTCCAGCAGGCAGGTCAGGTTCACAGCAGCCCTGGATACGATGTAAAGGACAACACATGCACTGAGACCCGTCCAAACAGCACCACCGTGCAGACGTCACAGGTCCAAACACTCTGATGAATGAGCAGCAGTGCAGCGGCGGCAGCAGCAGGGGGATCATGCTGATGCCCATGTGCTTCTGCAATGCGCCTGCGCAGTGCCCACACACACACACACGCACACACACACACACCACATGCGTGTGAATGCTGTTTTGCTTCTATACTGCTGTGCACCACCGACTCAACCTTCATCTTCAATGCATCTGCCCACTGGCTCCTACTAAAATCCTGTTTCGTTAAACGCTTCCTTTAACATCAGTACCAAAAAACATCAGGCCTGTTTCACAGTCTGCATCAAAGCTGCACCTTCAGGGTGTTCCTGCAGAACCCCAAGAACCACATGTTTCTCATCCTGGTCCTCTCAAAGAGATAAATACGTGGCCTTCACAGATCTGCACACTCACTGCAGGTCTCAGAGTCCCTGGACATTTAAAGCCAATAAATTAATGTATAAGGTGAATTGTGTGTCCAGGAGCAGAGAAATCAGTGCAAAACGTGAGCTTGGTGAAAGGTTATTTCAACAGGAAACAAAAACACTCTGATTTGTTGAATTAATGCATATAGTCCACACTGATTTATTTATTTCAGTTTATTTATAATTACATTTACAGCATTTAGCAGACGCTCTTATCCAGAGCGACTTCCATGTCCTGATTACAGGGACAGTCCCCCCTGGAGACACTCAGGGTTCAGGGTCTTGCTCAGGGACCCAGTGGTGGTAGTGCTGGAGGTGGGATTCAAACCGGGGACCTCTTGAGCCAGTCTGTAGGCAAGTATCCTACCACTAGACCACCACCTCCCTCTGTGCATTGCCAGGATTTCCCATAAAGTGTCCAGTAAGTGTAGAACAAGTGGGCAAGGTGCACACAAACACACACACAAGCACACACACACACACACACACACACACACACACACACACACACTCTCTCTCTCTCTCTCTCTCTCTCTCTCTCTCTCTCTCTCTCTCTCTCTCTCTCTCTCTCTCTCTCCTCTATGCTGAGGCAGTGGAAGACATTTGATTTGGAAGACATTACATGATACTACTGTTAACAATAAGAATACCTGCTCCAATACTACTACTAAAATAAACAAACAACAATAATTATAGGAAAAATAAACAAGGGGCAAAATATCAATAAAAAAGCAAAAAGAAAGTGAAAGTGACAACCCTTGTCATTGCACAGCACACATGAACCACAACGAAATTGGACCTCTGCATTTAACCCATGCACACTCAAACCCGTGCAGCAGTGGGCAGCTATTGAAAGCGCCC
>CM029375.1:910842-918817 GCA_017165825.1 Hepsetus odoe | reverse complement strand
CCATAGTTTGAAGCAGGTAAAGTGGACCATCCAAGACATGCTTTAACTCTGAGTTCTTTAAAGAGCTGCAATATGGGCTTCTTAAATGTCCTGGTGTTTCAAAAGCAGGCGCTCAGGATGGCCTATGCGGTTTCAGAGCCGACTCACGGTTGTCTAGAACCATGGACTGAAGCTCAGTTTGTCATGAACCACAGAAAGAGGTCGTTAAGGGGGGATATTGGGTGAATGAACCACTACTTTAAGAAGTGTTGGTCTTTTGCGAAAGATGGATCTTGTCTTGGGAAAGAAGTGTGAAAGGCAACCTCAGCCATGACCCTTTGGTGGTGAGTGACACACACACACATTGCGCAATCCCGAGATCGAGTTGCCCGATGGGTCATTAAGATTTCTGCAGTGGAAGACTATCAGCAGGTCAGTTATACTCGTTAACCACAGGCCTCACTTCAAATCCACCCCTCACTCGACACCAGGGAGCTTCTGGAGGGACAGTAACTGTAGCTCTGGACCAACGATGCTGGCAGGAAGCCTCCATTGTCTCATTTTACTCAACAAAGCCAACAGGGCGTCTCGCGTGGCGAAACGATTTTCGGCGACAGGACAAAAGTGCAAAGCGTGTCTTGGTCTTGATGAGTCGCGCTGTCATAAAAACATTCCTTTTTTGAGAACAAGTAGGACAGTTCTGGGTTTCATGCCTTGTTACCATGGTAACTGTGGCAACACTGATTTCTAAGGTGATTAACAAGGTTTGATCACAAGCAGCAGAGAGTGAGGCACAGTGCCCATCAAGGCCTGCAGTGCCGCTCTTCAAGCTCAAACCTTACTCAGGAGCAAACGATGAAACCGTCACTGTCCACATACTTTCATGCGTCCTTCATGTTGATGTGCATCCACTAGGGGGCGGAGTCAAACTCTTCTGACACACTGTAATAACGTGCCTGTTGAAGAGGTAAAAGAGGGAACTGTGGGTCCTCGACGCTGCTGAAAAAAACATCACATTACAGACGCCGAGTTACAGTTTTACAGCAGTTTTCTCTAAAACGAGACCAGCAAGGGGTTAGAAGTAGGAAGAGAAGGATATGAAGCTGCTGCAGCGCCCTCTGTTGATTAACAAACACAACCTCCATCTTTCTTTTTAATTGACAGTCAAAAAACAAGTGGGACACCTTCCTCCGGGAACAGGCCACCAAAACCGTGAAAGTGATTATTCTTGTTGTTGTGAAACACAGCACACTGAGCCACCACGAAATTACACCTCTGCATTTTACCCACACACACACGTGCAGCAGGGGGCAGCTACTGAAAGCAGTGATGGGGACGGTACCTTGCTCTAGGGTAACTCAGGGCAACCTGGGATTTAAACCCATGACTTTCTGATCCTGGGGCAACTCCCTCACCACTAAGCCACCGCTGCCCAAGGACTGTTCTCCAAAAAAACGGGGACTTACAGCAGTTCACAAAGCTCTGGCTCACAGCTGAGCATCAAACGTGCTTTGAGTTCACTTTGAAGATTCAGTTTTAGAAAAGTTGCAGCCGAAGTTGCAAAGCTGGTCCGTTTATGGAACTTTGGGACTTTGGGAGGGTCCTGTCTGACGTCTTGCCATCTTGTCAACACAATGCAGCATTACTTGGAAAAATAAGATGTAGGTCAACAGGGGACCTACCCACTACTTTCATTTATTTGCCTTTTATGATTTCCGGACAGCGATGAGCTTTGTTCGAGGAATTTTTTACAGCCTATAGTAAGCTCAAAGGTGCAGTTCAGTTTAACACAACCGTATTTATAGCTGGATAAACTTTATAATCGACGTCCATGTTTCTCTGCAGATGTGCAGGAGTTTAAGGAATCACCCTAAAGGGTTTTAGGGGCACAGTGAACTGGACAAGACGTAAACCAAGGCGTTCAGAGGGCTTCGCTTTGATCACGGTGGAGGTGAATGGAACCAGACGTCTGACAAGTTCAATCTTTCGCCAAAGTATACTTAACTAGCTTTAATGACATGTGGCAACATGCTTTCACTCAGGTCCTGTACAGCAGTGAGAGACACTGCATATGAAACAGCCAGCAGTGGTTATCACACACACACATACTCACCCACACACACACACACACACACTCTGCAAGAACCTTGCACAGTCTATGCTTTACATAATCTACAGAGCCGGTTACCATGGTCCAGTGGAGTGCCCCCAAACACACACACTCACACACACACACACACAGACACACACACACACACACACACACACTTCAGTGTTTACCCTGAGTGTTTACTTTTCTGCCTTTTAGTTTCGGGTTTATGACTGTAATCACACTGTAAATCATACTCTACTGAAATACACCCTGTTCTCTTATCGTGAACTTCGTTTACGGCGGGGTTTTTGTTTACTGTCGGTTTAATTTGCCACAACGACAGTAATGTGGCTTTTTTACTGCTGCCTTTCACTCCACAACACAAAACTCACTATCAGCCTCGTCTCGATGTGATTCTTGGTGTTCAACACCCTCACCTGCAGCTTTATTATTCATTTATTATCGTCAGCCTGTTGATTCAGTGACAGGGTTGACGTGTACAGAGAGACACTGGAAAACAGCAACACGAATGTGGTCCCGGTCATATGATCTTTTACCTTTTACTTCATTAAATCACCTTTAAAGGAGCCGATGGAGGAGGTCCATGAATGAATCCTCATGGGTTTTATTTGCAGTAGATATCTGAGCTATTTTGACCCTTTTCATGAATGTATTACCGGTGTACATTATCTCAGTGGGTCATCTCCTCCCGTATGAATCAATAAGCAAACGAAAAAACAAATAAGAAAATAAACATCCAAACAAACAAATAAAAAAATTAACAAAAACCATAGCAACTATTTTGTTTAAGATATCTTTGGTGCTGGTTTGCAATACATGCAACACACTCCAGTTTGAAAGTTTCTGGCGTGTGTGTGAGTGTGTGTGTGCAGGCTGTTCCCACGCTGGCGCTGTGTCTGCCTCTCTAATGTGGATACCTGACGCTCCAGATACCCAAAACACACAGTGGGGGGGCAGAAGTGTGTGTAACAGCTGTGTGTGTGACTGTTTCTGTTTGTGTGTGTCTCCTCTGATGATCAGCCTGATTATCACTATATATATATATATATTATAAACAATGTTTATAGTAACTTAATGCCATTTAATATAATTAACTGCCTTGGAAATAGGTGCTAATTAGTGTGTGTGCGTGTGTGAGTGTGTGTGTGTGTGTGTGTGTGGAGTGGTTGGTGAGAGTCTCTCTTACCATGAATGGAGTCCTGTGAGTACAGGAACATGGTTCACACTTTGAGATATTAATCCATACAGTCGGACAACAACACTCCAGAGTGTAAAAGTAAAATCCAGTGCAGTGAGACGGAGTGTCCAGCAGCAGCAGGGTCAGGGGTCAGTCCAGTGTGTGTGTGTGTGTGTGTGTGTGAGAGAGAGGGTGACTGACCATGTGCACTAAACTGCAGTAACTGAGATCCATGCCTGGTTAAATATAGGCCGAGGACAACGGGGGCGGGGCTTTGCCTCTGTTTGGACCGGCCTGCCTCAGACTGGCCTATTACAGACCTGCACACACACTTCTCTGTCTCTCTCGCTCTCTCTCTCTTCCAATTTCTCATTCTCTCTATCCCAATCTTGTATTATTTATTTGAGCATGTGAGCGCGCGCACACTTGTGTGTGTGTGTGTGTGTGTGTGTGTGTGTGTGTGTGATTGTGCTTATTAAGCAGCTCTTGTTCTGAAAGTCTCATAAACTTCTCTCATACACTCATACTCTCATACTCATTCACTCTCACACACTCTCATTCACTCTCACACACTCTCTCACTCTCACAAATCACTCAAGCATTACACACTTCTTGACTGGGGGGTGCTCGTTATGAATCACCACTTCTATCGACACATTCTGATTGGCTGAATTCTCCCCATGTCGTTATTACTGATAACACAATGACTTTTCTCCATGGTAACCGTATCACAGCAGCAAGTAACAACTGGATTTCCGCTGTAGTGGAAAAATGTCCTACTTTATTTACCTTTCCACCAAAAGGGAATCGGTTCTTCCGTTCAGGATTGTTTAGACCTTGGTGCCTTCTGGTGAACTCACATATCCACCAGTTTGGAGGAACTGCTGTGATCAAGGATGGATCACTGGTGTAGGAGCTCCAAATGCTACGATTGGTTTGGTTCAATATTTGGTTCCTGAACTAGAAAGAAGACGGTGGCCTGTTGGGGGACGAGAGGCCCCCAGGGTGACACAATAGTTTTTGGCCCTCCAGTTATATTTTGGGACAACCGAACAACACCCATCCCTTCCCCAATCCAATAATTTTCTTAGCTGCTTATTTTAGAGGAGGTGGCGGGGGTGCTGGAGCCCATCCCAATGAGAAAGGTGTAGATCATCTGTCCATCACAGGGGAGGCAAACGCATACGCACACACACACACACATCTGGGGGCCAAACAATAATCTAAATGTAGAAAACTTGAGCTCCCAGAGAACATGTTCATTCCACACATTAAAGAACCAAGACAGGGAGCTGAACCCACAAGCTCCTCACTGTGAGGTGACAGTGCATATAACCAGACCTTAATTCTTAAAGTGTATCGATGGAGAACTGCAACTAGCAGTATGTGTGTGTGTGTGTGTGTTTATAGTGCTTGGCAGGTTTGGATGTTTACAAGAGTTATAAATGGAAAGTTTTGTCACATGTTAAGTTCATCTCAGTCTTTCTGTCAGGACGGGGAGTCGATCCCGAAAAGCATCGATTCTACCATTCCTGGCATTCAGGAGTCCAGTCCCAAGCTCCTGGATTCCAAAGGAGGACACTCGCCTGGGGCGTGAGATTTTATGTCTTCACACTCTAGATAGCCCAACTGTGCTTCACATGCGCACACACACACACACACACACACACACACACACACACACGACTGGGTGCATTTTACTAGGACGTGGTAGTGTAAGTTTTAACTGGACCTGAAATTTTGGTCTAAACCCAAAAACAACCTGACACTTTCTGTCCTCCAGTGTTTTGAGAAATGGCCACCTCTAGTTCAAAGACTGATGGGAGGGACATATTGGACCATTTGGAAGGAACAGAGGGACACAATGAGCAATCTTAAGAGGGAATACAGTCCCTCTCACCTCAGCTGTGACCAAAAGGGAGTCTGTTAACACCATTAAAGTACTGCTCTCTCTCTCTCTCTCTCTCTCTCTCTCTCTCTCTCTCTGTAGTGACACACACACACACACACACACACACACACACACACACACACACACACACACACACACACACAAAGACATAAAGGAATGGAGGTGATTGAATGGAGGTGGAGAAAATGAATGTATTAAAGTAAAGACGCAACCTAATTAGCTTTGTGCTACCATAACACTGAAATCCCCACAGACATGCTTGCAGAAATTAGCATTAGTGCACCTGTCATCACTTCCAAGTTTGAGCCTGACCCGAATCCGACTTGACCCAAACCACATCATACAGATTTTGGTCCCAAAAGATCTTCCCAGAATATACAGTGATTTGAGGAGTCTATATTCTAGCCTTTACTCGTCCAGTCTAATCCTGGTCCAGTTGGGTCGTCCAGATTGTAAATATTAAACATGTTCGGTGTTTAGAACTCAGTGTCCTGTAGTTTCTGTGATGGACCTGTGATCTGTCCAGTTTGTTGCTCCTGCTTTCGCCCCATGAGTGCTGGGAAAGATATTCCCCAGTTAGGATAATCAGCTGAAAGAAGGGTTTGAAGGATATATGGAGAATAGGAGAGCCCAGGAAAGGGAAAGGGAAAGTGAAAGTGACGACCCTCATCATTGCGAGGTCACAGCACAGCACAGCACACAGTGAACCATAACAAAATTGGACCTCTGCATTTAACCCATGCACTCAAACACTGTGCAGCAGGGGGCAGCTATTGGAGGTGCCCAGGGAGCAGTGAAGGGGACGGTACCTTGCTCAACGGTACCTCAGGGCACCGCTGCCGGACAGCTATCTATCCAAAGAGCTAGACTTGCTAGTATGTTTAATGTGTTGAGGGACAGTTCTCCAGATCTTCCTGGAGGACAAAGTGTTTGTCTCTCATTTTCAGTACAGTCTCTGTACCTGAGCAGTTTCAGAAGCAGTGTGAGATCATCTCCACAGAGAAAACAAAAGGCAGCCGATGTCCAAAGAAGAGCTTTGGAACGTCCTTCAAGAAGCCTGGAGAAGTGTTCCTGACTTAAAGAAAGGAGCTGGTCTAAGAGAGTTGAGGCTGTGCTGAAGAATAGCGGTGGTGGTGGTGAGTATGGACTTTAAGGCTGGTTAGAATGAAACTTTCTTTGTGTTTAGACTGGAGTTACAAGTGTTTGTACAGAATCACTGAACCTACTGTCTCACTTTCACACAGAACAGAAAGAGGGACTCAAGACTTGGACATGATATGAAATTATGTGTAAGAGTGTAAGAGCTTTTCGAATATAAATCTCAGTTGAACTTTTTTCCTCCCGGTACAGCCCACCCTCCCACTACCATGTGCTGAACAGACATAATTCTGTTGATCTGGTGAGACATTTTGCGAGGGTTTGAGAATGAGAGCCACTGGCCAGGACTGCTGTTTGTGAGCAGCGTGGTGCTACATTCAGGCCAGTGCTTGTAGTGAGGGGTGGACTGTGATGACTAAGAGGACAAAAAATGGGAGAAATATGTTGCAATGTGGGTTCAAGCATAAGCTGTCCTGTTTCTCCATCACTGCTCCAGGTCCTCCCCTGCGCTCCACCTTCTTCTTCAGTACTTAAAAGCTTCTGGACACCTTTAAAGAGCCTCTAACGCAAAGCACAGCGTTACTCAGCAGAAAATGGAACCAGTGTTCTAGAGTTGTTATAAATAGTTCACTGATGAAGACGGATGCACTGCATTATTACTTGTTAAACCTGTTTAGACTGAATTACTAACCATGTGTGTGTGTGTGTGTGTGTGTGTGTGTATGAGACTCTTAGGGCTCACTCTCAATTCTCACAGATCCTATCCTCAGGGTTCACTCATCTGGGCAGCGGTGGTCTAGTGGTTCGGGCGTTGGCCGCATGATTGGAGGATCGGGGGTCTAAACCCCTTCCCAATAGGTTGCCCTGAGGTACCCTTGAGCAAGGTACCGTCCCTGCCACTGCTCCCCGTGCACTTTCAATAGCTGCCCACTGCTGCACGGGTTTGAGTGTGCATGGGTAAAATGCAGAGGTCCAATTTCATTGTGGTTCACTGTCTGCTGTGCTGTGACCTCACAATGACAAGGGTTGTCACTTTCACTCTCAGGAACACTCTCAGTGCTCACTCTAATTCTCATTCTAAGGGCTCACAGGGGCAGCGGTGGCCTAGTGTTAGGGAGTTGCCCTGCATCGGAAGATTGTGGGTTCAATTCCCTCACAAGTAGGTTGCCCTGAGGTACCCCTGAGCAAGGTACCGTCCCCGTCACTGCTCCCCGGGCGCTTTCAATAGCTGCCCACTGCTGCACGCTGTTTGTGTGCATGGGTTAAAAGCAGAGGTCCAATTTCGTTGTGGTTCATGGTGTGCAGTGCTGTGACCTCGCAATGACCAGGGTTGTCACTTTCACTTTTTTCACTTTAACCCACACACACACCGTGCAGCAGAAAGAAGTGCCCAGGAAGCAGTGATGGGGACGGTACATTGCTCAAGGGGACCTCAGGGCAACCTACTGGGATTCAAACCCATGACCTTCCTATTCCTGCTTCCTTGTCCTTAAACACTAGACTACTGCTGCCAGCTAAATGCAACAAAAATGCATTCGAAAAAAAATTTTAAAGACAAAAACATGAAAAAAGTGATCTTTAGTCAAAAAATTAAATGAAAACAACCCACCAAAGTTAACACTAATACGTCATGTTTGAAACATGTCAAAACCTTCAAAAATATAAGCACAAACACACACACACACACACACACACA
>CM029375.1:898342-908342 GCA_017165825.1 Hepsetus odoe | reverse complement strand
TACATATATTTATACAGTACTGTGCAAAAGTTTTAGGCAGGTGTGAAAAAATGCTGTGAACAGAATGCTTTCAGAAATATCAATAATGATTGTTTATTTTGATCAATTTACAAAATGCAAAGTGAGCAAACAAAAGAAAAATCTAAATCAGATCAATATCTGGTGTTTCTACCGTTTACCTTCAGAGCAGCATCAGTTCTTCTGGCCCCACAGAGCCCTGATCTCCACATCATCCAGTGTGTCTGGATCACATGAAGAGACAGAAGGATGTGAGGAGCTACATCCACAGAAGATCTGTGCTCAGTTCTCCAAGATGTTCGGAACGACCTACCGGCCGAGTTCCTTCAGAAACCGTGTGCGAGTGTACCTAGAAGAACTGATGCTGTTTTGAAGGCAAAGGGTGGTCACACCAAATATTGATTAGATTTAGATTAACTCTTCCATTTCTGAACGCATTCTTTCTTTACAGCATTTTTTCACTCCTGACAAAAATTTTTGCATATACATATATAATATATATATACACGCCCTTTGCCTTCAAAACAGCATCAGTTCATCAATTTAGATTTTTCTTTTGTTCACTCACTTTGCATTTTGATCAAAATAAACAATCATTATTGATATTTCTGAAAGCATTCTTTGTTAACAGCATTTTTTCACACCTGCCTAAAACCTTTGTACTGTATCTATATATATATGTACATTTGTACATGCATTCTAATTAAAATTACATATATATAAAATATGAAGTTTATTATTTGCAGCCTGTTACATATATATATATATAACAAATGTGGGATTTTATTATTACATTCAGATGCATATTGCACATTGGCCCATGTTTTCATAACTTATGAGAACATTATATTTATTATATTTGTCACATCCCTGATTCCATGTCCTAATAAGTCATGAAAACAAGTGTGTGTGTGTGTACAGAGAAGCCTAAAGCAGTGACAGAACTGTCCTTTTTTGAGCTGTTACATAATTGCCCCCAAACATCTACACACACACACATTTGCAGTGTCTGACCTTCAGCTCGCAAACCTCAATTTACTGCTGACACACGGACACAGCACGGCGAGCAGCCTTATCAGATATCTGATAAGATGGATTGCTGTGGTGCCCTAAAGCAGAAAAGATCTCTGACCGTCACACACACTCCGTGTGGAGAAAACACTCCCTGACGTTCAGGCCGGATGCAGAAGGGGGAGAACCTGGCACACAGAAGCAGGTGAGCCAGACTCTGATGAAACCCTGAATAATAATTCATTTGTGTCCAAAAACTACTATCGGAACTTAACTGCCTTGTATTTTCATACAGAATCCCTCCAAACGGAGAGGTTTCTCTTCAAGAGA
Organism: Hepsetus odoe; assembly: GCA_017165825.1. NCBI lineage: Eukaryota > Metazoa > Chordata > Actinopteri > Characiformes > Hepsetidae > Hepsetus > Hepsetus odoe. The sequence continues at coordinate 906,983 of CM029375.1, read as the reverse complement.
ATCCCCTTTGGATCAGCACAGACAGATTTCATTCTAAAGCTGTTTCCACACTGAGAATCAGAAGTGGACCTTGTCCCCTGGTGCCCTTTTCATGTCTTACTTGCTGGAAATGCTCCCTGTGGTTTATGTGAGGGGTGGCGCCTGAGTAGAGCCTGCAGGAGGCGGGACATGACGCAGTCAACTTTTAATCCTGAAAAACTTTTAAGGACTTTCAATCCTTAAAGTTTTTGAATGTCCCCGTGTTGTATGTTGGACATATTTGTGGCAAATCAAATGCTTCACTCTCACTCAGAAAAAAATTATCCATTCTGTTCACACACAGACTTAATTAGACATGTCCATTTAATGTGTGGTCCAACTGGATGGGACATTTGTGTTCACACATACTCCTAATGTCTAAGACCGTTCAGGGCATTAAAGACACTCACTTTGTTTATTTTACATTAAGTTGACATTTGCAGGTAAAGACAACCCTTGTTTTGAGGTCCTCCCTCTCCCCCATCACTCAGTAGAACTGTCCTCTCTCTCTCTGGGTGTGTAGGGTGGTCCTCCCTCTCCCCCATCACTCAGAAGAACTGTCCTCTCTCTCTGGGTGTGTAGGGTGGTCCTCCCTCTCCCCCATCACTCAGTAGAACTGTTCTCTCTCTCTCTGGGTGTGTAGGGCGGTCCTCCCTCTCCCCCATCACTCAGTAGAACTGTCCTCTCTCTCTCTGGGTGTGTAGGCCGGTCCTCCCTCTCCCCCATCACTCATTAGAACTGTCCTCTCTCTCAGGGTGTGTAGGGTGGTCCTCCCTCTCCCCCATCACTCAGTAGAACTGTTCTCTCTCTCTCTGGGTGTGTAGGGCGGTCCTCCCTCTCCCCCATCACTGTGTGTGCGTGTGAAAGTGAAGGTTAAGTGAAGGTCCCCAGGTTAAGCCGTCCTAATCACACTCTCTCTGCTGTGTGTTTCTCGGTGCGTCTGGTGTATTAACCCTAATCTGAGTCTATAAGACACACTAATGCTGTGAGGACGGCTGGGCTGTGTCCCCGTCTCTCGTCTGCCGCCCTCCGAGTGTGTGACTCTCATTTGCCTTTTTTAATTACCCAATATTTTATTCACAGACATTTTACTCACTGGTATTTTAATTCATTAATTTTTTTGTTTTATTTAGTAATATTTTTCCTGTGATGTTAAGAAATCCTCATGAATACAAATTTAATATATGGGATTTCATTTGATGTGGATTTCAGTTTCACTTCCCAAAAATAGCAACGTTAATGAGTTCTCCTGATGTTTTCTTGTCAATGTTTTATATATTAAAATATTTTTTATCCAATTTTAGTGAATTAATTTCTAAATATTCTAAATGAACACATAATATATATATTATCTTAACAATATATTATTATATATACGTTACATATATTAAAATATTAGTAGTAATCTATAAAAGTCTATTTTTAATTCATGTTGTTTTAATCCGTATTGAAATTTGAAAATTACTGGAAAAACTGTGGGTGAAGAGGTTTTTTTAATTATTGTGGGACCTGCTGTGTATTTTTCAGGGCTTTTGAGAAACACCTGTTTTCAGGGAGTGTGTGTGTGTGTGTGGGCTGTTTTCCCAGCTGCTATATCACTAATTTTATTCAAAACATGTTGCTGAATTCACTTTCTCTCTCTCTCTCTCACACACACAACATCATTTACAATTATAATTATATATGTGGCATAACTTTTTCTCCTCTCCAAACCCTCCAGTGAAGCTCTTCAGTCTCTATGGGACGGTGATGAAGGTCAAATAGTCCAAGCAGTGCCTCACCGCATCACTCCACCAGGAAGCGAGTCACTTTTGTCCAGAGACTCCTTCTAAAGTCTCAGGCATCACCACCGTTTCATGTCTGTGAGGGACATTCTGGTGTTCGGTTCCATTCACCCACGCTGGGGACGGTTCAGACACCAAACACGCTCTTAATTATGGGGGGATTTTAAAAAATTAATTCATTTGTAATAAATGGATATTGGATTTATATCATATAAGCCTGTCGTCCTATGAGATAAGCATGAAAATATGGCCTGGTTAAAGGAAAGAAGCAGCAGAAGAAAAACATGAGAAGATGTTATCCCTGCAGGCAGCTGGATTCACAACAGCGTCTCATGGAATAACATCTTCTCTTGTTTTTCTTCTTCCTTTTTTGCCTCCTGCCGATTTCAGCGCTGGAGGTTTTGTTGAAGTTACAGAAAATGTTTCCAAAGCCTGCTCGGGTCCTGCAGGTCAGGTTGGGGTTCGATCAGGTTTCTTTCATAACATTTCAGAGTGAACAGCCATTCAAGGTCATTTCTAAAAGCATCGTTAAAAAGTGGGTGCAGCGAGTGTGCACTCTGCTCACCCCTTCACCAATAAATCAATAAAAGAGAGATATAAACAACATCATAAAAATAATATTAACTAATGTAATTCCATCACCAGGACTAATATATTAAAAAAATATATTTACTATATATATATTTGGATAAACAGACAGACAGACAGACAGACAGACAGATGATGGTGTGTTTAGTGAGAGGGAGACGAGACACTCTGACATGTGATGTGTCTCCTTTGCTCAATGGTTGCCAAGGTCTGATTCCTCTGTGGTCAAAACAAGACAAAGAGGCCAGAGATCAGCGCTCATAACTCATATTAAACAAACCTGACCCTGCCCAATGCTGTCCGACCCTGTCCGACCCTGTCCGACCTGGTCCAGTCGGTTCCTCCCCTCCATCTGTGGGCTACAGGGTCAGAGCCAACCAGCAAGCTTTGATCAGAAACAGCAGATCAATACAGGGAGGTTATTTTTAGCAGCTGATCACGAGCATACAGCCTCTCTGAGATCAGTGTGTATCAGTGTGTGTGAGTGTGTGTGAGTGTGTATCAGTGTGTGTGAGTGTATGTGAGTGTGTATCAGTGTGTGTGAGTGTATGTCAGTGTGTATCAGTGTGTGTGAGTGTATGTGAGTGTGTCAGTGTGTATTAGTGTGTATCAGTGTGTGAGTGTGTGTGTGTGAGTGTGTCAGTCAGAGTCAAACAGATGATCAAAAAAATCAGTGTGTGTGAATGTGTATCAGTGTGTGTGAATGTGTATCAGTGTGTGTGAGTGTGTATCTGTGTGTGTGAGTGTGTATCACTGTGTGTGAGGGTGTATCTGTGTGTGTGAGTGTGTATCACTGTGTGTGAGTGTGTATCTGTGTGAGTGTGTATCACTGTGTGTGAGGGTGTATCTGTGTGTGTGTGTGTGTGTGTGAGTGTGTATGTGCTCTTTATCTCTCTTGTTCAGGTTGTGTAACCCAGTGTAACCCCAGACGACCTTTAGATTGAAGTGAGTGACATTGATTTTCCTGATATTTCCTGGAATCTGTTGAGGCTTCAACACCCTGATAGCACACACACACACACACACACACACACACACACACACACACACACACACACACACACACACACACACACACACACACAAATTACTAATTACAGTGTTGGAGGAAGTGAAACCTTTAAGTTCTTGAAGCATCGAAGAAGAACAAAGAACCAAACAGGGTTCCACTTTCGCTAGAGAACTAGTTCAACAAGATTACATGTGCATCACCCACACACGCATTAGCGAGCACACACGCATGCACACACATTCATCTCTAACACTCTAAAATTCCTTACTCATATTTACTCCCCAGTTCTGGTCAGCCTGTTTTAATGTGTGTGTGTGTGTGTGTGTGTGTGTGTGTGTGTGTGTGTGTGTGTNGAAAGCTGTGTGTGTGTGTGTGTGTGTGTGTGTGTGTGTGTGTGTGTGTGTGTGTGTTGGGGGAGTCAGTGATTTTCCAGGCTTGATGCCAGTTCATGCCAACAGGAGATTCTGAAGAGTGATGCGGAACGCATGCTTGGTGTCATGGTTCAGTGTTGGAGAAATCGTATCTTCAGTCGTTTTCAGCAGCTTCACTCAAGGGTCTAGATAAAGCCCTGGATGTTGAGTGTAATCTTTCTGGGTCTTGATAAGGTCCTGGATTTGGAATCTAATGTCTCTGGGTCTAGATAAGATCCTTGATACTAATTCTAGTCCTTCTGGGTCTAGATAAGTTTCTGAATACTCTGTCTACATCATTTCTGTCTAGATAAAGTCCTGGATGCTGTGTCTAGTCATTATGGGTTTATTTAATGTTCTGAATACTGATCCCTCCAGGCCTAGATAAAGTCCTGAGTGCTACGCCTAGTTCTTCTGGTTCTGGATAAGTTCATGGATACTGTGTTGAGTCCTTCTGCATCCAGACAAGGTTCTGAACTCCTGTACAGATTCCTGGATGCTGAGTCTAGTCTTTTTCTGGGTCTAGATAAGGTTATGTTTGCTGAATCTAGGTCTTTCTTGGCCTAGTTAAGGTCTTGTTAAGGATACTGAATTCAACCATTTTTAGATCAGCTTAAGGTCCTAGATGCTGAGTCTAGAGAAATCCTAAATGTTGATTCTAGTTTTTGTGGGTCTAGGTGAAAATTCTTTTTTTAATCATGGGTTCTTAAATTGCCCCTCAGGAACCCCCTGAAGGTCTGTACTTTTCCTCTTTGCCGAGCAAAAAATGTGGATGATCTGGAGGTCTGGGGGGACTGATTTGAGACCCAAGGGTTCACGTCTCAAAGCAGCAGGTAGCACTTCATCTCTTATCACACAACAAACTGCCCCCATAGCAACCACCCCCTGGGGCTCAGTGTTAGAGCTACTGAGACTAGTTAGATTTGGGTGTAGATATGATTTTTAAAGCTGAATATGGTTCTAACTACTTTTTTCTAAATGAGATTGTGAGTGCTATGTTCAGTTCTTCTGGGTCTAGCGTGGTTCTTTTTTAGATCTCTTTTGGTTCTGTGTGAGATTCTGAGTGCTGTGTCTAGTGCTTCAGGATCTGGGTGATCTCCTAAGAACTGAATCTAGCTCTTCTGGCTTCTGGAGGTCCTATCTTATGAGTCGAGTTCTTCTTAGTCTAGTTTTTCTTAGTGTAGCTCTTCTTGTTCTAGTCGAGATCCTAAGTGCTGAGTCTTTTGGTTCTAGCTGAGTCTAGTTCTTCTGGGTCTAGGCAAGATTCTAAGTTCTAAGTCTAGTTCTTTTGGGTCTTGGTGGGTTCTTGAGTTTTGCTTTAGCTTTGTTGCATCTTGTTTCTTATAAAAAGGTTGTCCCAAAGCAGCTCTTATTATCTCACCTCTTATCACACAACACATTGTCTCCGTAGCAACCACCCTCTGGGGATGGGACGGGGGATTGGAAGAGAAAGACAACAAAGTGAAGGGAGCAGAACAGCAGGAGTGTGTTTTATGGTGTGTTGTTGCGAGGCCAAGGAAGAGGGAATAAAGAGTCCCTGAGTCAGCGTAACGTGAAGACGTGACTCTCACACTGAGAGTGTTTGGAAAAGATCCAGGTAAACGAAACATCTGAAAAGCCCACCGCAGTTTAAGGAGGGCAACTGAAACTGAAACAGGTCGGTTTGGCTTATCTTCATTCCAGAACCTGCATAAGCGAGAGATTACTGACCTTCTCCACACAAATTGGGCTGAATGGGGGGATTTAATCAAAAACCTAAATGGTGGTCATTATATTTTTAAACTACATTAACCAACAGAAGGTCAGAAGGAGTTGCATTGTGCCTTTGTGGACTTGGAGAAAGCATATGACAGGGTGCCTAGAGAGGAGTTGTGGTTTTGTATGAGGAAGTCTGGTGTTGCAGAGAAGTATGTGAGAGTAGTTCAGGATATGTATGATGGCAGTGTAACAGTGGTGAGATCTGCAGTGGGAGTGACGGATGCATTTAAGGTAGAGGTTGGATTACATCAAGGATCAGCACTGAGCCCATTCTTGTTTGCAATGCTAATGGACAGGTTGACGGACGAGGTTAGACAGGAGTCTCCGTGGACGATGATGTTTGCTGATGATATTGTGATCTGTAGTGAGAGTAGGGAGCAGCTTGAGGAGAACCTGGAGAGATGGAGATCTGCTCTAGAGAGGAGAGGAATGAAAGTGAAAGGTCAAAGACAGAATGCATGAGTGTGAATGAAAGGGAGGAAAGTGGAGTGGTGAGGATGCAGGTAGTGGAGGTAACAAAGGTGAAGGAGTTTAAATACTTGGGATCAACAGTTCAGTGTAACGGTGAGTGTGGAAGAGAGGTGAAGAAGAGAGTGCAGGCAGGTTGGAATGGGTGGAGAAGAGTGGCTGGAGTGATTTGTGACAGACACGTACCAGCTAGAGTAAAAGGGAAGGTTTACGGGACAGTAGTGAGACCAGCTATGTTGTATGGGTTGGAGACGGTGGCACTGATGAAAAGAGGAGGCGGAGCTGGAGGTGTCAGAGTTAAAGATGCTGAGATGTTCGTTGGGTGTGACGAGGATGGACAGGATTAGAAATGAGTATATTAGAGGGACAGCTCAGGTTGAAGCAGGAAGATGCAGAGGACCGGAAGAAATAGAGACAGTTGATCCACTGTGGTGACACCTTAATGGGAGCAGCCGAAAGAAAAAGAAGAAGAAGAAGAAGAAGAGATTAACCAACAGAATCTGATTGTTCCAGCATGTATGTTACACACACACACGGCAACATACAAGCTGAAATACACACCATATTCACACAATAGACACATAGTGAACACGTTGCAGATTATATAAATACTCAGTTATAAAGTACATCATTTTAATACGCTATAGAAAGGTTATAGACAAGTTATATAAAAATGCAAAATGCAGAAATTTCCATATTCAGTGTGACACTGTAAATTACAAGTACAGCATTATTTTATTGTGTTTGGGTGTGTGTGTGTGTGTGTTAATGGGTGTTAATTTGTTAAAGGCGTAGATGTATTCTAATGATTTTTGTGTTTGACAATGGAGTGATACACACACACCCCTAATTACGCTCTGTGCTGGAGTATTGATTTTTTCTGCCCTGGTTTGTGTGCTGCTCTTTACCCACTTTGTTGTGTGTGTACATGTGTGTGTGTGTGTGTGTGTGTGTGTGTGAGAGAGAGGGGAAATGGGTTCTGTAGAAGTTAAGATAAACATTTAATTCAACAGCTTTATAACAAAAAGAGTTTTCCTTTACTTCATTTATTGGGAAAGATCATTAGCGTGATAGATCCAGAGTGCTGGTCTGTTGTGGGAAAATCTGAGGAAGCCTTGAAATTCCTCTCCTGTTACAGCTTCACACACTCATGACCTTTAGTCCAAATACCAGCACTGTGGAAGCTGCCCTAAAAATGCAATTAAGGGACCGGTTCCTCTCTGCAAGAAATGACTGAAGCCGCAAAAACTTAGTCCAGGAATTATATCTATATCAGTTTATAACAACAGTAAACAATTAGATATAATAATTAAAAAAACAGGTCAAAATTACACTATTAGCTCTAAAATTACTTCTTTAGTAGGGTGTGTAGGGTGGTCCTCCCTCTCCCCCATCACTCAATAGAACCGTCCTCTCTCTCTCTGGGTGTGTAGGGTGGTCCTCCCTCTCCCCCATCACTCAGTAGAACTGTCCTCTCTCTCTCTGGGTGTGTAGGGTGGTCCTCCCTCTCCCCCATCACTCAGTAGAACTGTCCTCTCTCTCTCTGGGTGTGTAGGGTGGTCCTCCCTCTCCCCATCACTCAGTAGAACTGTCCTCTCTCTCTCTGGGTGGGATTAGTGTGGGATTTATGCTTTATATTCAATTTAAATTTCAGCCCTACTTCACTCATTTGGCTCTGATAATAAATCCTCTGCTGACTCAGTCAGAAAGTGTGTTATTGGTGTCTGATGTAACGTTCTGCACCCAAATGTTCCTTAAACCTTGAATAACAGCCTTAATAAACCGTCTCACAGACAAACAAGGAAATTCTACAGCATTTACAGGAGTGTAATCTTTCATCATGGACAAACCGCATGTTTACCTAATCAATAAACTTACCCTGTCCTTTAGGAACTGATCGGCAGTCATGGGGTGGTGATGGTCCAGTAGTGTGAAACTCACTTATCCTCTCTTCAACCTAGAAGTGTCTATTACAACAAAGAGGACAACTCACTACTACATATCTGGACAAGAGGGGTGCAAAAACTTATTCAGCAACCAATGGATTCTGGTTTGAACCTGAAGAAGGAGGTATTTCTCATAAAGGGTGAGGTTTCTAATAAAGTGGCCTCTGAGTGGAAGCATGAGGTGTTTCTAATAAAGTGGCCAGTGAGTTAAACCAAGAAGTGGGTGTTTCTAATAAAGTGCCATTAAAATTTATGTAAACCAAATAATTCTCCTTAAATCTCTTTGAGAAACTCTTCTTTTGCCTGGTTTTGAACTGATGGTAAGTAATGATGATGGTAACTGGGGCGCGAGGCCTGCTGGGCCTCTCAGAATGAATCACACACACACACACACACACACACACACACACACACACACACGCTGATGGACAAATGGACGGACGGACTGAAGGACCACCCACATCACCAACGAGCAGAGTTCAGAGAGTGGTGTGATGGTGGGGTGACTCAGGTCAGGAGAGACAGCAGGAAAGGAGCGAGTTAACCTCACTTACAGGCAGACACACAAAGATAGATAGATAGAGAAAGAGAGAGAGAGGGAGAGAGAGAGGGAGAGAGAGAGAGAGAGAGAGGGAGGGAGAGAGAGAGAGAGAGAGA
>CM029375.1:836266-897949 GCA_017165825.1 Hepsetus odoe | reverse complement strand
CACACACACACACACACACACACACACACACACACACACACACACACACACACAGTTGCTGACTGTACTTTCTGCCGGTGGTTACGTGTGGAGTATGTGGTTATGGCCGTCAGTATTGAAGCCTGAATTATGAAGCCACCCCGGCTGTTTGAGTGAGTGTGAGTGTGCGCGCGTGTGTGTTTTCCTTTCACACTGCAAAGTAGGTCAAGTGCTTTTCCCGTTAAACAGAAAGAGGGGATTTAATTTGCTTTTGCCTGAAGAAACAAAAACTACTTAAATGCACTTACACACACAAACACACACACACGAACATATATATATATATAATATATATTTATATCTGTGTGTGTGTGTGTGTGTATGAATCATAATCACAAGTGGATTACAACATATAAAATACATAAGACGCTAACTTCACCATAAAAATAATGACATAAATATAGATATATGGAGAGATGGAGGTGGAATGTGAGAAGAAGAAAATAAACTGCCATAAATTTGGCCCAGAATAACGTGTCTATGAAGCATTACTGCCCACCACACCACCTCTCTCTCTCTCTCTCGCTGTTATGTAAGAACTGAACCCAGATCAGCTGGACTGCTTGGACTCGCCACCTCTCCTGTTTAATCACAAGGTGTTTTTATCAACCAATAAAGATCAGAATAAATATAAACACAGATCAGTGTGAAGGCCTGACGCTCCAGGGAGGAGCAGCGTGTTCAGCTGATCCTCAGTCCTGCAGGCCTGTTCTTACAACTCCAAAATAAAGACACAGAGAGAGAGAGAGAGGGAGGGAGGGAGAGAGAGAGAGAGAGAGAGAGAGAGAGAGAGAGAGAGAGAAAGAGAGACAGAGACAGAGAGAGAAAATGCATGTAAAATAAAACATCAACACAGAAGAAGAAGAAGGAGAAGGAGAAGGAGAAGGAGAAGGAGAAGAAGGAGAAAGAGAAGGAGAGAGTCGCTCAGAGAAAAGAAACCCACACCCAGGGCAAGGTTGTGGAATCTCAAAGCCATCTGTGACACTTTTAACCTTCTATTACCTAACAGTCCATCCCTCCATCCCTCTCTCTCTCTCTCTCAGTTGATTAAGTAACAGCAGAGCTGCAGTAAGTGGAGTTACACAAGAATAAGGTCAGGAAAGAGTGTGTGTACTACGCATATATTTAAGATATGTAGATATTCACACACACACACACACACACACACACACACACACACACGCATAGAAATGTAATTATAATGACGTTCACAAACACTAACACAAATACATGTGTGTGTGTGTGTGTGTACAGAGGGTTCTTTTGGGTCAGTGTGCCCTTTTGGCATGATGATAGATGCATCACTCACTTCTAGTGTGTGTGAATCTGTGTGTGTGTGTGTGTGTGTGTGTGTGAGATGTGGGGTGACGGGGAACAAATATCAGTGTGGAGAGACAGACGTTTGCACCACAGTGAGGCTGAAACCTTTCAGTTCTGCCCGTTCACTGAAGCAGGTCAACACCTTCGAGCTCCAGCGGGTCAGAAAAGGGGGAGCAGGGACAAAATGGACATGAAAGAGCCATTTGTATTTTTTTTAGATTAAAAGAAACATATAAAATGAAACGCTTGGTGACAAAAACAAACACACTGATTTCTCGATGAGCTTCAGGCCAGATTCCCTCACGGAGGTGTTCATCATCTAATAATGATCTAAACTCTAGATTCGGGGCAGAAGCTGGTTTGAGGGCTGCAGGATCCTGGTGTACCCGTGTTTTGGTGCCCGGTTAAAGTTTACGCTGTTCTATCGGTCCTGATTTGGGGGACAGGACAGGAGTTTGACGTCCCAGGAGAGACAAGCATTTGCACCAAAGTGAGAAGCAATTTCAGAGACTCCAAAAAGTAAAGTCCCCACAGAGAGCGGGGCCCAACAGTCCGAGGACACACTGCCTGTCTGGGATTTAACTTTAATCCTAAAAGAAAAACCAGGAGGTTTTGAAATGGAAAAATATTTACGTTTTAAACAGTGAAATGAGTGAGGAGGATTCACAGATCTACAGTCAAGTGCATATCTAGAACAAATTGAAACCTGCTTACACCAGGTTTGTGTTCTATACATTCAGCAATGTATCTAGAACTTCCCAAAACCTGCCTATGGCTCTACAGTCAGTGATGTATCTAGAGCTGACTGAAACCAGCTTATGAGAGAGTGAGAGAGAGACAGCAAGAGAGAGAGAGAGAGAGATGGAGACAGAGACAGAGTGAGAGAGACAACGAGAGAGAGAGAGACAGAGAGAGAGAGAGACAGAGAGAGAGAGGTGTAAGAGAACTGATGAAATACTGCAGTCTTTCACCCCCTCCTCTGGTGTCTGGGGCTGACAGTGCAGCAAAATGTGTGTCTCACACACACACAGTTACATAATCACACTGCAGGGGGCTGCTACAGTGGGAGAGAACGGGTAAGCAGTTCAAGTGGCAGAAGAAAGAAAGAGAGAATGAGAGTGAAGGTTGGGAAGAAAAGGAGAAGAGGAGGGAACACAGAAAAGAGAGAGAGTGGTGGAGAGCGATGGGGAGAGAGATGTTTGATCATCAGCCTCCACACACACACACACACACACACACACACACACACACACACTTAAAGCAATTAAAGCTTCATTACAATTAACCCCCACCCACTATTCAACATTATGAAACTGTGTGTGTGTTCGGGGTAAAGAGGTGTTCTTTTCTAAAAGAGCAGAGAGTACACTGTAACTAAAAACAAACATTTTACATAATCAACACTTAATTACAGAGAGAGGGAGAGAGAGAGAGAGAGAGAGAGAGAGAGAAATAGTTCCAAAAAGAGAGAAACAGAGAGTGTGACATGAATGAACAACCTTTAGTAAAATAGAGGAACCAAAAAGATCATTGTGTTCCACCATCTTGCAGAGTGTGTGTGTGTGTGTGTGTGCACGCGTGTGTGACTCAAAGATTGCGCGTTTTCTGCAGACACAGTGGGCACCATCAGCAACCTTAAAAACACACACACACACACACCTGTCTGCATGTTAGAGATGACCTCAGCATTTTAAATGACCGGTTATATTTCAGTTCATTGTTCCAGCAGGACGTCCCACAGTCTCTACTGTACACACCCACACACCCACAGCTCACTTTGTACTGGTTCTCAAACTTGTCTGAGTCTTGATCAGGTCCAGACACACCACAGCCCTGCATTAAAGGAGAGCCCCCCTGAATTATTCAGTGTGAATGGAACCAAATGTCTGAACATCCCTCACAGACATGAGCTGGTGGTGGAGACCCTGCCTGATGTCTGAGACGTTGTTAGTTTGTAGAAAATTAAAAAACCGAGCCCGTTCATGGTGCAGGGACACAAAGACACGTGATTTAGTTCAGATGATTTAGTTCACCATCCCATAGAGACTCTCAGAGACACGTGGCGCTTCACTGGGGGACAATGTACAGGTTCGGGTTCACTGGAGAGAAATCAGAGTCATTTCACGCCAAATCCACTCTGGATAATGTGATGAAAACTTTGAGAAAATAAATTCTCTTGAACTACAAAATAAAAGTCCCTCCAATTAAAGATGCACTAAGGATGTCCCTCGAGTCCCCACTAGTGAGGAAAACTGCTTAAATATATAAGTGTGAACAGAGACTCAAAGCTGAGCGCTCACTTGGACAGTTTTTATTTTCTACTGATGCTTTACATCAAACAAGCGCCTATAAAAAAAATATACAAACCAGCAGTCACTGGTGCAAAAAAGCAAATCATAGAATTGTACAAAAAAAAAAACAAAAGCATTTCTAGTCGTCGTCTTCCTCGTCCTCTTCGTCGCTGATTACATACTTTTTGGCTTTCTTGGAGGAAGCCTCGCTGTCGTCCTCCGCTTTTCTCTTGCTGGAGTTTTCTCCTTCCTGAAATTAGATCCAAAAAAAAAAAGATTTAATCTCAAAAACGTGATGAGATCACAAAACTCACCAGCCTGTGCGGGGCTGATCGTTTTGAATAATACACTCAGATTGTCATGGCAACACAGATCAAAGTAATTACATGTAGAACAAAGAACATAAGGTGCACCAAAAACTGCCCAGAAAACTGTTAAAGTGGGGTGTGTGTGTGTGTGTGTGTGTGTGTGAGAGAGAGAGAGAGATGGTGGGATGAGCTGCACAAAACCCGCTTTCTGCTTGAACTCGTCTAACATCGCCCCTTACTGGTGGAAAACACAAAGTGCTCACATTCTAAATTACACTCTTTTACAATAAAGGTTTAAATCCTGCAGCTTAGATGAATAAATAGACTGGACGATGCATTGAGAGAGAGAGACACACAAAGAAAGATACAGAAAAGGGAGAGAGAAAGACAGAGAAAGATATAGAGGAAAAGATAAAAATGCAAACTCAGAAAAAGTATTGTCTGTGGGGGAGACGGACTCTGGACAGTGTGTCAGCTCAGTGGCGCCCCCTACTTCGACCCCAAGCGTCCCCGTCCACATTTAGGCCCAATGTTAATCCCAGTCCAGCCTGAGATCAGTGGTTTATAGGGAGAACCAGGGTTCCTCACCTCATCACTGTCCAGCTTCTTGGCCTTCATAAGCCGCTGAGCTTTGTCCTCGTCAGATCCTTCGTCGCTGTCGGACGAGTAGATCCTCGCCCTCTCCTCTGCGTAAAAAAGTGAGTCAGATTAACAAACAAGCATCACTCCAAGTGGATTAGCAGGGTTTTCCCACGTTCCGTACGAATCCTGATTCCGGAGATGTTCTCCGGGCTTTAATGCGCTCTGCTGCTGCGAAAACAAATTAAACAAGGAAACAAACTAATCCTAATCTGCACTCTGAGCCCAGCAGTGTTTTACTGTTTGGGCACAAAGATAATCCACCGCCTGCAGTTATTAGTCATGTATGCAAGTGTGTGTGTGTGTGAACCAGTAAGACGGTGTGTGTTCTTAGCAGTAACCTGCTGGTTTCAGGAATGCAACAGGCTGTTCTCGAGACAAGGAACACTCGCACGTCTCTCCTCAAGGTTCGTTCTCTCACACACACACACACACACACACACACACACACACACACACACAGCCCAGCTACATGCAGCCCAGCACAGGTCTGGGCCTGAGAAAGTGTCGAAAGACAAAAAGATGTTAGGCTCGCAATTTTACTTAACTAAAAAAAATAAGGAAAATAAGGCTTTTCTAAATCACAGGACACTTTTCTTGTTCTGGGGACTCAAGTTATGAAGATTAAAGAGAAGATGAAGGGGCAGAAATGGAAGTTTTCTGGCATTGGCCCGTTATTTCATTAATTTATCAGCCGTTATCTGGTTAATCAACTGTTCTAGCCATTTATCTCAGCACTCCTGCAACAGCTCTGGTAATAAAGTAATCCTTCAATTTGATCAGGAGCTGGTTACGTTATGGAGTAGCAACAATGAGCCCGTTTCTCCCCCTGCGCTTCTGGGAGTGCATTACACTCTGTCCATATAAGCCATAAAACATCTGTACTGTGTGCACTGATTATGTAAATGATATTATGTAAACGTATTATGTAAATCACCTCTCAGCCCTCCTCCTTTATATTTGCTCTTGATGGCGGCAAGGCTGATCGACTCCTCCCCGTCCTCGTCCTCCTCGTATCGGTCAGGCTCCAGATATCCGGCGCTCAGACCCCGCTGGTGCTGCTTCTCTCTCATCCGCCTCTGCTGCGACTCGCGGCGGATAGAGGCCCGCAATCGCTCCTCCTCTTTCTACAGAAAGAGAGAGAGGGAATTGTTCAAAAGTAACTCATTTAATGAGCCGTTTACAGGTTGGACAGAGTGACAGGAGTGACCTGTGACAGACAGGGCCAGCAAGAGTGAAAGCGATGGTTTGCAGGATGGTAGCGGGACCAGCAATGCTATACGGGTTGCAGAAGGTGATGAAACGACAGGCGGTGGAGCTGTAGGTGTTAAAGATGCTGAGATGCAGGTAGGATGGTTTGGAGACAAAGCAAGGCTGTGTTGGTCTGGACATGTCCAGAGGAGAGATGAAGGGTATATTAGGAAAAGATGGACATGTCTTGGCCGTGACTGTGTGTTTCCTCCAAGAGCTCCGATTTCTCCCAACGTCCAAAGACCTACACGTCAGGTGGACCGGAGACGCTACAACGTCCCCGAAGATGCGAGCATGTTTGTCTGTGTCTCTACCCTGGGATGGACTGGTGACCTGTCCAGGGTGTGGCCCCGTATTTCTCCCTGCGAGAGCTGTGACAGACCCCAGCACCGCCTGTGACACTAATCAGGACAAGCGGCTCAGAAAAAGAGTGAGACACTGGGTCTATTGCAGGCAAAGGTCGCGTCTTATGTCCATACATGTCTCTCACATGCAAAACTGAACCTGTACTTCTCACAAATTTAAGAGTGATGTTGTCCTCCCAGAGTGTGGAAACAATCCTTTTTGTTGTCCTCATCACACAGACAACAGCAGAACATCTCTGTTTACACCATCACACACCACACCGTCTTAATCTCCGCTGTCCGGTGCGTCTCGCTCGTGGGACACTGCGCACTCTCCCGTGTTACACGATTCTCCCTTACATAATAAACACACCCGGCCTTTATTCTTTGATTATATAACAGTGATGTGGAGGAGATCCAGCCAGAGCTCTTTCCAGAAAACATCGCTTCCATGTTCCAGACGTTTAAAGTGATACTTTTAAGTTGAACAGCCAAAAGTTGCAGGTTTTAGCACCGAATCCTCGCAGCTAACGAAGGCGACAATTAAACCACACCAATTTCTCTACACCTCCTTTGATTTTAGCAACACGAATGTGCTTTCTTCCACGATTATCGATATCAGGGATCAGAAAGCACGTAATCGGGTCTAATAGGGACAAACGCACAGCAGAGCGTCTGATCCGAGTGTGTGACGACTTCAGGACGACAGGCAGGACTAGATTTGGGATTTGCAGGCAAAAAACATTCTTAAAAAATGAATAAACTGAGAACAGATCTATCCAGATTTAAAAAGATGAAGATGCATATTATTTAAATTCATATATTTCCTTAAAATTAGTCCAAATTAGGACTTTAAAGCATTTCAGCCCTTTATCCCAATCAATCAATATTTTTTCTTTTATTTTTCCAAGCAAATATCTGCGGATACCCACATCAGTAAGGAAGAATCTTCAGACTCCAACCATGTCTGGGACGATGGAGTGCATCTTGGTAGGAGGGGGAGATCAGATTTGAGGGACTCTCAGTTTAAAGATCTGGCTGTAAATGCAGTTTTGAAGGGACTTGTTTTGGATCAGCAAATCTGTGGGAGGTTTCTTCAAACTCAGCAGAAACCACTACGTGATCTTTCGTAACATCGTGTCTCAGAACTTTCTCATAGCACCGTCGTTCCACCGTGTTCCTGCTGCTTCCACCATCAATTATTTACTCCACTGAAGCTGCTTGTGTTTATTATCTCCGGCAGGCTCTCTGAACTTGTACGTGGGTTTATTCTTTCTGTCCCTGCACTTATGGAAGCGTTTTATGTGATAATGTTTACACAGCACTGTGCAAAAGTCTCGAGCCCCTCGTTTCTCTTCTGTTTTGCAGGGGAATCACATTACTTCTGCCGTCTTATCTCAAGGGAAGACCAGACTGTCTTGTGTTTGGCATATTCAGCAGATTAAATGAAACAGGAACAAATGTTTTAGAGCACCAGAGTGCAAAGTGTCTAAAGATGCAAGGTTCTAGATAAAGGGGTTCTCCACTCAGCATTCAACATCAGCAGTAAACTATCACCTGAACATCTGGAATCATCTGCACCTGTTTCTTCACTGCTTCTTCAATGTCCTAAGTGAGACGCTTTGCTTGAAGGTTCAGACGTAGATCACTGTGTGGATTAACCAACACAGAACTATCAAACTGCTCAGGTACAGAGACTGGACTGAACATGAGAGACAACAACACTGTCCTTCAGGAAGATCTGGAGAACTGCTCCTCAACATTAAAATTACAAGAACGCCTGAAAGCATGAAGTATGAAGAGACTTTCAAGACTTTTGGACAGTGCTGTACGTGTGTGTGTGTGTTCACCTTTATCATCTCGTTCCTCTGTGACTCTGGGTCTCGGCCGGCCATCGGCAAGATACGGATCTTCTGGGTTTTGGAGCATCGATCGGCCAAAGAGAGAGTCATCTTCCTGTGGGTGGCGCTGTCTGTGGAGTGGGGCCTAAAAACACACAAATTAGGCGAAACAGAAAGTATTAATTAAGACAAATAAACAAATAACACGGATCTGAAACCCCTGTGGTGGAGACGCTGCCTGATGCCCGATTCTGGAAAAGATTTTGGACTGAACCTGAACCCGTTCATGCTACGATGTGAAGCATGGGTTCACTTCAGACCATTTTACCATCACCACCGTCCCACAGAGACACATGAGCTTCACTGGGGGACAGAATGCCCAGATTTATGATGTTCGATTCCATTCAGCACCACTGATTTTTAACAGTCACGTATTTTCCTGCGTCGAGTTTCTGAGCTCTAAGTGGAGCTGCTGGTTCAATCTTACCCTAAAAACATCAGATTTTAAAAGCGTTTGCTAATCCTAAGGCCTAATTAGGAGCCAGAGAACCACACATGGTTCTAGCTGCTGTTAAAAACCAAAACAAAAACACACACTAGAGCGACATTCCTGCCCGGAAGCTGGATCACATACCTTCGTATTGTCAGCCGGCAGAACGTCAGTGTTACTTTCTATACCTCAATAAGGATTTTCCTCCTCAGCAATAACCCCCTCACACACTTCAAATAAGAACACACACATCCGAAAGAGCACTTCTCCACAAACACCAACTTAACACTCGCCTTCAAGGCCAAGAACGGACACGCACCTTCTTCCCTGACAGCAGTGATCAAGAAACATGTCACTTCCTGTCCTCTCAGAACATCAAGCACTTTGCTTGAACCTCCACTCCTCCAAAGAAGAGGAAGATCAGCATCCAGACTCGTCAGTCCCAGAACGAACTACTTCTTGTGATCTCCCCTGCTGAGGACCTTCTCAAGCAACTCCAACGGGAATAACTCTTCCTAATCAGCCCTACACTCATACTTTAGACAGGTTCTCCTCTTTTCAATCTAGAAAGAACTCCATGTTCTGAGGTGTGTGTGCGTAGAAATGAACTCGTTCAGGGTTTGTAAAGTATCTGACAAACAGTCGAGCAACTGTTGTCGCTTTAAATCTGAGTAAAAGGAATGAAGGACTAATGTGGACACAAAGTACTGATGGAATTCTGGATAAGAACTTCTGCCATAAACATAAAATGCAAATTAAACATCTAAACTTTAGAACTGGAACCACAAAGCACTAGAATGCCAAACGTTAACAGTCATCTAAATCTGTCCTCAAAACCTCTCTCCAAACCTTCTCCAGCTCTTCATTAAGGTGGAGCAGACTTGTAGGTGTGGTTTAGGACACAAAGATTTACGGAAAGTGGTAAAGGAGACTCCAGGGTGTGAGTGAGTGTGAATACCTGAATGTGAGCTTGGTCTTGAACACTGCTTGGCCCTGCAGTCCGGTACCCTGACGGATGAACAGATGGTTGTGGTCTCCCTGCAGTGGAGCTTTATATACATCAAACACCTCATTACCCAAGTGCAGGGACATGCTACATACACGAGAGAGAGAGAGAAACTCAGAATTAACTTAAAGTACAGCCTGATTAGCTGGATGATCACATTTCCTTTTAAAAACAGTTCTTTAAACACATTAAACACAAAATTTCAGCTGTTGGCAGAGCTTTTGGATGATCATCAAGCAACATTGTTATTATTACTATTATTATTCTATTATTTGGCATTTAATGGCAAAAAAAAAAAAAAACTAAGAACTTCATTTAAACTGAAATGCAAATATGTGGTGAAATGGAAGAAAAAGAAATGGAAATCACAATTGCTCATCTTCTCCAAACCCTTCAGCCCTACTGTACTTCACCCTGGGGTCTAAAGTCCCCTTGGAAAAGTTCACTTTTGCGCGGAAGACATCCGTGTTTCAGGTTAAAAGATGAAAATCGGACGAGAGAACGGGTGTTCAGCTTTTATTTCCTGGTTTTTACAGAGACACGCAAAAGTATTGGAACAGAACCTTTAACTAAAGTGAGTGAAACTGAACTTTTGGTTGAACACCCCTTGATTGCACGAGCTGCATCAAGCTTCTGGATTTCCAGGCTTTTACCACAAAATCTTTCAGCTGTTGTTGGTTCTGTAGGGTTTCTCTCTTTAGTCTCCTTCTCAGAAGAAGAAATGCAGCATGGGTTGGGTTAAGATCTTCTGATTGACTCGGAATCCTTCCCATTTTTTACCTCTTAACTTTACAGGGTGTGTCAAATCTCTGCCTTGCACGACATGTATCTAGTTTAACCAATCTAGAAGTAAATACCAGGGGAAAAAGGAGAGGAAAAAACAAGTTACAGGGTTCAAACTCAGCAGCTGATTGGAGGGTAGAAAATGGGATTTTTCCACTTTAATCTTCTTAAAATCAGTGGTCAAACACACGGGACTGGATCTCCACGGCTGAAATCTGACCAATCCTGAAAAGGGATCCTACCTGCCATCCGACCACTTGACGATCCGCGCGTTGCTCTCTCGGATCTCGTTTCCTTCTTCGTCTCGCCGAGAGCGCCACCTGATGGTGTTCTCCACCTTCAGCTTCAGCCTCGTCCGACCTTCCTCGTCCAACATCTCCTCGTCCTCAAACTCATCCTCATAGTATTGAGGATCGAACGGCCTGCAGGCAGACAGACAGGTTCAGACAAACAGCCAAAAAAAGGTCTCCGCAGAAGTTCAGTTATACCCATTCATGTTAGCGTTTTTTGAAAGAAGACAACATGGTGGTGCAGTGGTGAGAGTGATCAGCTCACACCGAGAAGGTTGTTGGTTCTTTTCCCAGTCTGGGTTCTTTCCGTATGGCGTGGACATGTTCCACTTGTGTCTCGTTGGTTTATTGCAGGGCTGCACTTTCGTTTGTTAACCGTAATATTGATTTCTGCGATACGCAAACCCGATCAAATCTCCAGGTGAATCCAGGTTCATGACACTAAAGTTCAGTTATTGTGATCCATTTTGAACCAATCACCAAAAAAAACTAATCAAAAACAAAAACTTATTCTACCTTTTTTCTTCTGTTTATTTTTTGGGTTTTCGTGTGGGTTTGTGTGTCAAAAAACAAACTCCTAATTCATCAACTTCCCCTTACGATGGGCTGTTTCTGTTATCATGCCTATATGACTGAAGTACCTTACACACACACACACACACTTAGGAGAACAACTTCTCTCAAGTCCACCTGACATGCAGGTCTATGGACAGTGGGAGGAAACCGGAGCTCCTGGAGGAAACACACAGATACATGGAGAACATGTTTGCTCCCACCCGGGAATCCAACCCAGGACCTTTTCGCCCTGAAGCTGAAGCACAGTGATCTTGTTTCTGATTGGCTGCTCTAAATTGAAACTTTATCCATACTTGGATAATGCTTTTTGCTCTGTTAGCACTGGGACAGGCTCAAGAGTGTTTACATGTCTGTCTTAAAATGAGACTAAAACTAAAACACATCCGGTTTAAGAGGCTAAAAGAGGGTTAAACCTGTCCCGGGGCACAAACACAAATATAACAAACAAAACATACAAGAAATAAAACACAGGCCTTTAATGCTTCCCCCAATAACACAGCGGTGGCCTAGTGGTTTGGCACCTGACACCATGCTCAGAAGGTTGTGGGTTCGGTCCCAGACCAGTAGGTCATCCTGTGGTACCCTTAAGCAAGGTACCGTCCCCAACACTGCTCAAAATGAGTCTCTTTCAGTTAATCTGAGCTCAGATCCCTGAACCTTACCTCGGCTCCACGCTCAGAAAGTTGGGCAGTTTGACGAAGTAAAGGTCACTGCCGAGGTCAGTGCTGACTTTAGGAATCTCCACCTCAATCCGAGTCTCGGGGACAGGCTCCTCCTCCTGCTGCTCTCCCTCCAAGCCGTCCTCATTATCCTTCACACACACACAAAGTCCACATCATCCAGGATCAACCAAAGATTTTAACACTGTCGATACTCTGCATGGAAATAACCATACACTTCAGGTGAAAGTGCTGCTCACAGTGGACGTGTTTTCAGAAAGGAGAGGGACGTTCTCATACACTCCTACACAAAACATGGCTACAGGTCTGTTATTTATTTATTAGTTCATTCACACACGTTCCACTTGTTGGAATTTTATGATAATGAATTATGGGGGGAAAATATTTAACTGCAGTGGAAAAAACAAACAAACAAACAAAAAAAGAAGCTGCAAAAAAAATACTGGTGTTTAAAAAACTGCTCTCAGGCATTTTCTCCAAATTGTTCCACCCTAATATTTAAAGACTGGGCCAGGGGATCAAAGGTTGTGGGTTCGAATCCGGGACCAGTAAGTAAGCCTTGAGCAAGGTACCGTCCCCACCACTACTCACCAGGTGTTGGACATGTCTTCCCCCTGCCAGACGGTGTGTGTGTGTGGGTTAAACACAGAGGATGTGTTTGTTGGTGGTTCACTGTGTGCTGTGTCTTCACGGTGACCATCACTTTCACTTTCGCTTCATTTATATAACTCCAAAACACTTCAAATTAGGGACGCACTCAAGGTGAGTTCTGCACACTCTTTATTAAATGACGGAGAAGGTGAGCCTCACCAGTGGCTGTCCCGGCGTGAGGGGCTTCTCAGCGTCACTGTCTGAGGAGATGTCGTCTGCCTCTCCAAACAGGTCGTCTGCTGCCGTCTTCTTACCTGCAGAAAGAAAAACACGAGCGCGTTTTGTTATCGTTATTTGGAATCAAACCGGCACGGAGAAATTCACTAGTAATGGCATCGGTTTACTTTAAGTTTCTAGAATTGTGACATAAGAGGTTTAGGTGGAAAATCCTGCTGCCATTCTACTACTACTACTTCTTCCACCAGATTTCCTGCTGAATTCTTCCTGATGAGCACCCTGGAGGACTTCATTGCAGGGTCTATGAAGACCCACCTCTCTTGTTTTGTGACTGTGCAAAAGTAACTCACCCCCCCTCTGACCCCCGACGTCACTGTCCGAGTCCGAGTCTGAAGCCACTCTCTTCTTTTTCCGTCCCACAAAGTCGTCCTCGCTGTCGCTGCCTTTAGGAGAGCCTGAGGGGAAAGTCAGCAGAGGATTCTGAATAGTTTATGAGAAACCTCTCCTACAGCAGGTCT
The DNA here is from genome assembly GCA_017165825.1 of Hepsetus odoe. Lineage (NCBI taxonomy): Eukaryota > Metazoa > Chordata > Actinopteri > Characiformes > Hepsetidae > Hepsetus > Hepsetus odoe. The sequence goes on along the minus strand of CM029375.1, from coordinate 884,745 downwards.
GTCTGAGCAGAAGAGCTTATGAGTTTCTAGTTCGGCTCTCAGACCCAACGTGGAGGAAAAACTAAAAAGATGAAGGGAATAATATATAAAAAGAGAGCAACGTTCCATTCAACCACAAATTAATCTATATAATCCATTAAATTCAATGAAACTGAATAGAAAAGGTCTTCTTGAACTAATTACAACCGATTACTCAATTATTAAAATCAGTTTGTTTGTTCTGTTAATTGACATTAATTACCCAAATAAAAAGGAGTCCCACAGATCAGCACTAGGGGGAGCTGTAATGCACCAGCTGGACTGATATAAAGCACTGATCACCGTGGCTTCACTCACCAGACTTATCTTCCCTCCTTTCGTCATCAGAATGATCCCTCTCTTCGTCCGAGTTGCGCTGCTTCTCCTCATCATCTGATTGGTCGCTTTTCCCCTCCCCGCCCCATTTCTCGTCTCCCGAGTGGCCCTCTCTCCCGGACCCTTCTCCATCCGAGTGGGGGGTTCCAGGACCAGACTGTGGCGTTCCAGGGTCAGACCGGGGGGTTATGCTTCCTCTCCCGGATCTGTGACTTCCTGCTCTGGACATGGGACTTCCTGCTCTGGACACGGGACTACCTGCTCCGGAGACGGGACTACCTGCTCCGGAGACGGGACTTCCTGCACCGGAGACGGGACTTCCTGCACCGGAGACGGGACTTCCTGCACCGGAGACGGGACTTCCTGCGTCCGACCTGTGGCTGGGACTGAACGATACCTCATTAATCATCTCACTGCTGCTGTTTTGTATAAACCCAATTTTTCATTTCATCCCTCCCTACCTGTGACCTTCGTCATCTTCATCCTCGCGATGACCTTCCGAACCGCTGTGCTGCTCCGCCTCCGAGTGCTCGTTGTCCGAGTGCATGCTGGCGTCTGATTGGTTACCGGAGTGGTCGGACTGATTGTCACTGCCGCTCCGCTGGCTGCCCCGCTCGTCCTCGCTGTCGTCCCCAAACAGCTCTTTGTTGCTCGGCTTTCCGCCGCCCTGACCTTCATCGTCATCATCATCGTCCCGATCCCTTTCGCTCTCACTTCCTGAGCCGTTGCTGGCAGACCTGGGTCTCTCCTGCTCCGAGTCGGAACCGGAACCAGAGCCGGAATCTGTCGGGACACGTGCACGCACACACACACAGAGCAGGGATCATGAGATTGACTGTTTCTAAAGACTGCTGTCAGGATCTTCAGACAAGACAAACAAAAATAAACATAATGGATCTTTATTTTGTTATACTTTATATTTTCTGAGTCATCATTTGAGCTACAGTTCTAATACAAACTCATTTCACACCGTAATGATTATTTCTGTGACTATTAATTCTGTTCCTTTATTCACTTTAAATTCAATCTGGAAAACGTTGGAGCAGAAGTAAACGATCCTTTTTATTCAAGACGATCACACTTTGTTCAATAAACACTAGTTTTTGCTCCGCCTGTCCCGAAAACAAACTGAGCAGCAACTTCAAACCCAACATACGAACCGTGACCTTTAAGACGCGTTTGACCCCAACTGTAATCAATAACTGCAGTAAAAATTCAAGAAATAAAAAAGGTTCTGATTGTTTGGGCTGTAGATGCACAAGGTCATCTCACAACCAGAAGGTTGTGGGTTCGATTCCCAGTCGGGCTCACCTGTTCTCCTGATTTCCTACAGAACCACAGTCCAAACACACACACACACACACACACACACACACACCAGGTGGACTGGAGGAAACCCCTATGTTTGTGTATCCTGTGATGTCCTGGTGACCTGTACAGGACGTTTCTTCCCACCCTGTGAGATCTGGGACAGCTTCCTGTCCCACCTGGCTGTTCTGGGTCTGATTTTTCTGTGCTTTGATGTTTATCAGGAATGAAAGAGTCAAATAACACAAACTATGGATCAATTCTGCACATCTGCTGTGATGTGCAGAATTGTGAAACAAAGTATCTGGAAGCTACTTGATCTATCGATGGGCTTCCACGAAACGATTTCCTTCTTATTTTAAACGAAATCCTGAAGAACCTGGGACTAGCGCTTTAATTAGCCCCGGCTAACATTAGCCGCTCGGCTAAAGCGAGTCTTTTCTGCCTGAAAATGTGTCCGCCGCTCCAAAAACGGTCAGGAATGTGACGCTGAGTGTAAACAGATGTAAACTTCGAGTATAATCAAAGGTAAACGCACCCCTCTGCTCGGCTTCACTCTCCCCTTCGCTACCGAACAGCTCGTCCATGTCCGCCATTGCTAATATACGTTACAGAATAAAAGCCCTTGTCGTGCCCTCCTATTTAATTTATTCCTTTATTTTGAATGTGTTGAAATGCAAAATTAAAGTCCTCTCCATGTTCCGGAAAATAATTCATACAATAAAAGTACTCTTGATGTTCCTGAAATTCACTTTACAAAACAAAAGTCCACTCCATTTTCTTGTATTTTGAACATTTGCATTTAGAGCCTGGTAAAATATATAATAAAATTCCGATAACGTACTGCTGAATTCCATTTTACATAATAAAAGTCCTCTCCATGCTTTTGCATTTATTTTATTTGATTTATTTATTTTTCGACCATGTTACACATAGACTTACATATTACAAAAACACATACATCTTTAAAAAGAAATGTAAAAACATTTTGGAAATATAATTTTTAAAAAGAGGAGAAAACACGAAATACACTTTTCCTTCAATTTATATTTAATAAAAAATATATATATAACGTGCAGGTGCCCATTCGCTTTGCAATGTCCCTCTGGATCAATAAAGGTTTTTTTTTCCGATTCTGTTTCATGTGCTTCTCCTATATCACCACCAGATGGCGCAACACACCTGCTGTCAGGCTTCACTGCCCACAACAGGAGGAGTTTTCCAAAAATCTCAGCAGAAATTAAACATGATTCAGGTGGTTTGTATCTTTTAAAAAATATTTTATTGACACGTTCAGGTTTGATTAGTAGAATCTGCTCTATTTATATATTGTGTAATTACAAGTTTCTATATATTCTTGCATTTTCTAAAATCTACATACATATTCTGCACAATATGCATCTTATTTATTTTCTGCATTCACATATTTGTGTATATATTAGCAGTTACAGTGTCTTTTAAATACTTCAACAGTCAATATAGTTAGTATAAAATGTGTTAAATTGATCTTATTTAGTTCTTTAATTTTCTCTATTTTGTTTTGTAATCTCTAGATTATTGCATTTATGAGCGCATCTCAGGGAATGTTGCACGTGCATAATTGTGTGTAAAAATAAACGTTTTGAATCTTGAATTTTATATATTGTCCTTATATTGGCTGTGAATGGAAGAAGTGTATAGTGTAATTTGCATGAAGTGTATTTTGCATGAAATTTACATGACAGATTTACAAAGATATGGAACAGACCTAGGGATGCCTAGAAAGTGTCTGCTGTTTCCTTCACTTAAAAAATTCTCGCAGTCACACGATGTTTTTACTACATTATTTTTCTCTTAATGTATATCTGCATCTTTTTAGGCTTATGTCAATCATTTAAATCCTAAAATAAACATAAAATTCAAATAAGAATTTAATGAATTTATCTAAGTAAGATATGAATATTTTTTTTAATCACGAGTTTCTTATTTGAGAAGGAATTATATTTTAAGTATTAATTGCATTGAAAAAGCATACAATTAGACACAAAACTACAATTCCCAGAAGTCTCTCAGTCAAGTAGGCGGGGATTAGTGCGTCCAAAGTCGCTGATTGGGTGTCGTGCGTGTCAATCATCTCGACTCGTGTGTTTTCCTGCGTCGCCGCCCTTATCGAGGGGGAGAAAGTGAAGAGGGGATAATTTCACCAAGTTTTTGACAGAAAAGGGGCGATTAAGGTCCGCGGAGGAGCCAAATCTGATTATTAAGGTAAATAATCGACTTACTGGTATTTTACGACGCCTCGGTGCCGATTTTAGCTGCTCTGTTAGCGGTTGTGTCTGTGTGGGGTAGATTAGCTTAGCCTCGGTGATGATGAGGGTGATCATAATTATGTCGGATTTGTCCAGCATGAGGTGCCGAATTAATATATTCCCCTTTTTAGCACTTTTCCAGACGAAAATGTTCGCAGTCATCGGGAAATTAGCGGCTGTGTGATTTCTGTTGGGGCTCTGTGATGCTAACAGCTGGGTATGAACTTTTCGGGTTCAAAATGAACATTATCTTCTGTCTTATTTCGCACACGCGCACCCAAAAGACACCAGGAGGCGATGAAGAGTGTGTTTAGGTTGTTGGGTTGAGGGTTAGAGGGTGTTTCTCGGGACTGAACGGGTGTAGAGGTGACTTTACTTCAGGGTTGTGAGGGCAAAACCTGCGCGCGAGCTCGGCTGGGCACCAACGGTCGGCGCGCGTGCGACAGGAGGGGGAGCGCGCGTGCTCGTGCTGGTTATTATTATTGTTATTAGTATTATCATTGTTATTATGATCATTATTCGTGTTTGTGACCCGCCCTGTCCCTGAGCTTCTAACATCATGTAGCTGGACTGTGGGTGTGTGTTTCCCATAACATCTGTGGCACACACCCTACATCTGCATATTCTCTCTGTATGTTACTTCTTTCTCGTTGTTTCTCTCTCTCTCGCTCTCTGTCTCACATGTATATATGTATGTATGTATTTGTCTCATTCTCATATTATTCAGCTGGACTGTGTGTGTCTATGTGGGCACACACACTCAATATATTTCTCTGCTGTCTCTCTTTTGCTCGCTCTCCTTTTTTCTGTCTCTCTTGTTGTACCATGTTCTCTCTCGCTCTGTGTGTGTGTGTGTGTGTGTGTGTGTGTGTGTGTGAGAGAAAACAGTGCAGTTTCTGTAAAGGGAGTTCAGCAAGCACCACCCTGGGACTGCTCCTGGTGTGTGTGTGTGTGTGTGTGTGTGTGAGTGTGAGAGAGTGAAGGGTGTGGTCTGTCACTGAAGGATGACTGCACCGTTTCTGTTCTTTGTGAAAAACGAGTGCAGTAAATAAACCACTCTGACCAGCCGCTTTCACAACTATGCTTTTGCCTCACTCTCCGCTGGCCAGACCTTTAAATCCCACACGTTTATGAAACGCACACACCACTTTCTCAGGCTTAAAGGACTGTCCCACCAAAATCCCCCTACACTCCAGTGGATTGGTTACTTTAAAGTGGTGTTGAATGGAAATGGACATGATGTCTTAGCCATTTATTTACCTTTTAAACTATGTTTAAACATATCATAAATCGGAATCGTAAACCTCAGGCGTTATCAGTTCTTTTTATTGAGGTCTGCCGTTTTTTTCTGACAAAATTTGTATGTTGTGAAATCAAACTCTGCAACAACTAGTGATCACGATGTGGACTCCTGAAGTTAACAGATATTTCTTGAAGACGCCTGATTTGAGCAACATGTTTACGTAATGATGTAACCATCTAATCAATTAGCAGATTATTTGGGAACTATTTTAATAATGCTAATTCTTCCAGCCCTTGAGCAAACGTAGTGGAACATATTTGTGACCTTGGCGTCATTTATTTGACATAATAAGCATGAGGGCTGAATGATTTGGGCAGCAAACTGTTGCTTGAAGGATGAGAGTCTTCAGATGTGGGTTTGATTGATTTTGTGTGTGTGTGTGTATCAGCTCGTGTGCAGAAGGAATTCTAACACACTTCCAAATGGATGAAGAGAAAGAACAGATTCTTGTTTCCTTAGGAGACCATTTGAACAAGTGCAGATTGCTGAGGAGTCGGACACTCCCTTTCCAACACGGTTACAGCAGCACACATTACATCTGTGTTACATGACAAACTATCTTTTCCTGTTGTCTCTCTCTTTCTTTTCTTATTCTCCCTTTCTTTTTTCTCTCTTGCTCTCTTCTTTTGAATTTTCTTTCTTTCTTTTTCAGATTCACCCTTCCTCTCCATTCTACCTCTATTTCTTTGTTTCTCTTTTTCTTTTACTCAGTCACCCACACTTGCTCTGTCATACTCACACTCTCAATAACTCTTCAGTTTATTCTGTAGTTTCACACTGCCTGTTCCTGTTTCTCTCTCTCTCTCTCTCTCTCTCTCTCTCTCTCTCTCTCTCTCTCTCTCATATATATCGGAAGTGTAATGAGTATCACCTCAGGGAGTATAGACTAAATTTAGTTTTTTCTAGTTCCTGGGGAAGATCTGATCTGCGTTAATCATCATTCTTTTTCTTACTTGATCTTCATGCTCAGTTCACATTTGTTTCTCTTTACACTGAATTTTTTTTTCCTGCTTCTGAGCACTGCTGGTTTAAAGAAACACATTTATGAAAATAAAATGGATATGAATCTCACATACACATGAAAAAACTGTGTTTAGTCTTAAAGCAGTAATGATTCACTTGCAACTCTTTCTGCTGTGCTAGTTCTCACTGAAATATGAAATATAACACAGACACACAGGGTTTTGGATGTCAGATTGACTCCACCAGGAATGCTGTTGGGTTTTACACCTCAAAGACCTAAAAAAACAGAGAGAAAAAATCAATATTGTAATTTTCAGATTAATAACATATTGCTGACTGGCGGATCTGGATGTATCAGAGTTAAAGATCCTGAGATTTGCTTTGGGAGCGACGAGGACGGACATATTAGACGTGTGTATTAGAGGGACAGCTTAGGTTGGATAGTTTGGTGACAAATCGGAAGAAGTGAAGACAGGAAGACCTATCTAATATGAGCAGCCTAAATAAGAAGACTTAGGAAAACATTTTTAGGAGTTTTAGGTTGTTTGAAGCATCATTGGAGAGAATAAAAAGGATTTTTTTTTAAAATTATTATTATTTCAGTCCAAAATGAAACATTAAGACTTTGATAAGCACAGCTTCGAACCTATTAACTTGAATCTGTAGGACATCATCTCTACATCTCTGACTGACATTATCCAAACAAAAGACTCTTTACTTCAATCGCTTGGAGGAGAAAAGCGTGTGATTGTGAGCGCTAGTAATACAGGTTGAACACTGTCTGTGGTTTTTTTCCTTGTTTGTTAAGCCTTTCATCTGCTCGCTGATCTTAATAGAAGAATCTGTGTTCAATTACAGCAGCCTCTGGGCCCAAAACAGCAAACCGCTTCTGAACTCTGGAGTCCTGATCTGATCTGATACAGCAGCTTCTGCAGAGTGTACATTTTTGAAAGTTGTCCTTCTTCTGAACTTGTTTTGGAATATTAAAGTGGATAATAATCCATTGAAATTAAATATGTGCTCATTTTTTGGCCAGACTTATAACACTGGAAAAGGACTAATATTTATATTTGTGTGAGTCCTTTCCACTGCTGTGTGAAGATCCTTTTTTTCTGTCTCAGTATTTCATTTTGTCTTAATCTCTTCTTTTAATCTATCTCTCTCTCTTTTTTGTTCGGTTTGTATCTCCATACTTCCTTTTTGCCATTTTTTTCCCCCTCTTCTCTCTTTTCTCTATTACTTTTGGTGTCTTCTGTCATTTTTTTCTGTACTCTTTTATTTTCTTTCACTCTCTTTCTATCTCAACGTAATCTTTTTTTTCTATCTGACTCTTTTCTTTTGTCTGTCTATCCCTCTTTCTCTTTGCGTCTATTTTTTGCCCTCTCTCTTTCTCGCTTATTTATGTTGTCTAGTCTTTCTTTTCCATTGTATCTTTTCTGTACTCTGTAATTTCTGTCATTTTTCTCTTTTTTGTTTTTGTTTCTCTCTCTGTCTTTCCTCTGTCATGGTCACTGAGAGGCCAGTTTGTGTTTAGATTTGAGGAAGATGTTGTAAGCCAGAGCACTGGTTCAGGGGTCAGAGGTCAGCCGAGCAGCGGGCGCGTAGGGGTTGAGAACAGAACATCTGTCAGGCACTGGAGAAATATGTGGAAAAAGAGGCTCATAAAATACTCTCATTACAATGGTGTTTAAAATCGTTATCAGGATTCATGAGCGGTTTGTGTGTTTAACGCGTAGACGTCCAGAGTCGTGTGTCTGGTGCTGGTTAAACATATAAACACAAACACGCAGACACAGCCCTGGATAAAACCCTAGATCTTCCTCATTCTTCTTCTGTGTGGAAGTGAGACAGTAGGTTCAGTGATTTCTAAACATAAAGAAAGTTTGATTCTAACCAGCTTTAAAGTCCATATTCACCACCACCACCATTATTCTTCAGCACAGCCTCAACTCTCTTAGACCAGCTCCTTTTTTTAAGTCATCTTAAGGAACATTTCTCCAGGCTTCTTGAAGGACGTCCCAAACCTCTTCTTCATTGTAGAGATGATCCCACACTGCTGCTGAAACAGCTCCGGTACAGAGACTGTAGTGAAAATGAGAGACAACAACACGGTCCTTCAGGAAGATCTGGAGAACTGCTCAGGTACAGAGACTGGACTGAACATGAGAGACAACAACACTGTCCTTCAGGAAGATCTGGAGAACTGTCCCTCAACGATACATTACAAAAACAAATTCTGGAATCAAAATATGAAGAAATGAGGGCCTCCTGATGTTTACAGGCCTCTGTGTTATCTGATGCAGGTTACTGATTGAGGCGAAGCATGAGGAAACGACACCAGCCATTCCTTTCATATTTCTCTGTCCGTTGCCTTAAAAAATGACACAATTACCTTGGGCTTAAATGGAATACACACAGAGAGGCGAACAAGGAACTTTCAGTTTTTCAGTTCGATTGAAACATCCCACAACTCCACCGCTGACATAAAACCTGCTAACCTTAGTGTTGTTTTTGCAGTTCCCTCTGCACCTTTTCTGTGAAATATGGGTGTAAAGTGGTGTAGGCTTTGAGGCAAAATTTGTGGAAATATCTTCCAGCCTGGTTATCGGTTTCATCCCACCAGTAACGTTGCACTTAAAGAATAAAGAAAAAAAAACATGGAGCTGAGACACATTAAACAGAATTTACCTGTGTTGAGAGCTTCTTTTCAGCTGGGATGGAGCGACAAATTTTATATATTTAAAATGATAATTTAAGCTAATCGCTAATGACCACACTGAGACAATAAAATAAAAAGATTTATGGGAGAAAATGAATGTTTTAATCAAATACAGTGGCTCTGACTGACTTCATCACCTCATAAGTGCTGATTCTGAATCAGTGTTAGTTTAGAATAAAGCTTTAATGAAACCTGCGGAGCAGCTCACTGTGGTGGTTAAACTTGTAATATTGGTTCATCTTTTAAGATAGAAACTAAAATGCATTACACTTTCTGGCATATCACTTTACAGATTTTCTTTAAGAGGCTGATTGTGTTGTTTCTGTGTTTTAATGTAATTGGGCAGATTGTGTTTAGCTGTTGAGTGAAGAAAGATTTCTCAGGTCCTGAGCTTCGCCAGAGTTTATTACTCTTAGAAAATGCTTTGAATTTCGCTATCCAAGTATGTCCAACATGTTGCTCACATGGAGCAGGGCCATGTAAAATTACCTGCGTTAAGAGAGACGCTTTTTGAGGTTGGACAGCGACAAATTGTTTTATTTAAAATCACAATTTAGAAGACAGCAGGTTTGAAAACTCAAGAATGGCAGTTGTTTTTTCTTGATTATATTTAGTGTGTATATATAAATTGTTTAAAAAAAAACTAATCTATAAATTATTGTCTTGCATGTCGAGGATTTTCTTTCTTTCACCAAAACACATTTGCATTTATTTGCATATTCAGAAGATTAGCCCTGCCCTTCAACTTGGACGTTGGTGTTGTTTGAGCCGAGATTGCTTATCAGTTATAAATATGAGCACTACAAAAAAAAAACACACTTATCGTGATTGGACCCAAATAAAATTCAATTAGGAATATATAGAAAGCCCTTTAAATTGAACTGATGTTAAATTACCACAAATTGAGGACTGTAAGTATTTGTGTGTGTTTATACTAAACACACACTACAGTGCAAGAATATGTATTGATTGCTGCTAAAATAAGTTCATGCTTTAACATCAAGTTATGTAATCCTGGTTGCAGTAACCATGACGACAGGCTGTATTGTCACACTTTTCCTACACCGGTCTGGTGTAAGAAAAAATCTTTTTACATTATGTACTTAAAACCTCATTTGAGAAGAGTGATCGTGTGATTATGAACAGAAAGACATTGCATTCGCAGCAGAAGGCAGCACAATCGTAGTTCTGATATTGTCTGTATTGTTTAGCCTTAAGAAGACATTAATTGTGGTTCTGCTGCACGCTAAAGGTTCCCCTCCCTGTGTGTGTTTTTTTAGGTCCTGACTCGTACTGGACGGAGGTCTGCCTTGTTGTAGCTGCACTCTGGGAGGTCACTACGATGGCGCTGTCATTTAAGAAAGATCTGGAAAAGTACAAAGAGATTGATGAGGATGAGATCCTCAACAAACTCTCTGAGGAGGAGCTCAAACAGCTAGAAAACGCCCTGGAGGAGATGGACCCTGAGGTAAATGAGCGGGAGCCATTGTTTTAGCATGATTTTATTATATTCAGGAATTTTGAAATATTGCCGTTTCAGTCTGAAGTTTTGGTCCATGTCACTGAAAGTTGAGTCTTGGAGCTGCGTGTAAGTTTGGAGGTTTGTAATTGCAGCCATCTCTGAGAAAAAAAGAGAGTCCTGGGGGATTCCACAAAGCAGGATTTCTCGGTATAGCTAGATAAATGAAGGCCAAAGTCAAGTTTTACCAGTAGGAATAGACCTGAGGGATTAGACCTGAGGTCTTGGATGTTAAACTTAGAGGCTGATTCTGAATCTGTGTTAGTTTCCCACGACCGAATAAAGATTGGATGAAGCCCTGAAGCCTTAAGAATCAGAGATATTCAGGTAAAACCTGCACGGCAGCTCACTGTGGTGGTTAAACTTGTCACTTTGTGAGCTTCACCAGAGTTTACTACTCTTAAAAAATAATGGGAACTTTGCTATCCAAGCATCTGCAGCACAAATCTAGCCATTAGCCACCCCCCACCCCCACCCACACGTGAAGCTCCATCAGTGTTTTTATGCGATGGCGATGATGGTAAAATTGTAAATGTGAACTAAATCAGCCCTGCAGGTTTTCCTCCATCGAGAGTGGGACCAGTTTTAGTCCAAAAATGTTTCCAGCCCAGAAACATTTATTGTCTGTGAGGACGATTCGGATGCCTGCTTTCGTTCACCACCACCGTGACTCTGTTAAACAAAGCGATTTACAACAAACCTCTCTGATGTTGTTTAATGATGTTATTGTGCAGATATTTAGAAAGTTTAAAATCCTCAGAAGCTTCATAATCCTCCCTGGCTTTTCTCTTTTTCCAGAATGCCCTTCTCCCCGCAGGCATGAGGCAGAAGGACCAGACGTTGAAGGAGGCGACAGGGCCTTTTAACCGGGAGAAACTGATGCAGTACCTGGAGAAAGAGGCGATGGAGTATAAAGACAGAGAAGACTTTGTCCCCTTCACCGGAGAGAAGAAAGGTAAGAAATGATTGTAGAGAAACTGTCTGTGTTTGTGCTTCGTCATAGTTAGAGATTTTCATTCACTCGCTGATCTTTGGCAGCGCTGCGGGAGTGTAGGTGGCCAAAGAGTAAATGGAATGTATTGATACCAGTTTTCAGGTTTAATATGATTTTAATTAGAAAGATTCTGCCTGATGTTCTTTTAAGTGTTTCTCTGTTCTACACAACTGGAGATGATAAACTCAGCTCCAACTACAGTTGACTATAAATATTTGTTTATTTTAGTGTGTGTGTGTTTGTATAAACAAAATAGAAGGAACGAGAGAAGAATGACCTTCATACAGGCTTTTCTGTTTATCTCTATTAAAATCTGTATGTGTGTGTTTGGGTGTTACTTGACAATAAGTGCTGTGTGGGCTGATGGCTCTGGTCTACCTGTAGTGTGTGTGTGTGTGTGTGTGTGTATGAATAGAGCTCAGTGTTGATTCAGTGTTACGAGGTGGAGTGTTTGTATTTGTGTTAAAGTGAATAGAAGGTGTGTAGGAGTAGAGCTGGAGCCAGGCTTAAATCAGGCCCGAAACCCGAATGTAGCCCGACAATATGTGCTCGAACCCGAAACTAACCATCATGTCTGAAATCAAGAGTCTCTTAAACTCCTCTCTCAGAAACTGACGCAAGCCAAGCATCATCATCCCAGACGCAGAATGAAACAGGACAGCCCTGGGAAATGAAATGAAAACAAACCTGCACTTTTCCTGAACCGGTTCTGTTTTCTCACCGTAAGCCTGGATCTCTGCGCAGGTTGAACTCTGTTTAGGGCGATGAAAGCAGGGAGGAATGAAGCGAGGAGGGAGACTAAAATGCAGGGGAAACGCAGGGTCATTGGTCAGAGCTGCGGGAACACGCCAGGGAATTTTAAACCCGAGGCTGACACGGAGAAGGACGTCCAAAAAGGGACGGAAGGAGTCTGGTGCTGTCAGGTTCTTTCTAGGAGAGTGATCTAGTGTGTGTGAGAGAGAGTGAGTTTATACTTTCTCAGCCATTGTAGTTTTGGCCCAGCTGGCTCTGCAGGTATTACTAATGCAGTCTGCTGTTACATAATCACAGAGAGACTGCAGTGTGAGTGTGTGTGAGTGAGTGTGTGTGTGTGACTGAAGTGCCTGTGTGGGCATGGTGTCCTTCTGTTCCAGTAAAAGTGTGTGTGTGTGTGTGTGTGAGCATCCTGAGCATGCGCTGAGTTTGATCACCAGAGGTGTTGTAGCCATAAAGGACTTCTGGTGAGGACAACAGGATTGCACAGGACGCTCGATGTTATAAAGCACAAGTGTCTGGTTTGGTGTTGTGATACGCAGTTTCAGAAAGGATACAGTGGTACCTCATGCAACTTTGAGGAAACACTCGCACTCCCATTTTTGAGTACCATGACTAAATAGCACAGAAAAATCATGGACAACATTCTCCCCTTTATAGAGGAAAACACCAGGCTAGCGGTCTCCAGAAAAAAAATAAATAAAAAAATAAGCCCAGTGGTTAAAACAGTTTTTAACCCTGTGGAAGACGAGAAACATCACACATAATTCTGGGAAAGCTGTCGTGATTAGTTGGTGTCATCAATGATGTCAACACTGAAAGTGCACCAAAGTCTGTGTATTTATTCAAATAATTTACTTTTATGATTTCTGCCCATCAAAGAAATAACACTTCTTGAATATAAATCACAGTACTAACTGTCGGAGAAATGGATGTTCTCCTGGTACTGAACGTCCCTTCAGAGTGCTTTAAGACAGCGCTGCAGCTCGTTAATGGAAGTGATTTACACACAAACTGCTGAAGAGGAAGTTTCCATAAGTTTCCATAATAGATGAGGTTGTCAAATATTAATGATAAAAACTTCTTGACATCTGTATGTGAGAGAGAGAGAGAGAGAGAGGACTTGATTATCTCGAATTCTGCTGTGCGTGCACTCTTTGTTTTCTGAAACTGGGTTCGAACAAACATCCCAACCACACACACACACACAGAGATCAGTAAACCTGGCACTGAGGGCTGTTTTCCCATGATGTAATTCTTTACTCTTCTACTTTTTGATCACAGAAGATCAACCAAGAAATGTAGAAGTTCATATCACTTCAGCTCTGAGGCTAATGTACCCAATGAGTCTTCTACTTTTCGTTGTCTTCTTTGTCTTATTTGACTTCTAATCCTTCTCTGTTTCTTCCTGTCCTCTCATCTTTGAATAGGCTGGGCTTGGTTAAAAAAGAAGGATGTGATTGGCTGGATTTGGTTTGAATTGATCGTTTTGTGTCGAGGACAATGGCGCACATAGCTCGTTTGTCATTTTATCACCGAGACCTTGGGTTTTGAGGTGGGAATATAACCTTGCTGATTCAAGCTGTACACACACACACACACACACACACACACACACACGCCCTGTTTCCCTCCCTCCCTTCTTTTTCCTCTGTTTAATTCATATTGACACTCAGATATGCTTGTTAACGCCCGTTTATACTAAAACAGTCTCTGACTCCTGTTGTTCTCATGTTTAATTCAGGTCCTCCTCTCACTATTACAGCAGACTTAAGAGCTGAAACTCAAACCTGTTACTGAAGGCAGGAGTGTCACATTATTGTCTCACTTTTTACCAGAAAAAGTTGCTTTTAACACATGGGCCTCCTCCAGCTGCTCAGTTTCATCACTCCTCCATTTCCTGCGTTCCCTCTGGATTTTGGGTTAAGAGCTGCTGGTCTTGATTGGGTTTGATTCTAGAAAGACAATGTCCGAACAACTGCAGTAGTTTACCAAACACAAAAATATTAGCAGAGCCAGTGTATTTGGAGCCTGGACACTTTCTCTAGCCATCATTATGCCAAATATGTTGATTCTAAAATATTAGAAGCCCAAATGAGAGTCCTTAATGATTGTGTGTCAATAGGGGTCAGAGAAATAAATTTATTTTACTTAATTTTTATTTCTATCTATTTTGCTCTTCTTGGCCCTCACACATTTTGAACCGAACCATGCTTGTGCACAGTTGAACAGTCTGCTTTGAGCCTGCTTTTATTTTCCATTCTTTCGGATCAACCCGTCAACAGACACGGACCCGAACAGACGGTTGATTTCTCTTTAGCACTGTGAACTATGGAGGCTTTTGTGGTGCATTTTGATGACGCATTATATCATTACTTCACACACATACCACGGTGTGAATCATTCGGGTATGAGCTGGATTGCCGACACGCCAAACATAAGCACTTTGAGAAATGAACACACAAAATACTAACGAAAATAGAAAATGCTTTTTTTTCAGCTTCAGTTTGTGTCTTTTGACCAAAAAATGAAAAGCATTTTAACGACGGCAGAGTTCCGGCTCGGTACAGCTCGCATTATTTACCATGGAAAAACACTTCCTCACGGTACAGCTCTGTTCCTGGTGTCGGTGGAAAAGCCCCATTCGGAGGCCTATACACAGAGTTCTCTTTGGGAAGCAGAACCGGAAAAGCTTCAGAGATCTGAAACGTCCCGGACCAGGCCACGTTCGTCCTTTTCTCAGTGTCTTGAAAAAGCCTCAGTGCCTGCGTGAGAGACAGGAAGTGCTGGAATTCCTTTGGGAACGAGACACAACAGCAGAGAGGAGGGAGGAAAAAAGGGAAGAGTGAAAAAGGAATAAAGGAAGAGATTCTTATCTGTGCCAAGGCTTTCTGCTCTCTGGTGCACAATACCGGTCGAAGATCTTGGTCTCCACTTACTATAGTGCTGCAGGCCGTTTCCATAGCAATGCCAACGGGCTCGGTCGTCAGCGGGCGTTACCACTGCCAGCTATTCTTATTGACCACATTTAAGAGTTGCGGCATGGAAGTCCGGCCAAGTGTGTTTGTTGTAATATTTATAGTCTCTGTGGTGCAGAGGGTGGATTTTTGGGGCTTCTAATGGCGTTGTGCTGAAACAGAACTGGAACTGTTTATTCCTCATTAAAGAGCCCATAGCTTGGCATTTGTTTTCTTAATGCCTACATTTTTGACCCAAACCTACAGTTTATTTATAAAAGCCAAGATGCAGCATCTTTTAAAGGTATCAACCTTTATCGGTAAGCCATGCTTACTTACCCATGAGTTCTAACTTCTTTCAGCTGCTCCTGTTAGGTCTACACAGTGGATCCTCCATCTCCATGTCTTCCTGTCCTCTGCATCTTCCTCTTTCACCCTGTCCCCCTGTATGTCCTTTTTGTCCTTCCTCTTTCCTGGCAGTTCCATCCTCAACATCCTTCTCCTGATATACTCCTCGCCTCTGGACATTTCCAAACCAAAGCTATCTCACTTTGTTTTCAAAACCATTCAGTTTGAGCTGTCCTTCCTCCCTCCTAATGCAAATCTCAGCTTCTTTAGCTCTGATGCCTCCAGTCTTTTCGTCAGCGCTGTTGTCTGTAATAGTAGAGTAGAGTAGAGTATTCTTTGACATGACATGTTTAACATAGAATAGAATAATCATTTATTATCCCATGAATGAGAAATTCAGGTGTTACAGGCCTCTTTAACAAGAAAGACCAAGAAAGAAAGAATATATAAAACACAAGGAAAGATATCCATATACAGAGCTATATATGCATATTCATATTTACAGAACATAGCTGGTCTCACTACCATCCTGTAAACTTTCCCCTTCACTGTTGCTTGTAGTCGTTTTATTGTTGATTATTTTACCACCATCATCATCCCTAATAAACACTTGAAGTGTTAGACAATAAAAACGTCTATTTTTGTTTTGGAGATGTCCGGTTCCATTCAGTAACATTTAAAGGAATGAACCGTTTTACGTCAGACCCAGTCTGAGTGATTTATTTACATTCACTTAAAAATCAGATTAAATGAGGCCCACAGAACAGATGAACTTCCTCTCTGATCCTCTGTAGTCTCTCTCCACACTAACACCACTGTTCTGCTGGAGTCCTTCAGCAGTTGGACGGCTTTCTGAGTGCCTGAGCAGAAAGGCCAGCCTGTGCTGGTCCACAGGGGTCAGAACAGGAAGTGAAGGGAAATAACGGGATGGGGGCAGCCAAGGTCTCCCACAAGGGGAGAGTTCTGCCCGCTGAGGGTCACTCTGGTCTCTTGCCAAGCTCCGCTCCCTGTGGACTCTGGATCTACATTGTCCAGAGCTTGCTTTGACACAGTTGATGTAGAAATAAACCCATTAAAGTGATTTTGGCAGAAATTGTATCATTTTTCCAGCAGAGACTTCTGCCAGAGATTAAATATTTATAAAACGGCTTATAAAACTTCAGATTTCTGAAATTTTTCAGAGTGAATTCCATTTCTTAATTGCAGGGACAGTCTCCCAGGAGCAACTTGGTGTAAGGAGACAGATGACATTTGAATCTGCGCCCTTTGATTCATCAGCGAGTACAGGGGGTCTGCGTAATCCTCCAAGAACGGCCTCTTCTTTTTCTTTCTGCTGTTTCTGTTGAAGTCTCAATAGCTGATCGACATGGACATTCTCTCCTTCATCTTCCTCTTTCACACCGTCTCCATGCATGTCCTCTCTCACCACATCCATAAACCTCCTCTTTGTCCTTCCTCTTTCCTGGCAGCTCCATCCTCAACATCCTTCTCCTGAAATGCTCTTGTACTCTCATCTGGACATGGCCAAACCAACACAGTCTCACTTCTCTCACTTTGTCTTCAAACCATCCCTAGTTCCTAATCCTGGGTTAGGGTTAGGGTTAATCCATCCTCCTCCCTCCTGATGCAAATCTCAGCATCTTTAACTCTGACACCTCCACCTCCACCTCCACCATCCGTCTTCCTTCCAGCGCTGCCGTCTCCAACCTGTATAACAAATCTGGTCTCGCTACCGTCCTCTAAAGCTTCCTCTTGTTGATACACTTGTTTTACCATCATCATCCCTAATAAACACTTTGAAGACATGTAGAAGGCAGTAGAAACAGCTATATTTGTTTTGGAGTTGTCCTTCACAAAGTTTCTCAACGAGGCCCGACGAGATTAAAGAAAGAAAGCTGTAATTGAAAACATGAGCTCTTAAAACAACTACGATGAAATAACGCAGCAGTGACCTCATTCCTGCCGACCACAAGTGTTTTTAAAATAGCCTTTGTTGCGTAAGGGGGTTTTATTTATTGATTTATCTGCATTTTTGTTACCTCATTAAGTATAAAATACATTTACTCTGTGTATTCATATTGTTCCAGATAAACTGTGTTCATTTTTTAGACATACTTGAGTGTCTAAGTATCAATTGTGTATTATGATGATGATGATGATGACGACTAAACGTATTAGTTATGATAATATAGGGGCATATTGTTAAATATATGTCTAATGCTTCTGGAAATCTTCCTCCTGCAACATATGGATTTAATACATATTGGAATATTGTAATTTTAACTAAATATATATCTAATGCCTATATGAGTTATTATATGGATGTAATACATAAGGTCATATTTTTATTTCATTTAAAAACACAGTCTCAATCAAAACTCTGTATAACTGTGTGTGTGTGTGTGTGTGTGTGTGTGTGTGTGTGTGTGTGTGTGTGTGTGACCCCTCTTAAGGTGTGTTATGAACCCTGTAGAGTTGTTTAGGTGACTGTGTGTGACCTTCAGGTGTTTTTCCATTTGTCTTAACCCGGACTGACCTGACTCGCCTTTACACACACAAAGCTGGATCTGTGGCTTAGTGCAGCAAAAACACTCCCAATTCTTCAGGATGACCTATAATGTAATTATCTGCACTGGCATATTTTAGAGCACGGTTCTAGACAACAGTGTGTTGCAGTGTCAGAAACCACATAAACAAGTCTGTTACAGTGAACACACACTTTTAGAGGAGTGTGTGATCAGCACTAGAGCAAAACAAAATGTTAAATGTGATTGACAGTGTTGGAGTCAGGATTTTTTAACAGCTTTAACAAGAGGTAGTCTGTGTTTTCCTCCTCCCTCAGGGTGGTCCAGAGACTCTTAGTCTTTGTGGTGTGTGTGTGTGTGTGTGTGTGAATGAGGAGCTCAGCGGCTGACAGTGCAGAGCCGTTCTAGAAGATGAGTGAAGATAAGCTCTTTATGGCAACAGGACCGTCAGAATGGCCGAGAGTTAATACACGAACACACACTCGCGCGCTCTCTCACTTCTCATGTACTCTTTTCTTTTTTTTTTTTTCTTTCATTTTTCTTTTTCTCTATCTGTCTCTTCACTTTATTTTTTTTAATGTCTCTTACTTTGTGTTCCTCTCCTTGCTGTCGGCTTTCCCTATTCTCACTCTGTATGTCCCTCTTTCTTTTTGTGTCTTGTGTAAATTTAAAGTGTGTGTGTTAGAGAGAGAGAGAGAGAAAATGAGAATGCTGTGGTGTGCTGGTACTGTGTAATAGGATCCAGAAGTTCTGGAGTAGTTTTTCGTTGCATGGAAACATTATGTCATAGGAAATCACACACACACAAATGCGCGCGCACACACACACACACACACACACACACACACACACACACACACAGACAGTCCTGCTGTAATGGAACAGCCCAGGAGTTAAAGCACCCCGTACTGATTGCTCTGCCACTTTGTCTTTCCAGTGAATGGTGCAAAGTTTTCTCAAGTCTGTTACGTGAAATAGATCAACATGATCATGCCCTTAAATGGAGGAAATTATACTCATGAATGCTCAATAATACTCATTCTGACAGAGTGTAATACACTGTAGGCATGGTAGGGGGCGATATGGCTAAGGACACACCCACACACACTCATAAATCACATGCTGTGGGGAGTAAATGAATGACCGAGAGAAAAGGAAGGTTATTGTTTATTAACTCAGTTAAAGTCACCTGACTGGGTTAGCAGAGACATTTCAGCCCTAATTTTCTCTCACTCACTCACTCACTCACTCACTCACTCACACACACACACTCTCTGAACCTTTTCTGTCCAAAGCACTGGCCTTTTCCAGCTTTTTTTTCCAAAACTGCTGGCTCCCATCCTGTGTGAATCATATCAACAGCTCTAACAGCTAAATGACCTCAGTAACATCTGGATGAAATTAAGCCATTAGGCACTAAGATCGGCCACATTAATAGGGAATCCCACCAATTTTTAGGAATAATAAACAAAGATGTAAACAAGGATTTGGTCCAAAATCTTCTCCAAACTCTGGCAAAACTCAGCGTTTAGTGTCTCAGGCAGCATCGTCAACACTCTGACAGCTCAATGTGTTTGGAGGTGAATGAAAATCGCCAGCTCTGTTTTTAAAATATATATATTTAAATATCTTTTACATGCTTGTGTTCCGCTGTGGGGTTCCTGTTCCTGTTATCCACCCTCTGAATCAAATCAAATCGAAGTCTTCTAACATTTACTGTTTCGGTTCACTTAATTCAGTGGGGAAATGGCTGAATTGTAAGATTAAAATGAAGTAAAGTCAAACGTGTCCCTGATATGCATTCTTGAGTGTAAAGGAAAAACATGCATGTCTTCTCTCCCGTGTTTGTGTTCAGGAAAAGTCTGGGTGCCCAAAAATCAGCCGATCGAAACGTGCAAGGAGGAAGCGACGACCCTCGACCCTGAGCTAGAGGAGGCGTTGTCCAGCGCTACTGACACTGAGCTGTGCGACCTGGCAGGTGGGTGAGGTTCAGTTACCGTTCCTTGATCAGTTGAGGTGTTTTTGCAGCGGGGACTCTGCTCTGAGGGCTGCTCCTGTGTCCCCGGCAGTCTCGGACCGCAGTACCGCCCACTTCCAACGGTACATCTGACACTCGAGTATAAAAAGTCAAAACATCTGATCCGCCTTATAGACTCTGGCTGTACAGATTAGATAAGCTTCAACAATGACCTTCATTTACACTCGGCGGAGCACATCCCGCTCAGGATCACTGCCCTTATTTCCTTTTTTATCCCACGTTCTCCACTCCTGCTCGGGTGCAGTTATTATTCAGACTCCGATTACCCACACTGTACTGTCTTCAGTGCAGAACAGGCTTCCTTTACCTGAAGTGACTGCCAAAAGCAGAGATTTGGCAGCAACCTGGATTTAACTGGCAAACCTGTGAACTGAAAAGTGCTCCTTCCACCTTGTTGTGTAATCCTATCTGTATCTTGGCACTACGTAGTGTTTTATAATCTTATTATGATTAATGATAATGAAACAGTAAATTAATATTATATGCAGCAGTCTGGACCACCCTGGTGCAATGTACTTGTTTTTGTTGATTTTGTAAGTATTTAAGTTACCAGAAACTGCTGGTTTTGAGGGAGTTACCCGGTCAAAGTGTTCTTGAGCGAATACAGTGTCTATCATTCATCAGAATGCATACCGATGGAAAGAAACAAAATAGAAACAAACAAAACAAAAAACGAACAAGGAAGGAAAAAGACGAGTTCTTGTCTGTCTTTAATGAGGGCCGTATTTAGAGAAGTTGGTCACTGAGGGAGAAACGTGGTTTTTGCTCATCAGTGAACGAGGCAGAGCTGTGCTGCATTTCTATCCAAGCTGAGGCTTAAATTACAGACTCGATTTCTGATGTGCAGCCAGGCAAGTGGTTTTGCTGTGTGTGATATTTATTTATTTTTTTGGCGTGTGATAAAAGACGAGACTCAAACAGATCGCTGGCCGCGGGTTGTATCTTGTTTGTGTCGTGTTTAACAGCAAGTCTTTTTTTGTCGTTTTTGTAGCTATCCTTGGAGTGCACACACTGGTGACGAGCACACAAAGCTACGACGGGACTCCCAGTAAAGACGGCTACAACAGTACGTCATTTTTACTCTTTAACTCTTTCCTAAGTGACCTTTTTGATCCTTTCTTTACACTTAATAAAAATCTGTTTCTGCTGCTGTGCCTTTAAGACTAGGGTGCTGGTGGTCTAGTGGTGGTACTTGTCTACGGTCCTCTGGATCAAGAGGTCCCAGGTTCAAATCCCACCTAGCACTACCACCACAGGGTCCCTGAGACCCTTAACCCTGAGTGTCTCCAGGGGGGACCGTCCCTGTAATTAGGACATGGAAGTCGCTCTGGATAAGAGCGTCTGCTAAATGCTGTTAATGTAAGACGAAATATATGTAAATGAGATCCATACTGATTCGCTGCCTGGTGTTCGGCCATTTTTAGAAACATACTTCGTCACAGCAGAGCAGCACTGCTGAAGGAATTACCTGAAAGGAATGTTTTGGACTTTCTAAATGTGCTGTTCTTTGCAGTTTAGTTTATAAATGTGGATTGAACACAGAATTTAATCTTATTTTAAAAATGAAAAAAAAATGATTTATATATATATATATATATAAACTCGTTTATTTTGGCTTTTTAATAAGATTAAGAGATTACAAAAAAGTTGCCAAAAATGAATAACTCTGCAGAAAAGCCAATAATTACAGCTTGTTCTAATCAGATTGTCAGCTTAACTTTTCAAGCCCCATTTTTATTTGGACTTCAGCGATAGTTTGGAGAAAATAAGACTGATTTGCTCAAGTGTGTCTGTTTAGTGCTTTGGATGGTAATGAGCTTTTTTTCTTTAATGTATTTGAATAAAAGATGGATGGAGATGGATTCATACACTGTCGTTCAAGTGTGTTTTAGCTGTTAAATGGTTTTCTCACCACACGTTTGCTGGTTCATCTGTACAAATGTACGTGTGTGTGTGTGTTTTATCTCTAAATATGAAAATACTGTGTTCTGTTAATGTGCTGTTATGACTATCTCTAATAGTTGTGTAGCTACACTTGGTGTTTTCAGCTGGATTGGATCGCCGCTCCTGTGCAGTTTGCTTAAATATGTAGTTGCTCCGATGTGTTTTAATGAAATTGTATTAAACTGAAGGCAACACGAGTGATTAATTTGCTGCTGGGATCCATGAATACATGGCCGTTAGTGACAGTGAGATTAAGTGTAACCGCGGGATTATTGATTGGTCATTCGTGTTGCCGTCTCTGCTTTAGACGTAATAAAAGGAGAAAAGGTGAAGCCGGTTTTCGACGAGCCGCCCAACCCGACTAACGTGGAGGAAACTCTGCAAAGGATAAAAGCCAACGACCCCACGCTCACTGAGGTCAACCTCAACAACATTAAGGTACTGAACCTGAGCATGGTATTTATTTTTACAATTCATTTCATGTTTTAAATCCTCGTATGAAGAATCTCGAGTCAGACACGCATGATTACTTTCCTGCTTTTAAGGTAGTCATTATAATGATATAATGGGAGAAATAGGGATAAAATTCAGTTTTTATTCAACATCATATGCAGTGTTTCTCATGTAATGTATATTTATGATCTACTTCAAGTTTATACTACTATAAGCTATTTTGAGATTTAAGGAAATGTGTTTATTATATATTATAAAAAAATTATAGATAAATACATTTTAAAACGATAAGGTTTTTAGCCATGTCTCACTAACTTTAGCCAACAGTGAGAGATGGTTTCACTAACATTAATGTCTGGCACCTTACGTGTGTTTGTAGAACATTCCCATCCCCACGCTGAAGGATTTGGCTAAAGCCTTGGAGAAGAACACGCACGTGAAGAAGTTCAGCCTTGCGGCGACGCGAAGCAACGACCCCGTTGCAGTGGTGAGTCAGCGTCCGGAAATATGAGCGAGAAGTTTTATCATAATAAATGAATGCTACATTACAGCTCTCTTTAATATCTTTAAGTGCGAAGACTCTTTTTCTCTTCTCTTTTCTGTTACTCCCTCCATTCACTTCTGATTCAAGCACCCTGTGTTCATTGCTGCGTCTTTTTTTTGCTGATGTACGTGAATGATCTCTGTTCTGAATCTTCAACACTTCAGCAAGAATGGGTAGAGCCACAGACGGATGCAATGCATCAGATTTTTTATGAGAACACTGATGAGCACTTGAAAACAGTCTGTCTTTGCAGCTAATGTGTGTACACGGACAAAGAATGATTATATTAGCCTCTCCTGTTTTAAATAAAAGTCTGTTTTTACATGATCTGGGCTCTTTAAACCAGAAAATGTAGTTCATGATTCAAATGCAGGTGTCAGAGTGATGGTCATTTGTATGTATTTCATCACTTGTAATGCCATTGTTTTTCTTGTTTAAAAAAAAGGCTAACTGTGTGTGTGTGTGTGTGTGTGTCTGTTTGTTCTAGGCATTCGCAGATATGCTGAGAGAGAACAAGACATTAAGGAGTTTAAATTTGGAGTCGAATTTCATCACCGGTGCTGGAGTTCAGGCGCTTGTTGAGGCTCTCCGGGACAACGACACGCTCTCCGAGATCAAGATTGATAACCAGGTAACACAAAATTGAAAAAGCCCCACGACTTAAAAACGACGAAAAGCTCCGGGGCAGCGGTGGCCTAGTGGTTAGGGCGTTAGCCACATGATCGGAGGATCGGGGGTTCAAACCCCTTCCCAATAGGTTGCCCTGAGGTACCCTTGAGCAAGGTACCGTCCCCATCACTGCTCCCCGGGCGCTTTCAATAGCTGCCCACTGCTGCACGGGTTTGAGTGTGCATGGGTTAAATGAGGAGGTCCAATTTCGTTGTGGTTCATGTGTGCTGTGCCGTGACCTCGCAATGACAAGGGTTGTCACTTTCACTTTTCACTTTCACTTTAGGTCAATAACTTTCTCGTAAACGTTACCTCTGGGAACCAGATGAGCAGGAGTGCTGAAGGGACGAATTTCAGATTTCTTCCACTTAAACTACTGAAAATATATAAAAAAAAAAAAAAACAAAACAAAAAACAGAATTTTCAAGTGAATTTAAAGGCCTGAGTGTGCTTGTTAGAGTTTTCATTTTGAAAGAGAATATTACTCATTTTTGTTTTGATGGTAAAACGGAGGAAGAAAAGCTTCCCTCGCTTTCGGTCACTCTGGGGCAGCTTGAGGTGCCGAAGCGAAGCGTGGGCGTGTTTACTTTGTTTTGGCTGCATGTTGAGAGACGCACCTACAGATTCATTCATGAAGAACGCTGTCACTGTGTGCGATTCCCACGACTAAGCTCTTTTAGTTTATTCTCGTTTTACTTTTTGTTTGTTTTCTTTTTTCCTCTGACTGCACATCTAGCAGGTAGGTATCGAGAGTAGATCATTGAGATGATGGTCTTGGCCGGTATTTACGGAGTGATTGAGGGTAAGATTGCTGATGAGATTCTACCTGAGTTTATGTTGACTGCAAGCCACGGCCAAGCTAAAATATATCCTGTTTTAGCATGATCTTCAGAGTTTCTTCCATAGTTTAGTTAGGCTTCATATCAGAATGAGACCAAACTGTGGCTAAAATATGTCTTTCGTTTATTGAAAAAGATATCCAGCATCAAATGATCTTAAAAAAGTGGTTAGTCTTTCATTTCACCTTTTAATCAGATTTAGTTGATGTTTGGGTTTGGTCAGACTAGCCACACCCTAACTTGATTACGGTCAGCTGTGTTGAATATAAACATCAGGACAGCAGGGAGGGACAGGATTAGCAATGAGTATATTAGAAAGACAGCTCAGGCTGGACAGGTTGTCTCCAAAGTGAGAGAAGTGAGACTGCGTTGGTTTGGACGTGTCCAGAAGAGAGACGAGGAGTTTATCAGGAGAAGGATGTTGAAGATGGAGCTGCCAGGAAAGAGGAGAAGAGGAAGGACAAAGAGGAGGATTATTGGATGTGCTGAGAAAGGACATGCTGGCGGTCAGTGTGAGTGAGGAAGATGTAGAGGACAGGAAGACATGGGGATGGACAATGACTCGTGACTCAGCATGGAGCAGTAAGAGTTAAAAAGCACTATATAAATAAAACTGACTTGGCCATGGACGGGATGGACGGGTTGCTTTGCCTGGAGAGCAGAAAATAATAGTAACAAATTCTGCTCAGATATTTCTACAGGAAGGCTTCCGGGTCTGAGCTGACCTGAAAGAGCAGGTCCGTTTCTTAACGGCTCAGAAAAACCACGGTTACCGAGTCAACGTCCTGACTTGATCTTAGCCGAGATGCTGTGGCCGGACTTTGAAACGAGATGATGACTGTCCCTGTTATGATGATGTTGCTGTTTGTTTTCAGAGGCAGCAGCTGGGCACCACAGTGGAGATGGAGATAGCGAAGATGCTGGAGGCCAACACCAGCATAGTCAAGTTCGGATACCACTTCACCCAGCAGGGACCACGAGCCAGGGCTGCGGCCGCCATCACCAAGAACAACGACCTGGGTAACGCACGCTTACACACGCATACATGGATGCTTTTAGAGGTTTTAGACGGGTAAAGAACTCCTTGTGTATCCTGTAGATTTATGGTGACCATCAGCAGAAGCTCTTAATTTAAATTTATTGTTTGTTTTAGATGTCAGAACTGGAATGCACTTTATATGATCCCTTACAATCGTAATTATTATACGACGGTGTACTTACACATTATCATATAAAACAGTGCAGCTGCACAGAAAATAGCAGCCTTACTGTAGAAGGCACAACCTTCTACATGGAAAATACCTTCGTTAAGATTCTTTAGTCGTGAAGATAATCATGCTTTTTGGAGCATTTCATGTGAAAGTAATTCCTCTCATTTTCTGAATACTGTAATTACTGTAAACACAGAAGTCGTTACGTACGCATCATTTCCTGAGCTGCTTTGCTGTAATCTGGCTGTAGCAAAGACTAACTAGAAAATATTGCGCCAAAATCTAAAGCATAAGCACTGCAAACATTTGTTCAAACACAGCCTTCAAAATATATTCATGGTAGGAAATTATGAAAAAGCCTAGAGGTCCAAATCTGTCCACAATAAAGAGCAACATACATTCATCCTGACTAACGACTGCTGACGAGCCTAAAAGGATCACTGCTCAGTCTGCAGTTCTACACAGAATCTGTTCTGTGACGATCTGTAATAGCTGCAGGTCTAGATTTTAGTCCTGCTGTTTTACAGCATGGAACACTTACGTCTTGGTTTGGAGGAGTGTGTGTGTGTGTGTGTGTGTGTGTGTGTGTGTTGGGGGATCAGGGGTCATTTTATGGTCCCTCGTGACGGCCCATTTCCTGTTGCTGGGCTGAATATTCAAACTTAAATCCCACCAGAACCTCCGCCCAGCCCAAACCACTTTTAATACGACATTAAGGCCTTTTTCTTCCTTTTCTCTCTCTCTCTCTCTCTCTCCCTCTCTTCCACTCTTGTTTTATTAGTTCACTTGTAAATATATTGTTTGTCATTTCATTCGTATAAAGAATGGTTTGATAAGTTGTGCTGATTTTTCTTTCTCTCTCCTTGTTTTTTAGAGGGTTTTTTTTTCTGTTATCATCCCTCTATCCTCTCATCTAAAGCTGGAATACCTCTCCTCCGCTGCTGTTATCCATGCCACTGAGTGAAAGTGACCTGAAGAGTGTGTGTGTGTGTGTGTGTTTGTGTGAGAGAGTGTTTCTGTGTAAGATGCTGGTAATTTTTTTCTTCTTCTCCTTATTCTGTGTGAAAGCATGATGTTTGCCCTTAATCCTGAACTCTTTTAGCTCACATGCTTACAGTATGAATTCACGCGCAAGTATCAACTCCACAGTCTGCTTTTTTTTAAAAATGCCTGAAAAGAAAGTGCACCCGTTCTTTCAGGCTGTTTTAATTTGTTCAGACTGTGGGGTTTTTAAATTGCTTATGAATTTTGCCACGCTCGATTTAGGAATGCGTTGCAGTGCAGGTGTGTCTCACTTGCTTTTCACGTAGCTGTGTGGAGTGTTAATGACTCACCCGCATGTTGGACTGTGTGTGTGTAAAAGTCTGGTGAGTTATCAGAATGTTTTATTTGACCCACACATTAGTCGAGCAGCTCTGCCAGAATGAGTCTATGTATGTCTGTTAAAAGTCTAATCTACCTTTGCCTTTAACCCTCAGACATCACAGACGTTGTGAAGAAATAACAAAGGTTTCTAAATCGTAGCTGATACATTTGGAGAAATCAGGGGGATTCCTAGAAGGAAAACATTCTTTTACGTTTTCAACAGATGAGAAAAATCAAAAATGCATTAGTTGAGACACCGGCCTACAGGCAACAGGTTAAGGTGCTTCTGTTGGCTGTGTGTCTTCATCTGAAACATCAGGAGTGTCCACTGTGGCAGGGTTCGCCATGGTAACGAGATCAGTGTTTGACTAACTCGTCTGGGTCCCTTAATCTCCTTAGATGACCAGATCTCGTTAAACGGTCTCTCTCTTCACACAGCATGTGCTTTGGACCAACTAGAGGGGCTGCTGCCATCACTGCTTAACATCATTTAAAGGGATATTTTGGCCAAAAAATCAAGCCCTTGAAATGTAGACGACCCGTGTGTGTTGGGTTCTTTTAGTTTTGCACTGGAGGATAATTAATCTTAGATATGATCATGATTATACCCTCCTGTTTAGCATGGTGCATTCTTGAATCTTGCAGTCAAATACTGTTTTAGACTCCACACACACACAGCTGACATTGAAAGATTTCCATTTAGAATCGAATGGTGATGAAGAAGTACCACACAGTACCACCCAGCAGTGAATGTCCTGACAGCTGGCTTGGTGTCCACATACTTTTGTCAGTTTTTCTAGAAGTAATGTTTGAGAAACCGTAAGTCTTCAGTGATTAAAGAACCCCTTTACCCGTTTTGAGACGAGCATGTGATGATTCGAGCACCATGTTAATTGGTGGGGCACCCCGTCAGCCTTGTAGCTCTAGCGCTAAAGAAACATCTACAATAGAGAGGAAAGAAGATTTTTGGGTGAACTATCCCTTTAAATCGACCCCTGAGGTGGTCTTTAACTCTGCTCTTCTCATTTTCTCCCCATTTTTTGTCTTTCAGTGCGGCGGCGACGTTTGGAGAGGGATGCGTAGCGGAGTCTCTTGTCCTTTCTCCTCCTCTCTCGCTCACTCTCTCCATCTCTCTGGATGAGTCCTGTGCCAAACTCGGAGAGAGAGAGTGGCGCTTTACCCTGAATGAGGGACACAACTGGAAAATCCACCTTCTGGCTCTCAAACACCTGGTTCTGTTATTATATTGTTGTTGTCATCATTGTTATTGTTATTGGTTTTGTTTTTACAGCTGTAAATCTTTTTCTTCGGTAGTTTAGTTGTTTCATTTCAGTTTTTTTACCACTATTTAGTATTTGGGTTGTTTTTGTCTTTTTTTGTAATTGAGAAAAGGAAAATGTTAAGCTGAACAGAGGAATCGTGAACATTTTCAACACTCGTGCAAAGCTCATAATCTTCTAAAGAAAAAAATGAAAGCTGGTTTTGCAACACTAGTGAAGAATTGAAGCTCAGCAGAGAGAGAGAGAGAGGGAGAGAGAGGGAGAGAGAGAGTCCAGCTGAGAGGTTTTTAATGTTATCAGTGGGTTTGGCTGCTGAGGAACTGAAGTGATTGCTCCACATCCTGCAGGCAGAGACACACCCATGGTGAAAGTGCATTTTATTCATTGTGTGTATATATATATGTATGTGTGTGTGGTGTTCATGCATATGTTTTATGAAGTTTGTATGTTTATTCAACTTACAATCACTTTAAAGTGAATGCATCCTGTTTGTTGCACTGGATCTTCAAAACTAAAGCATCTGATAAGCAGTAGAAACGAAAATCCCACAGGTTAGCATCATCGCACTCTGCTTAAACTGTGGGCCAGTGTTCATTCATCTCTTACACACTTGCTTACGTGGTTTATGAGATTGTATGACATGGTGCTAATTGGTGGAGTAGTTAGCTTCACTGGTTTTGCAACTTCAGTGCAAATAGAATCATAAACGCACACAAACTTGCCCACTGCTGTCGAGATGTTTGGAATGACTTTTCTTCCATCTTAAATTAGTGCCACTTCCAACACTGTCAAACTGGCACAGAGCTTTAACTATGAGGACAGTTGAGAGTCCAGAATGATGAACGGCCCTGCTATTTCAGAATGACTAATAAGAAAATATTCTAAAGATTCTAATAAAAGATATCCAGGATAAAGTTCCAATAAAATGAATATTCAGAATGAATGTGTAGTTAACATGCATGCAGAGTGAGGATCTAATAAAATTAGGATTCATAATGACTTCTTTTTCAGTAATAATGATCAAATCAGAAAACTTTTAGAGATTTAAAGTAGAAATGAATGTTTGAAACACCTTCAGTGTTTCACCCTCACAGTTCAAGCCTTTGTAATCAATGTTATTTCAGAACTCTGAATAAAATAATGTTTAATACAGCAAGTGATTCCAAACTTCTGAACAGTGTATAAACACACGCGCGCACACGCATGTTACAAAAAGCCATTTAATGCAGATTATTCTTAAAAGGCCCATGTCATTGGAAAAACAGCCTTCCCTTTTGCTTTAACTGTGAAATATTAAGATTATGAAACAATATAGCCCAGTCCATGCAGTCCTCATAGGGACCTAATCGGCAAAAACAAAACAAAAACGCTGGAGTTGAACCCGTTGTTTTTGTGAAGTCACAAAAAACTTCATCTTCCTGTGAAGGTTTAATGTTAGTGGTTCCGTCTGGACTCTCTGACCCTAGGCTTTTCCTGTGTCTTTCAGTGGTAAAGGGTGGAAGATGGAAATGAAATAGGACTGTTTGGAGTTTTTTTTTGTTGTTTTTAAATCCAGGATATGAGCCTCTATAGTTGTTGCTGTCCTTAAAACAGTCATCAGAGTTAAATAACCCCCAG
The DNA here is from genome assembly GCA_017165825.1 of Hepsetus odoe. Taxonomy (NCBI): domain Eukaryota; kingdom Metazoa; phylum Chordata; class Actinopteri; order Characiformes; family Hepsetidae; genus Hepsetus; species Hepsetus odoe. The sequence continues at coordinate 854,754 of CM029375.1, read as the reverse complement.
CAGCTGAAAAGGGGACGAATGAAAACGCTGTGCATGATGTTCCGTTACAGACAGCTCCTGGTGATGCAGGGATTAGTGCAGTTCTCTCTCTCTCTCTTTCTGTTTATCATCTTCAGCTGAACCTCCTCTGTCCTGATCGGCACCGATGGCGAAGGTGAACTCATTTACACCCCAGGCGGTTCTGGGTTTGTGCTCCGTTCAGCCTGAAAAGACAAGTTTTGCTGAAAGACGGCTTTTTCCAAGCTTTAGTTAGTTTTAAAGATTGAGGGGACGATGGAGACCCCTGTGACTATGAGGTATCGGAGATGTTTAGGCGATTCCTCCGTGAAACATGCTTTTTATCATTGCTATCGGCTGACGAGTTAAAAAGCTGCAAAAAGAGTCTTTATAGGAATCTTTATTGCTCATCTCAGCTTTTCACCCTCTCACAGGCAGGTCTGCGTTAATCTAAATGCCAGTAAGTTGCCCCACTTTGGAAAAGGTTTCTCTTTTGGGCGTCACGCTTAATAAAGTAAAGATAATCTGATGAAGTCAACGCTAGGAGGTCGATAATGTTGCCTCTGAAGATGTTTGCACTGGGCCTGTAAGGTACAGTAGCATTAAATTAAACCTTGGTCGACTTTATTTGGACTAAGTAGAATTTTCCCTGACCTGTGGCTCTTAAAGAGAAAATGCAAACACTTAGCAGTGCTTTAACTGTGTAAAAGATATAATCCTGGCTGTTTGCTGGCCTGTAGAGGGATTGCGAAACTCTTTCAGGCTGAATGGACTTTTGATAACGAACCGAGCCATACCAGAGTCAGCGTGCTGGTACACAACCCGTTGCGAGTCTGCTTTACCGTGCCGGCTGTTTCCTCTTTAGCGCTGTGGAAGATGTGGTTGTTGTTTGTGACGTTAAATCATTGCTGAGTTTGTGGGGCTTTTCCACCGGCACCAGGAACCAAAAAAAGACACCTGTCCATCTTCTGTGCCTGTAGTAGTGTGGGCGGAGACGTCACACCTTCAGTCCGAGCTAGTAGGGCTGCTTCAGAGTTCTGGCTCAGGTGCGATTCACTTCCTCTTCGGAGTGTGGCTCGGTTCCTGGTGCCGGTGGAAAAGCCCCATGTCTTTATCATGAACTGTGTTCCTGTTTGTGAACCTGCAGCTCAGGTGATTCCAGCACCTCTAAAACATTCTTGTGTACGTAAACAGGAAAGGTGTAAACAAAGTCTCTCAGAGTGAACCTGCTGTGAAACATCCACAGAACTTTTCCCCGTGTGTGTGAAGGGAGCCAGGCGTGAATGTCCCTCACACACTTGTAGTGGAGACGCTGCCTGATGATGTTTTTATCAGTACGGAGAAGGTTTTGGACTAAAACGAAAACGGCTCACACTGAGGCTCTGATTTAGTTCAGACTATTTGACCATCCTCACTGTCCCTCAGAGACACAGAATGCTTTCAGTGTGAACACCTGGACCAATTTCATCTGTTCTAGCATTGCTTTTGTTTTTTGTTTTTGTACACATCAGTTTAGAAATCAGTGACCGGGCCTTGTGTATCAACTTAACTACTTTTTTTTTTTTTTTTTTTTTTTTCTTTCTCCCTCTCCCCCCTTTTTTCTGTGAACAATGAAAATGATGGTTTTAATTAGTTTTTTTGGCTTCTGGCTGATGTGGCTTTTCTCGGTTTTAAGGGTTGGGGCTTAGCAGGACCACGCTGTGTGTGTGTGTGTGTGTGTGTGTGTGTGTGTGTGTGTGTGTGTGTGTGTGTGTGTGTGTGTGTGTGTGCGCGCGCATGTTTGCACACATGGTCCTTCAGCCTGTGGAAACTGTATGATCTTTTCATGTTAATTCTAAGCATCCATCTCATGAAAGCCTCTTCTTCAGAAATCCCCCACACATACGTATGTAGATGATGTAACTGTGTAAATGTTAATGGGGCGTCCACGGCTGTACTGGAGCTCCTCCACTGTTCTAGTGCACGTTCGGTCTGAAGAAGAGGGTCTATAATACTGTACTGTGTAACTACAGCACGTCTACTATCAAAGATATTCAATAAAAATGTTTTTACCTACTCGTCCTACACACGTTTTGTGTTGGTTGGCAAATCCAGGCTGTTTTTATGGTGATGTTTTTTTTATGGTGTTTGGTTTTTTTTTTTTGTTTTTTATTTATTTATTTATTTTAATTCCCACAAGGCAGGTGGATCTTCATTACATCCAAAACAAAGATCCCGTCACTCCTTTTGTATATTCTGGGCCGCCGTTTTATAAACTAGGCCGATGCCCTCCACTGATTTCTCAAATTAAGGGGAACGACAGAAATGTCTGGAGATGACGTTTATCACAATGTTTCACTTCTCTGGAGAAATACACACAGCCGAGAGGGTCAGTTGATTATCTTTTTATTTAGCTTTATGTGATCTACACTAAACCCAGTGAAGCGGATCTGTTCTCTTTTTAATGAAGGCCGTTGTCAGTCTGGGGTCTTTGACCCTCTGGGCTTGGAGCACATTATTTAAATGGATCAAGAAAGACGTTTGTTTTTTTAATGCCGGTTTAAAACCTCTCCAAATTGTCAGTGCAGTTCAAGGCTGTAAAAATTTGGCTCTGCTTGTAAACTGCAAGTAAATCGAACACTAATGAAATTGATATTTCTCCATCACTCACATGCTGATCACCCTATTGCAAGTCACTGTTACACCCCTGGCCTAAATGTACACTCCTGATTATCTTCTTCTCATCAGAACCGCCACTGACCCTCGTTGACGCTGTGACCCAGTGACTGGGAACGATTTTAACCCTGGAAGGGGTTTTAAAAATAGCAGCCTTGGTGTCCAGACAGTCTCGCAGGTGTGTTTAGTGGTTCTTTCCTGGAAAATGTGAGTGAGTTTCTCGTTCTTTCATTCACAGTAATGGGACTGAGGCGTGTCCGACACCAGCCCTCCAAGCAGTTTGGGTTTTTCCGAGAGATTTTAAGTACAGCTGCTAAAAATAGCGGCCTAAAAATTTAAACGTCAAATTACAGCTTTTATCAGAAACATTCACCAATAATATTGCGCTCCACCTTCCCGCGAGAGAAACACCCTTCAGATGAAGTGCATCATCGCTCTCAGTGGAAGAACCAATGAGTTCTGAAGTCAGACTCACGATCACTGTGACTCTGTCAGGGGTTCGACTGAAACACCAGCTCTGCTGCTACCGAAACAGCAAGACCAGACTTAATAGCACATTATAAACTTATAAAACAGTAACGGTACCGGTTTACCAGTTTACATGGTGTGTGTTCTATTTTGGAGTTTTCTGTGTCATTTAATTCCGTTTTAGTGTTTATTTCTCTTTTACATAAAGACCCTTATCAACAAGTGAACGGGGAGGTTTACAGGACAATAGTGAGGTTATGTTATAGGGGTTGGAGATGGTAGTGAGACCAGCTATGTTATACGGATTGGACACAGTAATGAGACCAGCTGTGTTATACAGATTGGAGACGGTATTGAGACCAGCTATGTTATACGGGTTGGAGATGGCGATAAAGCAGAGCTGGAGGTGTCAGACTTAAAGATGCTGAGATCTGGGTCGAGACGGACAGGATCAGGAAGGAGTATTTCAAAGGGACAACTCAGGATGGACATTTTGGAGACAAAGTGAGAGAAGCGAGACCGTGTTGGTTCATGGATGGTGTGAAACAGGAAGATGCAGAGGACAGGAAGACATGGAGACATATACATGTCTCCATATTTGTGCCTCTGTCTCCAAAGTTGTAACAAGTCGTCCTGCAGAAACAAGGACTGTTCTGATTCAGGTCTTCTGGCTGCGGCTGCAGGTGCCTCTCTAATTGGCTGCAGGTCTGCAGGATTGCTCAGCATGCCAGTGGTGTGATCTCATCAAGCTGACATCATCCTCCAGAGCAGCAGAGCTTATCTCACACTGTTAGCACACGCACTCTCAGTCGGCCTGTCTGTGGCTGCAGGGGGAAATGAGTCAGCCTCAGCTTTGCGCCGGGGTCCACAAGCCTCGTTTTTCTTCCTTTTCTCTGTTCTTTCTTTGTGAAAACAGTTTTGATGTTCGTGTAAAGGTTCATCTAAAGCCTCAGTGTCAGAAAGCACATTAGGAGGTCTGTGGTTCACTGCACGATGAGTCTATTTGGCATCTTTGATCTTGTAAACTTACTGTCGGTTACAAACCTGAACTAAACAGCAGGGCTGATCTTCAGGCAGATCTTCGATCAGGTTCGTCAGAACTAGGACCGGTTCTAGATCAGCTCTCCTGAAAACAAAAAAGGCTATTTGGCTGGAGTTTATTTCAGGTGTTCCTGAAAGTGTTTTGAGTTGCTGCTTTCTGTTGAGTTCTTGGAGCTGCATTTCATCTCTGCCTTTGAGGAGCAGTCGTTTTCACGGCATCCCGTCAACCTTCACAGATTCTGTGGGTTATCATGATTTGGGATTAAAAATATCAGAACGGTCGCTGAAAAAAGACAGAAGGAGGAGGATGACCTGGCTGTGTGTCATCAAGAAACACAAGCTTCAGGTCACAACACGTTAAACACAAATACTGAGTCAGGAATGCCAGACGGGGCTTTAACTCAACCAAACAACCTGATTCAAGGCAAAATGAAACTTTAGTAAAGAAACTCTGAACAGTAATTCAAAGTGGACATTTTTCAAAACGTGAAGGATGTTTCTGAAGAAAATTTCTTTTGAAGTAGAGTAGAGTAGAGTGATCTTTTATTCTCCCACGAATGGGAAATTTGGGCATTACAGGGCTCTTAAAAAAGACAGGTGTATAGAAAGAGAAGAAAAAAATATATAAAGATATAAAGATATATAGAGAGAAAAGGAACAAGTACAGGAGAGAAAAAGAGGAGCTATAAATAAATAATAAATTAACTATCTATATATATATACATATACAAATCTACAATATACACGGTAATAAGTTATGAATGAATTATACATATAAATAACAAGTAGCAAAATATAAATATAGCAGAAATATGAATATAAATGTAAATGTAATAATAAATGTAATAACAATAATAATAATAATAATAATAATATAATATACAATACAGTAATAATAATTATATATATATATATATACATTATAATATATAACAATAATAAACAAGTAGTGAAAGTGACTTTTATGTGTGAGATTTGGTTAAAGTTGATGTGCTGTTGATGCAGAATGAACTTCAGCAGTGATGGGTTCTGTAATGTAGTCCCACCCACCTTAATTGAATCAAAAATGAAACCAGACATCCGTCCCAAGTGAGCAGACGCCTGAAAAAGCACATGATTTTTGCAAGATGCCCTGGAATGAGCCCGGTTTTTGTTTATGTAGCATTATTTTTTTACTTGTATTGTTGAAAGATATTATTCAGAGCACATCTGCAACTTATGAAGCAAAGATCAAAGAATTACCCGCTATTAAAATCACACAGCTGTCTGAAAAAAGGGTTAAAAGTGGGCTCCACTTCAAAAGTAATGCAGCAGTGACATCTAGTGGCCAACAGGTGAAGGACATGCTGTGCGTACAGTGTACCGGTAGGGGTCACTATAATCCCACTGAGGCCACAGCAGCTCGCCGTTAACAGGCTCATAATCCTTAATAATCATGGAGGCGAAAAGTGAACGAGTCCCTTAATGAAATGATTTTTGGTGAATGAATGAATCTGATGATGCTGTATTCATGTTAAAATATACATTTCTTAAAAATCCTGAAATAAAATCCTCTGTTTCAGTGCTTTCAGTGTTAACAGTTGTGTTTGGGCCTTCTGTGTATTTTTATTAAAACAAATTCTGATTCGGAGGAAATGAATCAAACCGAATCTGATTCAATGATCAGAATCGGATTTATTGGCCAACTTGTGTTAAACACAAACAATACACACACAACTCACACACAATATACACACAACACCCACAACATTCACACACACATAATATAATTGCCATTTCTTAATTGAACTGATTGAAGTACCTGATTGAACTAAACTGGATTGAAATAAACTGGATTAAGTGTTGCAGTGTTGTGGCCACGGGTTTCAGTGGAAGTGTGTTCATTCAGAGCCCGACAGCGAATACTGGGCAGCGGTGATCCAGTGGTGAGGGAGTTGCCCTGGATCTGAAGATTGGTACGTTGAGGGAATCAAAACCACAATCTTCTGATCTTCTGAAACCTGAGGTACCCTTGAGTAAGGTACTGTCCCCGTCACTGCTCCCCGGGCGCTTTCAATAGCTGCCCCCAGCTGCACGTGTGTGTGTGGGTGAAACGCAGAGGTTGAATTTCGTTGTGTCGTGCTGTGCTGCGTTTCACAATGACAAGAATAGTCACTTTCACTTCATTAATGAAGGAAGGAGTGTGGCCGGTGTTGTGTGTGCAGCATCACTTTAATGTGAGAGAAGCTCTTTGAACAGATCTTCACTTAAACAGAACGTCAGAACATCAGAACATCAGCCACAAAATCAACAGAGCGATGAAACAGGAACACACACACACACACACACTGTAGAAAGAAGAGGAGAGAGATTTGTAGGATAGAAGGATGGAAAAAGACTGAAAGAGAAAATGACCTGATAGATGGAAGGAGGAAGAAAGAAAGAAAGAGGAAAAGGATAGATAGATAGAGAGATGGAGTGGTTGTTATGGTGATGTTGAGAAGGGTGAGTCATTCTTTTCTTCCAACAGCTGGTCCATGAACACACACACACACACACACACACACACAATGTAAGACACACTAGAATTACTATCATAAAAAACGAGGGTTCCTTCATGGTTCTCGCTGTGAATGTCTGATTACTCTGGTAGAAAATCACCCAATCTGGCAACCCTGTCCACTAGAGCTGTGTCTTGTATTTTTGTTTATTTCTTTAACCTGATTTAAAAACAGCAGCTGATGTTTACGATTTCATGATGAATGAACCAGTAAAAACGGCCCCAAACCAGCTGGAAGTACGTCATTTATCATCTTCACCTGGGCGTTTCAGCTGTTTTTGCTTTACAGGGTTATGATTTAAAAAAAAAAAATGTTAAGTTAGAAATGGGCAGAACAGAAGTATCCATTTTCAGCACAATTTAGGAAACAGAACTATTTTAAAGCAAATAAAGTCAATTCTTTTTTACTATATTGATGTCACACACACACACACACACACGCACGCACGCACACACACACACACACACATACACATTCCAACTCTCTGGGACGGTGGTGGTCTAGTGGTAGGATATTCGCCTCCAGACCAAGAGGTGACAGGTTTGATTCCCACCTCCAGCACTACCATCATTGCATTCCTGAGATAAACTCTGAACCCTGAGTGTCTCCAGGGTTCTACTGTCCCCGTAGTAAGGATCTGGGAGTCGCTCTGGATAAGAGCGTCTGCTAAATGCTGTAACTGTAAATCTGACAGCTTTAAACACACGTTTTTTTTTTGTGATGCCATTTTTAAAACAGCAGCAGAATCCTGGTCTGAGCTCCAAGTGAGTGAACCGAGGGCAACGGAGGCAAATCTACCTAAAAGGCATCTTCTCACGTTCCAAGACTGTTTTAAACAATCTGGTCAGAAGCTCCACTGCCATCTCTCCTGAACTCCTCCATGCTTCCACAGTTATGTCATCCAGACCATCAGCCTTTCCATTCTTCATCCTCTTCATCGCTGCCCTTGCTTCCATCTTGCTTATTTGCTGCACTTCCTGGTTCACTCTCCTCACATCATCCAATCTTCTCTCTCCCTCATCTCTTCATTCATTCAAGTTCCATCTGTTCACCTATGAGTGTGTTTCCATGTCCATCCTTTATCGTCCTGACCTGCTGCACATCTTTCCCAGATCTGTCTCTCTGTCTAGCCAATCAGTGAAGGTCCTTTTCTCCCTCCTTCCTGTCCAACCTCTCATACAATTCACCAATCACCTGATCTTCAGTCTTCACCACTGCTTTCTTCACCCTGCGGTTCATCTCCTTGTACACCTGTCTACTTTCTTCATCTCTCTGACTGCTCCACTTCTTCTTCACCTCCCTCTTCTTCTGTAAACACTCCTGGACTTCTGGGTTCCACCACCAGGTTTCCTTCTCCTCCTACATTTTATACTCAATATTACACTTAATTCTAAGCAGTGAAGGAGCATCAGAAGCCTTTATCACTGAAACCTCAATATAAGGCGTTGTTCTTGGTAATCATCGAGATTCACACTTCACCACTGCTGCTGGAGCTCTTCAGAGGGCATTTTGCTTTTCCTGCACAGTGGACAGGAGACAGAAGGTTTGACACAATATAAGCGCTTCAAACCAGTGTCTTCGGACACATTTTACAGGTTCATGGTGGAAATGTAGCTTATTCGGGTTTTTATTAGTTATAACAGATCGTTTAATGAACAGTAGTTAGATTTTTACATTTTTTTTAGGTCTCTTCAGTGTGATAAGATGCCTGAGGCTTGTATGTTAAACCCAGGAACCAATTATATCAAAAATCTGGTGACGTCCGTACTGACCGATCACAATGAATCTCATTTACTCTGATCAAAAACCGCTGTTCAAATATGCATTACTGACCACTTGCAGTGGTTGTGTGTGTGTGTGTGTGTGAGCTAATTTGCATAACAAATGTCACACTCTGAATAAATGTGAACTTGGAAACATCAGTTTGAAGGGAGCACATAAATAAAACATGGCTTTATCTGCAGCTTTGGGCGAGTAAGGAGAGGCTGGAGCGGAGCGTGTATCCGGTTACGACCTGCTGGAGTGTATAAGGTGACACACTGCACCCACTGGCCCTGATGCGCACTCCTTCCCCATGACCTGCATGGCAGTATTCAGAATTCACACCTGTCCTACCTAAACAAAAGTCTACGTGGGACTACAGAGGTCTAGTGTCTAGGGATGAGGACCCAAGACTGGAAGATCATGGGTTTGAATCCTGGACCAGTAGGTTGTCCTGAGATTCCCTTGATCAAGGGGCCGTCCCCATCACTTCTCCCTGAGCGCTGGACGTCTGTCCCCTGCTGGACAGTGTGTGTCTGTGTGTTAAATACTGAGGATGCATTTCGTTGTGGTCCACTGTGTGATCACAATGACTAATAGTCACTTTCACTTCAGTTTTGTACACACCATGGAGCAATGGAAGAAGGTGAGCTGGTCTCATTCTCTTTTTCATTACGTGGATGGCCGGGTGTGTGTGTTCTGGGGAAGAGACACCAGTATGCTCTACAGGAGCACACATGCCCTCACAAACCGACTGAGGAACAGAGAGTTCCTCCCAAGTCCCCACATGTCAGTCCCATCCAGCATCTATGAGACAAATTAGTCCCATCCATGGACCCACTGCCCAATATACAGGACCTAAAGGATCTGGAACCACAGATCACCTCTCAGCGTGCTCAGTGGGGACTCAGTCAGACACACTTCCTGTATTTTGTGTGGTTTCTCTTTCTCTCTCTCTCTCTCTCTCTCACCCCTTTGTGAACCCCTTCCATCTATCTCTCTATCGTTCTTTCCATTTGAGTGGCAGTGTGATTCGTCACCTCACCTCAGCAGTGGTTGCCATGGCGCTCTAACTGAACAGCGGATGACATGGAAACCTGGAGACACCTGCTTCCTCTTTGTCCACAAAGGGCAGTGTGTGTGTGTGTGTGTGTGTGTGTGTGTGATCTGTTTATAGGCGGCTGCTTTGCCTTTGAGATGTGAACAATGGATGAGGAGACTCAGGAAGTTTCACTAGAAACTGAAACTTCATTATAAAACACACGTTAAACCGTTATTTCAGTCCTGCTGTGTCCTAAACCACATCCACCAATCTTCTCCATGTTCACGAAGAGCTGGAGGAGGTTTGAGTGGGTTGGGGAAGTGTTTATGGGGAGGATTAGGGAGATCACATCAGTGGACCACATGCTAGATCTTCTTAACTGGCCTTTATTTTTGTCTTTTACGGCCTCTCCTGTGGGCCAGAGCTCACTTGGAAAATAAGTTTTTGGGTCTAATTTGTGAGCAATTTAAAGAAGTTCATTTATGAACCTCTGACAAAGCTCTTCTTTGGCAGCAGCGCTGTGTGGAAAGTGTGTGTAAGTTGTGTTTGCAGGCTAGTTTGTGTGTGAATCATTATCTCCCTTCCTGAGGAAAACGCTAGGCCTCAGACGGAGACCAGTCTCCTTCTGTATCTGAGAAAGACCTTAATAAGCAGGACAGTGAGGGTCTCCATCAGACGTGTCCTTTAGCAGAGCTCATCAGAAATCAGCCTCAATCAGTGACTCTGTTTTGCAGGTTTTCCGGTTCAGGACTGTAAGGATTGACTGGAAGGTGAATCTGTGAGTGACAGGTTTAATTAAAACCAACAGAGATCATGCTGACACAAGCCGCCTGCATACACTTCCCAGCGTCTCCAGACCCTGCATCTGTCTACCCAGCGTTCCTAGCGAGGGTTAATCATTTCCACCCCTGTAATCTGGAAAAGCCCATCATTCTCCAGTATATTTTTATCATTATGGTTATGATCATGATGATTTATATATAGATTAATAATTTGATAAATGCATATAATAAAACATAAAAAATACAAATAATTATATTTACACAGGTTTATTCCAAGCAATATATAATCAATATATATTTTTTATTATTAAATGTAATCAAATATTTATATATACCATTAAATATTGTAAAGCAAAAAATAATAAATCAATACTGTATTATTTATTTAAAAAATGTCAAATAAAAATGGGCTTTTAGTTTTTAATTACAAAGGAGCAAAATCAACTAGGCCATCATAACAGACAGACACGCGGTTCAGCCAATCATAGCGCAGACCTCGAGCCAGTCCCAGCCAATCAGGTATGCCGTGGGCGTGTCCAGCGTTAATACTGCGGGGAGCGGAGTGGCTGCTGAAAGGGGCTACGAGCGCGAGACGTGGCGTGTGAGGGGGGATCCGTGCACTCTCAGGGGGTCCGGCCGGCCGCGCGCGCGCGAGAGAACATGGCTGAGTTCTCCCCCGTGACGCCCGGTTCCGACTCGGACGGCGAGCTCTCGCAGAGCCTCGCGCGCACCAAGACGCGCTCGTATGGCAGCACGAGCTCCGCCGCGGCGCCTCTGGGCGCGAGGACCGTGGAGCACCGCGTGAGCGCCGGGGACACCCTGCAGGGCATCGCGCTCAAGTACGGCGTCACGGTAGGATCCGGCGCGCGTGAGGCTGCAAAATGCGCGAATCTTGCAATTAAGGGCAAAGGCATCATCCGTGCCTAGGCCACGCGCATGCGCAATGGGCATGAAAATGACAGGCAAATCATCAGGGCCGCAAGCATCACACACTCTGCTCGGCTTCCAGTGCAGTCAGTGTCCACGTCCTCAGGGGTCCATTTAGAGTCCCTGCACAGGGGTGGACTAGTGTTTAGGGAGTAGGCCCAATGATCAGAAGGTTGTGGGTTCGAGTCTGAAACCAGTGCGGTACCCTGATTTCATGGTGCCACACTCTGTCCTTTTACTCACCTTTCAGGACTGTCAGCTTTTAGTGTCCCCTTTATGTGCCCAGGGTGAGCTCCTGATTGGGGGTTCAAACCCACAACCTTCTGAAATGATTGCTCGTTCCCTAATTATGCCTCCCCTTACATAGAACCCTACATAGGTGGAACCGTGGCCTAAAGGTCACAGGGTTTGAATCTTGGACCAGTAGGTTACCCCGAGGTGCCCTTAATCAAGATACCGTCCCCATCACTGATGGATATTGTTGTGGCTCACAACAGCGAAACAGTTACTTTTCCTTTAGACCGAGTGTTTCTGTGGGATGTTGATGTTGAAATGGACCAAATCACAGCGTATCCCTCCGCCATGAACGGGTTCAATTTTAGTCCAAAATCTTCTCAAGCTCTGGTAAAACGTCTCAGACATCAGGCATCAGTGTCTTCGTGTGTGAGGGACATTCAGACATCTGGTTCCATTCACCGACACTGGGAAGAGATTTGTTTCATGTTGTATTTTAACACTGTGAACATTTAACAGTTTATTTGGACGTGTCTCTGTCTCTGGGGAGGGAATGAAAGACTGGACGCCACACGTTCACACGTCTTTGCAGTTAAACGATTGATCAGAGATCAGCTCCAGTGTTTTACTGATTTTTGTCGTATCTTCACCACGTCCTGCTGGTTCAGACGGGCTGCGTCCCAAACCACATGCTTCTACACATTACACACTATATTACTGAGTGTGTGTCCAGTGGTTGTGTACTATTTTACACACTACATTACTGAGTGTGTGTCTTGTGATTGTGCACTATTTGTCCACACTATTGAGTGTGTGTCCAGTTTGGGACACGGTTGTGTGGACAGTGATGTAACGAGAGATCAATAATAAGTTCTCCAGGTAAAGATCTTCTTCAGTCTGAAAACTTCACGATGCTTTTTGGAGAGAAGAGGGACGCTCGCTAACATCAGCTCATTATCACCCCTTTACAGCGGTGGTCTAGTGGTGAGGGAGTTCCCCCGCATTGGAAGATTGTGGGTTCGATTCCCTCACCAGTAGGTTGCTCTGAGGTACCCTTGAGCAAGGTCCCGTCCCCGTCACTGCTCCTGGCGCTTTCAATAGCTGTCCCCTGCTGCACGGTGTGTATATGGGTCAAATGCAGTGGTCCAAAAGGGTTTTCACTTTCACTTTCACTTTAACAGTGAAGAGTCTCCCGTCCTTCGTCTCGTTATTGACCGTCCACACTGAGGACACACACAACTGTCTGTCCTTCTGACGGCAGTGTAAGTTGGGGGGGGTTCTCCACATGCAGACGTCCCCAAAGTGGAGCTCTGTCTGGGACAGCGCTGTTTTTAGGGATGGGTGCTGGATAGGGATCCCAGAACTTGGTCACAAGAATGAGAACTATGAATAAGAGATATCTGAAAGAAATAACCCATGTTTGTCAAGACGCCGCAAAAGCAAGAGTCTTTGCACTTCAAGCGTCTGAGCACTTGAGCAGAATTAAGGCAGTGATCTAGACGTGCATGTAGCATCATCATAATTATTTTTCCCCTCTCTGGCCTCAGATGGAGCAGATCAAACGGGCCAACAAGCTTTTCAGCAACGACTGCATTTTCCTGCGGAACAGCCTGAGCATCCCTTTGCGCTCGGAGAGGCCGTCTCTGTTCAACGGACTTTCTCTGGAGTCTCCGGACAGCGAGAGCACGGCCCCTCAGGAACCCCCATGCGTCAGCCAGGTGGTGGAGGATCCAGCGGACCACTCTACACCCCCTGACCCCAACACACGGCCACCCGAGCCTGAGGAACTGTCCGCTAAAGACTACTTACACATGCTGGACTTACAGATCAAGCGCTCCAAGCAGGCCGCCAGGAAACTCAAAGAGGAGGACAGCAGGTACGCAGGGACGTTTCCATGGTTACACTACATTTCCAAATCCCCCTCCTGGATCCTCTTCTTCATCATCACTCACTTTTGGTGGGTAGGGCGGTCCTCCCTCTCCCCCAGTCACTTAGTATACCTGTCCTCTCTCTCTCTCTGGGTGTGTAGGGCAGTCCTCCCTCTCCCCCATCACTCAGTAGAACTGTCCTCTCTCTCTCTGGGTGTGTAGGGCGGTCCTCCCTCTCCCCCATCACTCAGTAGAACTGTCCTCTCTCGTCAGGCTCTTAAAAAAGAGTGTTTTCTGTTGGACATCGTGGGGGGGAGAGTTGTAGCCACATTTCAGAACATCAATAACAGTTTCCTCTGATGACTAATGACGGCCTTATATTCTCGCAGACGTGCAGAACCGGGTTTTGGGAGCTGCTCAGGTTCTTTAAACGACTGCAGAAATGATGTGTGAGACTAAAACTAAAAATTCGGCCTCGGCCTGATTCATCTCGAGGGATCCCGTATAAATGACTCAGCCTTTTCCGTCTGGCAGTCTTTCTTCTTTTTCCCAACCATGTGATTAGTGCAGTTTTCCATAGACACTTTTAGAATGTGTGTTTGTGTGTGTGTGAGAGAGAGAGTGATCTAAATCCTCCCAGTCTGATCGTGTGGATGTTTATCTGCTCTCTATCCGGAGATGCCCTTTATACCCCTCAGAAAATGCAGCTTTTATTAGAAATGTTCGAAAAGACCAAAGTGAATCCATTTGTTTCTGTAAGCTGGGTCACACAGTAGTGTGATATTTGTATTCCTGCTGTTGTGAGGACCTAGTGTATCTTCCCGGAACCTAACCCATACCGAGAAGCCTCCTTCTGGCTCTTGAAAAATGCATTTCTCCAGCCATTTCCTCCAGAGCAGCGTAAACACATGACTAAATATTGGGATGTGAGTCCAGAGTGTGGACATTATTTTTTAAAGCACATATCAAACTGATCACCGTGGGTCCCTGACGCAAAAATAGTCAAAACAATAAAATGTCCATATTGTCTGATGAGACATTGTGTCTGCGAGGTGCATCGTGAAGCTGCAGTGTCCACTTTTTGTGGAAGATCATTAGTCAATCAGTGCGTCAATCAGTGCGTCAGGTCTCTGAGGATGCCATTTGTACACGCTGGACTGGACATATCGTCCACCAGTGGAAACCAGCTGTTTAGATGTGACTGCACAGGTTTAGTGTCAGGATGGACTTTATCTGTGGAGTTCAGGCTCCACACGAGAACTTGTGTCCCTGTATTTAGCTCTAAGTGGGGACTAGAAAGCAGCAGGTGTGGTTTTGGTCAGTTAAAGTGTAAAAGTGTGTGTGTGCGTGCGTGTGTGTGCACGTGTGTGTGTGAGAGAGAGATTGTCTTTGTAAAACTTTCACACACTCTCTTGCACCACTGCTGCTTTCAGCATGAAAGCGTAATAATGGCTCTCAATTTCCTGTAGGTCACCTGCTCATGTTTGTAATACTGTATTTGTGAGGACTTCCGCTGACTGTAGTACAGAATCTGAGCAGTCTTAACTCCAGAACCAGAACCCGGACCTCCGGCTCAGGAAACAAGCTTTTTTTCCTTTGCTTTATTTTCCCCATCATTCATGCTTTTCTTTCCTTTTGGAGGAATTTGGTCCCCACAAAGGACACACACACACACACACACACACACACACTGTGTAATGGAGATGTAGGTCAGAGTGAGAGGAGGTGGAGACGGTGCTGAATTAATGATGAACACTGGAGATAAATAGAACACACCTCCCTCCATCTCTCTTCCTTTTCTTTCTCTTTTCATCCATCCATCCATCCATCCATAGGCTTATCTACCTACCTTTTCTTTTTTGTCTGTCTGTTAATCTGGCTATTTACTTGCTATTCCTTTTTTGTTTTCTTACTTTCCTTTGCCATTTTTCTTTTTCTTTTCCTCTTCATTCCTTCTTTTGTTCTTTACTTCTTTCTAATTGTTTGTTTTGCTCCTTTAGCATTTTTTCCTCTGTCAGTTTCTTTTTATTCCTCTCTTTCGCTGTGCGTGTGTGTGTGCGCGTGTGCACGTCAGGCATGACATTTTTCAGAATGAGTTTTAGTGAATGTATTGATCATCAGGGTAATTAGTGGACGGGCATCTCTCCCTGTGTGTGTGTGTGTGTGTGTGTGTGTGTGTGTGTGTGTGTGTGTGTGTGTGTTTTAGCTGATACACTTTGTCCGTATGCCTCACTGACTCATCACTTCTCGTTTCCAGTCCTGGTTGTGGACGTGACTCTGCTTTTAACTGCAGTGATGTCATGAAAGTGGCTTCTTTAGATTTAATTGCAGTTCCTGCTCAAAGATCAAAGACCATTAAAGCCTCCAATAAAAACAATCTGCTGAAAATAATCCACATGAACTTCACCGCTTCACTTTCATCACCGTCTCTACTAGTTCTCCATCACGGACACACACTCCACACACCCTGAACTCCACCGTCCACTCTCCCTGTCCTCTCTCTCACTCTCCTCCACTCTGTCCTGCACCGATGGACACACAGAGGGACGTCTCTTCTGTGTTTGTGTCCATTTAGTCTGAGACGGTCTGGATGTTGGGAAGGTGATGGAGGATAAAGATAATGGAGGATTCAGTTCAGATGTTCAGACTAAAGGAAGGAGAACGTTCCAGAAATGGACAGAAAGAACAGATATCGAAGGGAGTAAAAGTAAATACTTAAAAACCCCTCTAAAGTACATTATTTGTACTTCATGTCCTCCTGTCTCTGCTCTGGACCCCTGAAGGACCTCCAGTGAATAGGTGTAATTCAGGTGGTGGATTTCATTCATTCATTCATTTTTGTCCTCTCCTTTTTTATGGTGACAGATAATCACGTATGGATGCTGATGTGTGTTTGTTTGTTTTTACAGGGACGATGAAGAGCGGACACATCCGGTGTCCTCTTATCAGGAGATTTGAATGTCCAGCGGTGACGTCCACCTTTCGTCCACCTCTCTAACCTGCTTTTTGTCACATTTATTTTTAATGGTCTGCTTGCTTTTAACACTTCATGGAAAAGGACATTGAGCCTCCGCTGCCTTTCACTGATTATGATTATTATTATTATTATTATTATTTTATTTTCTACATTCAGCCTTTTTTCTCTACAGTTTTCAGGACATTTAAAAGGAAAGTTTTCATGGGACATGTTTTGACTCTTTTTCTCTCAACGCCATATTTCCATCCATCCGGCCCGATTGCTTTTAAAAGTCGCTGTACAGATTTCCGCTCCCCGTCCCCGTCCCCGTCCCCGTCCTCATCCCTGGCTGGATATCCAAGAGAGAAATGTTGACGCCATCATTACTGATCCTGAATATACAGATATATCTCACACGTGTCTAAAAGTGTTCAATCCGCAAGACAGAATGGATGGGTGTGTGTGTGTGTGTGTGTGTGTGTGTGTGTGTGTGTGTGTGTGTGTGTGTGTGTGTGTGTGTGTGTGTGTGTGGCTGCTGGCTGAATTTTAATTTTTTGGAGATTTGTGAAGCTTTTTTGTGTTTGATTATGACATTGTGTGATCTTAATAAATGTATCTAAATATTCTGGATCAAAGCTTCTTTTTCAGCTGTATCCTTCTGGTTAGTTTTTTATTTTTTAATTTCTATTTATTTATTTATTTACTTCCCCATGTCCTTTATTGCCTAGAACCGCTGTAAGAAAGCAGGAGAACAGTTGGGGTTGTTTGTTCTCACTGATGACATCACTGGTGGGAGGAGCTACTGTCACAGCATTGAAATTATTCTCATAACGCCCTCCGAGTGTTCTAAAGTTTGTGTTCATATGGTTCTCCAAATGGTTCCACTTTTAATCCGTTAGTCTGATAATTTAGTGTTTTTGAGTCATGTTTAAATATTTTGGCTGAGCGTTTGTTTCCCCGCAGCGGTGCGGCTGTTGTGTGTATGACACAGCTGATGATGTCATACATGCCTTGAAGCTGATTGGCTGTTCACTTGTCTAGGCTCTGCCCTGCTCTCCCTCTCTGCCACCTCTCCTCTTTTTCTTCACCGCTTCTGTTTTCATCCCTCCATCACTGCGTTTAAATCTTCCCAAAGCCTGTCTCATAGCTTTGAAGTCATTGTTTCTTTTCTTCCTTATTTCAGTATTTCTTTGTTTACTTTAATCGTCCCTTGTTTTTCTTCTTGTCCTCATTTTTCTTCATGTCGTCGTTTGCATCATAATTTTAAAAATGAAATTTCTTCCTAATTCCCCCCCTTTCCTCTTTCTTTGCTCCCTTCTTTTCTTCTGTTGCATTTGAGTTCTGTTAAAAGTTCTACGAAATGTTAGATCTTTTTATTTCTATAACTCTAGTAATAGTAATACTTATTATTTCTATTTGTGTATATATTTAAAATAATGCTACAGTGAAATTATACTTCCAATAGTATATATTCAGCTGTATGTTATTCATTTTTGTTGTTTGTTTTGTTTTGTTGTTTTGCCCACGCTCGTATAAAGAATGGATTTACTATTATGGGATGCGTCCCATATGATACATTGGGAAACATCTTCAGGTCTTGCCATCACCATGGAGACCACAAGACGGCACAGCAGATCAAATCCTCAGAAACGTCCCTTTTTCAAAGCTGTGGAACCAGAACGGCGTCTCGTTGTGGAGGAACGATGGATGAGATTAATCTTTCAGAGACGTGATCATCTCAACTTGCCGATTTATTAACTGTGTCCTGCGTGAACCCTTTACGTCCCCTGCTCTTTCACTCTTTCCACTTTTTTTAGGGCAATAGTGACATGATAAACGATGTGGGACGGTCTGGGCCCTTTATGTGAGGAGTGGGCATGTCCCCGTGTCCGTGTGCGTTTCCTCCAGAAGCTCTGTATTCCTCCCACCATCCAAAGACCTGCACATCAGCTGGATTGGAGATGTTGTTTGAGTGTCTGCCCTGTAATGTACTGGTGACCTGGCCAGGGTGTGTCCCTGGCTCCTCCCACAACCCTAATCAGGACAAGCAGCTCAGAAAATGAGTGAGTGCATGGGAGGATATTAGGATGCTCAAATGTCACGAATGTCCCCTACAGGGAGACTGGGACTTGGGCCTATTAACCTAAAAGCAATCTTCTGGACCATTGGAGGTGGGCGGAGCTAAAAGATGAGTGGTCTGTGATCAGAAACACACGG